>OX101815.2:42954118-43554118 GCA_944452925.2 Chrysolina oricalcia | reverse complement strand
CGGATTTAAAAGGTGTAAAAATATTGGATCTGTCATGAAATAGTATATTGTCGATTTTGTAGAGCACAAAGAAATATTTATTTTTGTTTCGCCTCAACAATGTTATACGAATATAGTAGAATGTGTTTGCCCTCAGTCTAATGAACACAAATTTTTCAATATAAACTACATGGGCTACAATGTATATAACTTCGAACACTTCTCAACTGCACATGTTCCTGACGTCCTAGAACTAATATTTCTTAAAACCAGAACAGATCTATAAGTTGAGTGAATGACCATGAAATTGGTATTTACAGAAGGCGGTTCCTAAAAAAAATCGCAATTATGTCACCAGAACCACAGAACGACAATCATCGGTAGTTTAGTTACACAACTTTCTTATTACAAATCTCAAAAACTAAAAGCAAGAAAGGTTTCAAACTTTGGGGGGATTGAAAAATAATATTTCATTTCATAATTGTCAAAATTGTCAGAGGGAAGTACCACCTTTGAAATCCAAAATAGTGTTTTTTCGATATAAAAATTAAAAAGATTTTGAAAATTTTCTAGAAGTAGATGCAGGTATGGTTATTAAGTATAGAAACCATCTAGATTTTCATTCCGAAGTTAAAAATGTAAAATCTACTTGGTTAACACTGTTAGTTGTCGAAGATTTCTCGTATATGGAGTCACGGTCTAAAATTCCAATAATATGGCAACATTGCTAATTTGATTGACGCTATCAACTGTGTGACTGGTTACTCGGGGTAGTATGTCACAACATTTTGCAATGGAGCTAGAAGCAAGCCATTTGAATTTTGTGGTCTTAAATATATATTTTTTTAAGCTTCGGACAATTAACACAAAACATGATCATTGCCAATGGAGTCTTCACAGGCTATAAAATCCATCAAAAATATTTTTCAAATTTTCGTGTTCTTGTCCATTATACCGTTTTATTGATATATGCCAAATAACCTCTTCGTCCGTTTTGTGAGTCAATGGACCATATTCGTTAAGGAATAAATTTGTGGCACATTCACTTTCACTGTATTGGCAACCATGAACATATGACATTATTATTACTTGATCATGGATGTCATCACTGAGAAAATTTATTGTGCCACCAATTTATTCCTTAACGAATATGGTCCATTGTTCGTGCATTTTCTGTACCAAAGTTAGAACTTGATGTAATTTCTCATTATTTGAAAGGGTTCATCAAAATTATAAATACTTTTTTGTCATATATTTATGAAAACCGCAATACTGATGAAGCTCCGGATTTTCCTTTAATTTGGTTTTATTTCAAGATAGCATTTCTGTCTCTTGGATCTGATGTGGGTCATCGAATAGTAAGGCACAAAGGGCATTCCAAAATCTCAGGAGATTATATAATAGAAGATGTTTTGACTGAAAATAAAGAAAAATATAGAAGATTATTTTTTATGAGTTCCCAGCAACTCATTCAGTCCGAAGCCAAATTGAGATCAATAAAATCTAGAAGAGGTGCAATGAAGGAAATCGTTGATTTGATGTACCTAACATGCAGGCATCACGTTTACATGAGCATAGCCGCTTATGTAGCATGTAAAGATAAACATAAAGCTTCCATAGCCATCATAGGACTCGGAGGAGGTGGCTTATGCTCATTTTTACATAAATTTTTACCCAGAAGTAATTTCTTAGCCATTGACATAGACCAAGATATGTTGGATATAGCTACCAACTGGTTCAATTTCGTACAGAATGATAAACTGAGAGCTAAAATTCAGGATGGAATAGATTATTTGAAGGAAACTGCTGAAAGAGGTATGTATTTATTCATATTTCCATATCTTTAATCCTCTGTGAGGCATCTGTGACTAATTTTCAAGATCTATGTCGTTGACAATTTACCCCCATGTACAATCCATCTATCATTATATTAAGTGAAGCTAGGACAACAGGAGTCATTGACAACTCAGAGCTGCCAGTTATCAAAATATAGTTTTGTTCAATGTGATAGTATTAGTCGACATACTGGTGGAGCATTTATGTGAGACGTGGGATGAACTTCAAAATTGAAAAGAAGATTGTTTTGAATAGTAATTTTTTTTCTTTGGTGTTTTGGCATCGACTGCTATGGTCATTAGCCACGTGTTCTGGATAGGCCTTGTTACTCACTCCATGCGCCACTTTAGGAGCAGCACTGTTAATTGGAACGCAACAGTGAATCGTGCAGGACTCACCCCAGTCCAGCCACGAGATTTAAATAATTTAATCGGTCAAATTAAATTAAAAGATCCCAGCCGTAACTGGGGCTCGAACTCCGGACCTTTCGACCCAAAGTCGGACGCTCTAACCACTGCGCCACGCCCCGACATGAGTAATTATTGGATCCAATTCATTGAGATTCAAATAGGAAGTATGAAATGGATGATTGGAGGTCTATATCATTCACCTAATTCAAGTGATTCCATTTTTGTTGATATGCTAGAAGATATGCTCGATTTTTTCAATAATAACAATAAAAGAATTATACTAATAGGTGATTTCAATATTGACTTTAAAAACAAGTGTAATTTTTATACAAAAAAAATTATGAATCTATTTAATATGTATGGTTTTGAACAATTTGTGATAGATAGATAGATCTTTATTGGTCATATTACACAATAGTATTCCTTCTATTCGTCAATGATATTTCTAAAAGTATCAAGTCTAATAAACTACTTTTCGCTGATGATATGAAGATTTTCAGAGAGATTGTATCTTATTACAAAACGATATCATTGAGTTACAGGATTGGTGTCAGAAAAATGAACTATCATTAAACATTGGTAAATGTAAAATAATGACCTTTGCAAGGAAACCTTATGTTCAAATGTATAACTATAATTTGGATAATATATTATTGGCAAGAATTACCGAATCGAGAGATCTGGGAATAATTTTGATGAAAAACTAACGTTCTCTTCTCATATCGAACAAGTAACATCCAGTGCAATGAAGGTTCTAGGATTCGTGATGCGTAATAGCAAAGAGTTTTCTTCAATAGAGGCAATTAGCTTCATTTATTACTCTTTGGTTAGCAAACTGGAATACTGTAGCTCCATATGGAATCCTTGCCAAGGAAAATATATATACTGTATTGAAGCTGTTCAGAAAAAGTTTTTGAAATTTCTTTATTTAAAAAAGCATGGTTCATACCCCATAAGAGGGCATAGCTATGAATTACTCCTGGAAGAGTTCAAATACACATCACTTAAAAAACGCCGTCAAATTAACGACTTGATTTTCATATACAAAATCATACATAATCAAATTGATTCATCTACCCTACTTTCATCTTTGAATTTTAATGTTCCCCGTATAACTTCCAGATCACAAATAACATTTCACATCGACGTGCCTAACTCTCAACACCACTTTCACTGTCCTTTGACTTCTATGTGTAGAAGCTACAATAGTTTACAAAATATTGATATATTCTTTTTACCTGTATCTCAGTTTGGGAAAGCACTATATAATGCACTACTTGACTGATTTAGACTGATGCTAACAAGTTACAATGTTACGTGGTATGTTATGATAGTATAGATTTTGTTTTATTTTTCATGATTAATATAAGCTTTTCATTTTGTATTATATACTCCTGTAATTGGGTCTTATGACCTGTTGGATGTATTTTCTCAATAAATAAATAGTGCTTTGACAAGTCAGTAATAAAATAAAAATTAAAAATTAAATATTAATATAAAATAACAAAAGATAAACAATCTTTGTCGTTAAAAAACACTAAAATACACAATAAAATTTAACAAACAGCAATACGTATACATTAATCAATGTATAAGTTGTGAAAAATCGGTTGATAGAAACTCATCAAAATCATAAAACGCATAATCAGCCAGGAACCGCTTGATAACAGATTTGAATTGAACATACTCGAGAACTTGGACATCGTGTGGTAGAACATTGAAGAACTTGATTGCATAATGGCTAGTCCCATTTCTCGTTCTCGAAAGTCTCAGATAGTGTTGATGTATCATATCTTTGTTTCGCGTTGTGTATGAATGTGAACTTTCATTTGTCCTATAGTTTTTCAAGTTTGCTTTTATATGCATAAGACATTGCAGTATGTAAGTACATGGCAGAGTTAGTATCTTAAAATGTTTGAAAGCACCCCTACAATCATCTCTATAAGGCAATCCAGCAATGATTCTGACCGCCTTCCTTTGCATGGAGAAGACTGCTGAAGCGTGTGCTGAGTGGCCCCATACCAATAGGGCATAAGATATTGTGGACTGTATCAGTGCGTGGTAAGATGTTAACAGTGCTGAGTGTGACAAGCAATTTCGAAGGTTACGTATTAGAAAGATTTTCCGTGACATATTTTTGCAGACAAAAGTCGAATGTTCTTCCCAAGTGAGTTTACCGTCCAAGAGGACACCTAAAAACTTGACGCAATGAGAGTTATTTAGGTCTGTGTGCTGTTTTAAGCTAAAAAATCAATGTCTCAGACTTTTCTTTGTTAAGGACTAACTTATTGTTATATAGCCAAGATTGTGTCAAGGACAAACTATTATTGGCCTCAGTTAGCAGCATATTAAAATCTCTATTTGAATGAGCTAATGAGGTGTCGTCAGCAAAAAGAGTGAACTTTGCTGAAGGAGCACTATTAGGCAGGTCGTTGACATAAATAAGAAATAGGACCGGACCTAGGACAGAGCCTTGCGATACCCCATATTTAATGTTGATCGATTGAGAGCTGACATCCTTAAAATTAACGAATTGAGTTCTGTCCGTCAAATAGGATCTAATCATTTTTTGGCTATTTTCGGAAAAGTTGTAAAATTTCAGTTTATTAATTAATATATTGTGCGGCACACAGTCAAAAGCCTTACTTAGGTCTAAGAATTGTACATGGACGTACCCATAGGTTTCGAAGCCTTCATTTATTACATCAATCAGTGCATTTATTTCCGCGGTTGTCGATAAATTAGCCCTGAAACCAAATTGTGAGCTACTAAATAAATTCAACTTTTCAAAATAAGTTGTCATTTGAATTTTAAGGATAACTTCAAAAATTTTCGCGAATGTAGGCACAATGGATATAGGTCTATAGTTTGTTGGGTCGTCTATGCAATTACCTTTGAAAAGGGGTAACACTTTTGAGCATTTCAGAAATTTCGGAAAAACATTATTTCTGATACATTGATTGATGAGTTTGGTGAGAGGAATGAGAATGATATGTTTAATACAGTTAAGAATTTTTACATTAATACCATATGCATCGTTACTCTTCGTCTTTTTTAAATTATTGATTATATCCAGAACTTGGATATATGTGACTTCAGAAAAGTTTAATTCCTCATCTGCATATGTTTCGTGGAAACTTGTAAAATAACTCTCCCGATTATCATCGGTGGGAGGTAAGGAATTGATTAATTGTTCAGCAATGTTACCGAAATAATTATTGAAATCATCCGGAGAAATCATGTCTGACGAATTATCAGACTTGTTTTTATGTTTATTGATTAAATTCCACATTGCTTTCTGTCGATTTCCATTTCGATTTATTTAATTATCATTTGCTGCTATTTTAGCTTTTATAATCTCTTTTCTATATCTATGTGAGAGATTATACTAGGATAACAAATACTAGTAGGACTCTAGTGGATTTATGTTGTAACAAATAGCTGCAATATAAATGCTTATGTTATTTATACTCCAAAAATCACGGATCACTCTGTTATTACAATAAGTTGTTTCAAATCGAAACTTAAAAATATTGCAAAAACAATAAAAACAAGGAAATATTCAGATGACACTTACAAGAACATAAATATGGAACTGCTTTCTCAAAACTGGTTATTAAATTCAATAGACGTTATTAATATTTTGGATGACATTATTTCAAAAACTACAATCACTGTTGACAAACTAGCTCCGGAACATTCCGTTTTAATCAAGGAAAACCAACTACCATACTATGATATTGATTTAAGAAACAAAACAAAAGAAAAGGATATTGCCTATAAAAATTTTATAAATAGTAGAATTCACCCTAAAGACCAGATGTAGGAAAACTTAAAAAATCTGAGAAATCAGTATGTTAACCTTCTTAAACATAAAAAACTGTCATACTATGAACAATAAATAGATTTAAACAGAAATGACTCTAAACTGATGTGGAAAAACTTGAAATCTCTAATAACTCCCCAAAATGACCTTTGTTATGATAAAATTATACTTACTGATGGTATTCAACCCCGGTATTGTACTGATAGCTTAGAGATTGCTTTCTTGCTGAAATATCTCAAAGTAATAGCTTTTGATAAATCTTCCTTTGACCATCTCAAGTCAAGCTGGACAGTTCATAAAATCATAGACAAAACTTCTTTAATTTTATGATTCACGTGAGTGTACAAAATGTTTCTTGACAGTTCAATGAGTTTTTCTTGTTCTGTGCAACGTTGTTGTAAACAAGAGGTGGAAGGAGACTGAATCCTCATTTGAAATGGCATAGAATATAATGTACAAACCATAATTTGATGGTAAACGTTCGGCCATGGTACAAATTATTGCAAGCATGCCTCTATCTCCAATGGATCTGCAGGGGCTTCTTGAAATCTCATAAGTGAATTATCATTAAGAGATTGATGCCATATCCCAGTGGACAGACCTGCAGTAAATTTTTGTCAACAAGTCTTGGTAGGGATAACTAAAAAGGAACACCAACGTTATATCGCAATGTTATAACAAAAATATTGGATTTCAACAGTTTCTATCCAAAACCAAATTGTAAAATAATATAAAATAAGTAAAAACATAACTTAATGTACACTATTCTCACTAACAATAAAAATATAACAAAGTTAAACAAGTAATTAACAAGTAGGAATACAAAATACAACAATTAGGCATATGATTTTTATGAGCCACAGCCAATTTAATTTCCCTCCAATGACGTAGTCTCTCTCGTTCTTCAGTCTTCCCCTTATCCAAATGCTCATTTATTCCATAACCCCTTCCTATCATAAGAACCCTGGAGGACCCCAGTTTTCAACTGTATCGTACATCGAAGCTCCCTCTGGTAACTGCTGACGCCAATCGTCAGTTGTGCTGATTTAAGTTTGATTTTTATGGCCAACTTTGTTCGATTGAACAATCAACTATATTCAAGAAAAAAGAAACTACCCAAAACACCAAAACTACGTCACAATCACACTCGACGCGCGTTTCGAACAGAGTTAGCATCTTCTGGAGCTAAAAACTTACTTCTATTTATACCACTATTTTTAATGGACGTCGAATTATCTAACATTTCGAATCTGCCTGCTCTACCTACTACTTATCTGAGGGGCAACCGCACTCATCAAATTTGCCTACTTTTGTTGTTTACTAATTCTAGCAATTTACCTGCACTAAATTAATTTTAATGTTATCCTACTTGTTTTGGATTTGATGACACACATTTCTTGGAAAAAACAATAATCTAGGAATTTATTGTAAAGAAAAAAAAAGAAAACATTTTTCAATGTACTACGAACTTGAATAAAGGATAGGACCCTTATCAGCATTCATACTATTTTTACACTTGGCAATTTCCATACTCTCGAATGCATCGAGCAGTCTATTGTCATGAACCTGATTAATTTTAAGCTTGTGTCATCAAATCGGTGGTCGTGATCCAAAGCATGTTTTGCAAAATATACTTATCACTAATTCGGAGCTTTCTTGGAAAATCCGAAAATATATACAGAGTGACATTTGAGGACACTTCCGGTTTTACCAGAATCATCAGTTGTGGCGTTTAAAGAATCGTATTCCAGTACTCGAGCAACATACCAAATTTGAAACTTATATTTTCAAAACTAGAGAAAAATTAGGGGGCTCACCTCACCTCGTGGTCACCCGGTATATCAATTTTTGATTAATGTAAAAGAGTACATAGATATATACAGGGTGAGTCAGAATACGACCTCACCTCATTTCGAGGTGAAAAGTTATGTCCTAAAATGCTTCCCTCTGAGATATAGGGTGTCAAAAGTACGAAAAAAATTTAGATTTCTTTTTTTTTCTCCAAAACTCCTGAAGGAAAAAATATCAAACTTTGTACCCTAATCAAGGTTCATCAACATGATAATTTGAAGTTATAATTTTTAATTTTCGTAAACCAGTGACGTAGTTAAGTTGGGATATGGTCATATCTTCCTTCATATTTTCTTTGGACAAGTGAGCGTTTAACATCCGTTAGGCTCACCGATACTCAACCTAGAAGTCATAACATTCCATTTATATAGGATTGGCTATTTTCTTCGAACTATCCTCACGATATTAAGTTGTTTTTTCTCATTTATTAGTGTTATTTGTACAATTGTTGTGTACTGAAAATGAGTTACAAATGTTGCAAACTAAAACTTTTTGTGCACTATGTATGCACAAAATGTTCAGTGTATATCACAGAAGCTGCTTACAACAGCATTTCAAAAATAAAGTTTGTAGAGAATAATAAAATAATTTGTTGTCAAGTGATTAATTACCCAAGTGAAACTGAAGAAGAGACCAGCCTCTTAGAAAAAACAATAAGTGAACTTTCGGAAGACGGAGAAATGAAAGACAAAAATTGAAAGAGGAAAATCAAATTGCAATCGAACAAGCATTGGATTCGGAAAAAGAATTAAACTCATTCATAGAAACCCAGAAAAACGTTATCAAAGAAATGGAAATCATGATAACCGAACTGAAGAAAGAACTAACTGATAAAGTGGTACTAAAAAAATGCAAAAATTGTAGGCACACAAACACATTCTCGTCTCATTAGTCATCAGTGTACAATGACTGAAAGGACCTTCTCCAGTGGTGTGGATATTAGGGAGTCAGAAAATAAACAAATCGGAGTTATCAGCGAGTGTGCTGGAAATAACGAGGGGCAGAATAAAGTACCTAAGGTGTTCACAATCAGACGGTTGGATGAATATTGTACCAGTAGATCAGTAGAATTGATTATTTAACTTGAAACAGCGTTGCAAAACTATTTTATTAACGAAAGATTACAGATCATTCAAACTGTCAAAAACATTTCATTACTTCACTAATCTGTCATTCATTTTCATCGAAAATCTAAAACAATCCACCATGTGTTGCTCGAACTCTGGCATCAATTCTATTGAAGTGAGTGGAATTATCCACATACTCCCACCTTTGCAAATACATAAACAAAACATTTGCAAAAAATTTATAAATCCATAATATTCCGATGTTTCACAGCCCTTCCGCTTCTAGTATGGTAGAGGGCAGTAGGAGCAATATCATCCTTTTTTTCATAGGGATAGTTTTCGTCCTCGCAGGTTTTCTCTTCATCCACTGTGTCAAGACCCACGAAATTGGTCCCGTTATCGGAGTATACAGTCTTATGACGCCCCCGTCTAGCGATGAATCGACTCAAAGCTTGCACAAAAGCTTCAGAGCTCAAAGACTGTATCAAGTCTAAATGGACTGCTCTATAAACAGCGCATGTGAATATCACAATCCATGCTTTGCCTTTTTTCTTCAAAAATATTGGTCTGGCAAGATCAACTCCTGTGACTTGGAAGGTAGCTGAAGGTCTAGTTCGTTCAACTGGTAATGGTGCTACAGGTACTTCAAGTGCTTTCATTTGATTTTTACGGCAGGTATTACACTTTTTCACAACCATACCGACAGCCTGTCTTCCGCAGATCAACCAGATTCGTTCCCTGATTATCACAAGCAGAGACAAAACACCTGCATGATTGTGAATAATATGAAGATGTTCTATCATCCTCAAAATCATGGGATGTTTGCCAGGCAGAATAATAGGGCAACTGAATTCTTCAGTATTCTCTTCGTCCAATAATCTGGATTAGACTCGTAACAATCCTCGTTCATCTTGAAAAACAGTAAAACCCTTCAAAGTTGATTTTTTTCTGTTTTCATCAAAATATTCCTTTTGTATAGAACGCAGCAAAACTGTTTCTGAATTAATTAACTTTTCACTGGTGTACCCTCTTCTCAGGGCGGTTTCATCATCCAGACCACAGAAATTTATGAACTGTGGACAAATTATGCAGATAGCATCTATAATATGCATCACAATTTTAACAATGAGTTAATAACTTGAAAATCGTTCAGCCAGAAACGTAAATGAGAACGCCTTTACCTCAGTTGTGATAGCTGTGACAACAGTTTTTCTCCTTTCCCCGTCGATTTCACTCAGTGTTACAAAAACTTGTTATCATACTCAGTTCGTACAAAAATACAAGAAGCACAAGACACCTTACTTGCGTCACAGAATACGTGCATTGTAGAAGTTTCATTCACGCATATTCTTCTACAAATTCTGCACTCTTTCAAAAGAGGAATTTCTTCGACCCAACTCTTGAAATTGTTACAGATGTCATCAGAAAGTGGGTCATCCCAAAGAGCTTTCGTTGACCAAGTTTTTTGAAGAAGAACTTTCGGTACCAAACTGATGGGCGCTGAAAATCCAATCTGATCATAGACACGTTGAGCGATTGATAACAAAATCCGTCGAGTCAATGGTTCCGACACATTCACATTCAGTCCCATTTCATCTGAATTACAGTACCAGTTCAGGCCCAAAACATTTTCAATTCGGTCTACTTTGTTCACATTATATACCCAGCCCCTTAAATTGAATTTTGCAGAGGACAAAAGTTGTTTTGATTCCGAAACAAATGTGTGCAAATCTTCCGATGTCAAGCAGTTGTCAACATAAAAGGATCTCTTCAGTTTCTCAGCCGTGTTGGATAGAGCAGGGTCAGCATTTTGAAAGACGTGCTGCAGAACTGCTCCCAATAAATAAGGACTTGAAGAAACTCCGAAAACCACCCTGCAGTGTCTCAAAATCAGAACTTGCGAATCCTCAGTCCACCACAGGAAACGTAAAAGATTTCTATCACCTTCATGAAGACCAATCTGCAGAAAAGCCTTCTCTATATCTGCAGATACGCCAATTTTTCCTAATCTAAAGTTGATAAGAATCGTGGGTATGAGCTCTATTAGATTAGGACCCTTTTCAAGTGATTTGTTGAGTGAATTTCCCTTATTGTCACGATTGGATGCGTCAAATACTGGCCTTACAGGTAGTGATTGCCTCTTTGAAGACTGCTCTGTGTGGCAAATAATGTCCATACTGGGTGACTTCTTGATCTGGAACTATTTCCACAATACCTGCCCGGATCCAAGTTTGAAAAACCGAATCATATTATTTGTACTGGTCGGTTTCTTTTAATTTCTGAGTCGATGTGGTGAGTCTCCTAAATGCAGCTTCATAATTGTCTTCTAGCGGTGCATGCCCTTCTATCCATGGTAGCCTGTATGTATGTATGTAGAATGTATTGTCCATCTTCAATTTGTAAGGTCTCCTCAAAAAACTCTGATACCTGACGATCCCTCTCCTCCTGAGTTACCTTGACAGCTGAATCACGTATTCCCATGAGTTCCAAATCCCAAAAATTATTCAGATGGGCATGACAAGTCAAAGTAACGAGAAGAGTTGAAGCCACAGTTGTCTTCTCATCAGAACAGCCTAATAACGTCCAACCAAGTTTAGTATTGATGGCTACCATCCCTGAGTCAATTGAATGTGTTCAGAGGAAATCACTTTAGCCCATGCATCTGCTCCGAGCAATATTTGCGCGTCTTGACTATTTTCGACTTGGTCAGCTGAATAATCAGTCAATAGAATACCATTTTGTTTCAATTTATTGTACAGAGCTATGTCATTCACCCTTGGAACGAAACTGCAAATGCGTTCCTGATCCAGGACTTCAAATTCAGATACAAAACTACTGTGCAAAGATTTTAATTTAATGTGGTAGACTGCATGTGCACTTATGGATGTTTTACTACCACCAAAAACTTCTTGTTGTAGCAACATTTTTCTGTGCCTGGATAATCTACAGTTCTTCACACATGACTTCACAATGTAACTCCTTTGCGAACCAGAATGTAATAAAACTCGTACCGGAAACTCCTCGTCACGTATAACTATTTTAGCAACTAGTGTTTGCAAATAAGTTATCGAAAATTTTTGGATATCTCCAGTTGACATTGTCTTCGTCATGGTAGTGGCTGTGGTAGTTACTTGCACTTGTTCATGTGTTTCTGTTGGCTTATGAATTTTTTGACACAAGATAGGGTAATGCCGTCCTTTGCAAATAGCACATTTAACGAACGTTTTACATCTGGAACTCGAATGACCTGTTTTTCTCAAGCATTTAAAACAAGCGCCTTTTTTCTTCAAAATTTCGTTATTCTCGGTAAGCGTCATGTCCACGGCGTTGGCGCAATCTTGGGAAGAATGAGATTTCTCACAAAATATACATGAAATCTCACGAGGCTTCACATCATCAGTCGTCAACAAAGCGGTAGGAACCTCTTGCACCTTCGATTTTGATGAAGCAGATTTCATTTTAGGATGGTTGTCAAAATTATTCGATCAGAGTTTGAGTCTTTCTTCCCCAGTGACTTCAATTCGCAGAAATTCTAGTAGCTCAGTCAAACAATCAGCTGGTTGTTTCATGGAAGTCTCTTTGGTGACACGATGACGCTCCCAAATCTTGAAAATACTTTCAGGTATTGCGGATTCTACTAAAGGAAATAGCATCGCAGCGTATTTTTCTTTAGTTACTTTCAGAGAATCCAGTGCGTTGAGTTGTATCTCCAACTCGTCATAAAGTTCTGCGATAGGCCTACTTTCCGTTCTTGATAATACGAGATTGAGTAACTGTCTGACATAATATTCAATCAGATACTCATCTTTTCCATATCGTGATTGTAAAAGATCAACGGCCTTGGTGTAGTTCTCGCTTGATGGTGGAAACCTTTCAATTAATTTGGCTACTGGTGAATCAGGTTTCAGAGCTCGTAGGAGGATGTCAAATTTGTCTCATCACTCCATTTATCACTCTCGTGAATTTTAGAAAACTGTGTCCAGAATCCAATCCAGCTGCTAATACCTACTTCCATCAAATTTTCTGGTAATTTCTGGTTTGAACTTATGGTGAATGTACGCCGAAATATAATTATTTGTTGATTCGCCAGAAACGACGGAGGTATCACAATTTTGATTTACTGTCGCATTTCTTCCTAGGAAAGTTTCAACCATGCTTTTGGTACGAATATATTTCAGATCTTACTCACTGCACGTTTCGTATTCCAACTCAAGATCTTCATCTTTCAGATCATCCTGTTGTAATAACGCTTCTTGAAAAGACAAATCTGATTTTCCAAGTTTTTCATACTTCAGTGTGAGATTCAAAAACTTATTGTTCACTTCAATTCTCGGCGTATTTTCATCCTTTATCATCTCTTCGATAGCCACACATTCTTTAGTGAAACCAGATCTCAACACCCGACGTTGTTCGTCCATTATGTTCAAGTTCCAAAAGTTCAATCCTATCGTTCAGCGTTCAGAGCTTATCGTCTACTTGGAGTCCCGTCGTCCTGTCACGGTCGCCAGAATATGTTCACAATCAGACGGTTGGATGAATATTGTACCAGTAGATCAGTAGAATTGATTATTTAACTTGAAACAGCGTTGCAAAACTATTTTATTAACGAAAGATTATAGATCATTCAAACTGTCAAAAACATTTCATTACTTCACTAATCTGTCATTCATTTTCATCGAAAAGCTAAAACAATCCATCATGTGTTGCTCGAACTGTGGCATCAATTCTATTGAAGTGAGTGGAATTATCCACATAAGGAGAAAGGAAAATATAGGACATCGCCAAAAAACAATGAAATTAAAATTGAAACGTAAGGGGATAAAAATGAGAAGTTCAAAGCAAAAGAAGACCAGAATCATTGGAGGACACAAAAAAGTTAAGGAAAATCGCCAGAAAACAAACAATAGCACAGCAGATGCAAAAACATATAAGGAAATGGAGTTTACAATAGAAATCGTTCCACACGAAATAAACCTCTATGACGAGCTCCAACGTCTGAACAACAAGGAGTCTCGGACCAAAGTCAACTGCAGGAAAGTGGAAAATCAGAAGAAATAACCTCGGGAAAACCCGAGAATACCATGAGTGATAGTAGCCAAGAAGGACCACTTGAGACTCTGCAAGACACAACCAAAAGAAAACCAAACAAAATCTTCATATGTGGAGACCACTGTTGCTCTACAAACCTGAAATCTGTGTTTTGTAATCCGGCTCAAGGATCGGCAAAATTTTTAATAATTCAGGTTCGTTCTATCTTTCAAAATTTCTTTTTTATTCTCTTCACTCTCTTTTTTCATTACTATGTCAACAACTCATAAAATAAAAATTCGAACATCATGATAAAATACAGAGTACACAAAACTTATAACTGAAACTGAATCCGAACTAAGATAAATAAATAAAATCAAATTCAAACAGCCACTATGGGAAGAATGTTCCCAAAGTTTTGAAGACAATCGAAGGTATTGAGGAAAAATATTCGATAGAGGAGAATTTGACCATATCCTGAGTGAATTGACAGACAATATTTTTTATGATACCTACATACGGATTTGGTAGAAATGATGCAATAATCATAATGTTCAACTCACGTAGTGTAAGTAACAGCAAAACTCTGAACATAGCCTTGAAGAACCTGTTGAATCTTAGTAAAACAACAAATCTGATTATTATAAATGAAGTCAACTCATCTGAAGAATATTGTCTTTAGATGAGTTGACTTCATTTATAATAATCAGATTTGTTGTTTTACTAAGATTCAACAGGTTCTTCAAGGCTATGTTCAGAGTTTTGCTGTTACTTACTAACAAAATATTGTTAAATGGAGTTCATACATACAATTAACGAAACTTCAATTGTTCCCTGACCTATCTTACTGATTTCAAACAAAAAGGTAGTAAGTTCATAATACATAGAAAACTTGAAAGTTACTTTACACTTTAAAGTTACACAAACATTTTTTTTACACTCATCCCTTTAACTATGGTGGACTGTTCAAATAAGCTTAGTACAACTACTGATGCTTTTTTAGATTGTCAACAACAAATGAAATCTCCCCTATAGTTCGAATGGGTGACTGTGTTGATGTGGGAAAAGAAGTTTCAAATTCCCTCTCTTTTTGCCACCAAAACATACAATGTATTAGTAACACAATGTTAAGGCTGGATGATGTATTTAATAGCTATGAAAAATGTATTATTAATAACAGAGCACTGGCAAACAGAAACACAACTAGATGTTCTGAAATTGAAAGATTTCAGCATCTGTCGAATAAAAACCATGGAGGTGTTGCTATTTACTAACATGACGATTTGATAGATCATGTTAGTCAGTATGATTTAGAAGAATTTAGTGTTGAAGGAGTCTTGGAGTGCTGTAGTATCAGACTAGCTTCGAGAAAAACTATCGCTGTGGTTTTAAGGAAATTTTTTGAATTATTTGATGGTATGTTAACTAAAATGTGAAGCGTAAACTTTAATATAATCATAGGGGGAGATTTTAATCTGAATTTTATGCTTCCCAGCTTAAATCACTCAATACTAATGGACTTGTTAGCGTCCTATAATATTGAGGCTTGTGTGAGAACTGCAACTAGAGTAACTCCTCACTCGGGAACATGCATTGATAATTTTCTGATCAGGTGTGACAGGTGCGTTGAAGTAGCGGTGGAGGATCTGCATCTGTCTGACCATTTTGCGCAGTTCGTGCACATGAAAGATGAGACAGTAAAAGATAAGCATAAAAATCCTTATTACTACAGTAGGGACTATTGTACAGAAAATATTTCAATATTTAAGAACTACCTTAAACAAGAAGACTGAACCGAAATGTATGCAATAAATAGAGTGCCCAAATCTGGCATATAAAAAAAATTCAGAGACTTTACTATACTATTTTGAAATCTTGTTTCCAATGAGAAGATTTTATATTAAAAAAATTAAAGGAAATTACTATATCATGACACCAGAATTAGAAGAACTGAAAAATAAAGTAAAATTATACACCACAATTGCCAGGTATGACGATACCTATAAAGAAATCAGTAAATACTTCAACAAGAGTTATAGAGAAAAATTAAGAAGTGCAAGGAAGGAATATCATGATTTTCAGATTCTAAACTCAAATAATAAACCAAAAATTACCTGGCAAATTATCAATAATATTAAAAAAAAATCCAAAAGAGAGAATGAAATTGTTATCAAGGAAAACGAGGTTATTATAGAAGATACAATACTAGCTGAAAAATTTAATGAAAATTTCTTGAAAACACTCGTCGAAATAAATAAGAAAGATTCAAAATTTCTTGGGGACAATGTACCGTCTACCGCAGTTTTTTATGACGGCCGTTTGTGAGAGTGATGTAATAGAGTTTATTGCCCAACTAAAATGCATGTGGCTATGACTATATTTCCAACAACCTGCTGAAAAAATGTTGGTATGAACTTTGCAGCACTTTAACTTTCCTCATAAATGCATCATCTTCAAAGGGAATTTACCAAAACAATTTGAAACTCGCAACAGTTGTGATAAACTTGGAGTTACTTGATTTAGTTTATCTGAATAAAACACATGCGTTCGGTTTTGATGTCTAATGATGAATGTATCGATATTGCTTACATGTTACAATACATAATAATCAGGTCAATTGGTGAGGTTGTTCAACTTAATAATAGGAATTCCTAGTTATATTAAAAATGCTAATTCTACAATAATATATACCATCACATCTCCCAGGGGAGAGTTAAAAAAAAATGAGCTAATCTTATTTTTTTTCTAAACTAAACATAATATTTCTTAATCTGATTCTTATGTACTTCAACTAAATGATTATTTCCTAAATCTAATTTAACATTCGGTGACTTATTTTCTACAATAGTAAACGTACCTTTGAAAAGAGCTTCTAACTTACTTACATCATTACATTTTAACATTACTCTATCTCCTACTTGATAACTAAATGGTTTTGATTTAATCTCATATCTATTTTTTCTTTTAGCTTTTGATTCCACTAGATTGTACTTGGCATCATTACATGCTGTTTGTAATCTATATTTTAACTCCAATGGATAGTTTTCGAAATTATATAGAGGATCAATTGCATCAGTTAAGTTTGATGGTAATCGTACAGGTTTTCCGAAAATAAGTTCATATGGTGTATATTTAGTTTCAGTGTGTACTGTATTGTTGTATGCAAAACACCAATACTGAACCCATGAACTCCATAAATTTGGATGTTTTGAAACATGAATTCTCAAATAATTTCCCAAACTCTTATGCGTATTTTCAAGTGAACCTATAGTTTCGTGATGATAAGCTGTTGAATTCAATTGTTTGATATTCAAGAGTTTACAAGTCTCAGATATAGTAGAATTCAGAAACTCAGATCCCTTATCCGTAACGAATTCTTCTGGAATACCGTATCTCAAAATGAAATTATCAACGAAAGATTTCGCAACAGTTATTGCCTCTTTATTAGGAATAGGGTAGGCTTCTACAAACTTCGTGAGTTCACACTGTAAAGTAAGAATATAACGGTTATTGTCAGAATCTTCTGGTAATGGACCAACAAGATCTAAAAATATTTTTTGAAACCCGGAAGAAGCTGTTGTTGTTATTGTCATTGGTTCTGTGTTAGGTTTGGAGTGTTTGTAACGTTGGCAATCATCACACCTTTTAACAAAATCTTCTACATTTTTTCGTAACCCTGACCAGAAGTAGTTTTTCTTTATATTATTGTACATTCGGTTTATCCCTGCATGTCCTCCAGTCGGTAGTATATGGTAGTCATTAAGAATAAGTTGTCTCGTCTCCAGATTAGTTATATTATCTACATCCTTTACTATCGATATTTTGACTCCTGAATCACTTATAAACTGTGCCTGAATGTTGTACTTTTTTGCGGTATGTCAATATTTCCTTTAAAAGTTGTGCACACTTTTCATTTTTCATAATTAAAATTTCCGGAATATCATATTCTTTACAAATAATGTTGAGATCTCTCAACGTTGTACCTAAGTCAATCGTCGATCGAGCATCCTGACATAAGTAAATGATTCGCGAATCAATATTACATACTAATTTTCCAACAACGAAGTACTTTTTAGTCTTAGCAATTTTATTGAAATCGATAGTTGAAACAAGACATAGTTCATACGAGTGTCCGGGACGTTTTAGTAATTCTATAACTCCAGGGTGATCAATCCTTTCGTCAGAATTATTAATACTCCTCGAGAGATTATTCGTGTGAACTGTTTTCTTTGCTTGAGCTCTCGTCATGACATACATTGTACTTACTACATTACTTTGCATATTTTTCAATTCATCAGAAGAGATTTCAACTCTAGATAACGCGTCCGCTACTACGTTGTCTCTTCCTCTGATGTATTTTATTTCAAAATCGTATTCTTCTAGAACAAGTCTGAATTTTGTGAGTCTAATTGATGGATCCATCATACCGAATAAATATATCAATGGCCTGCAGTCTGTGAAAATTACAAATTTTCTCGAAAACAAATAAGGTCTGAAATGTTTCACGGCCCAAACCACAGATAAAAGAAGGATAATTTCTTTCTGCCTTATTAAGAGATCTGCTCGCATATGCAATGGGTTTGTCATCTCCATTTGAAAGAAAAGCCCCTATTGCATATCCTGAACCATCACACTTGAGGGTGAAAACATTATCCGGAGAAAAATCTGGATATTGCAGTCAAGTCAAGTATTTATTAATCCATTAAAACGAGCTTACAAAAGCAATTGGACAAGTCAGTATCAGGTACATATCAAATACAAATATATAACAAAACACATTCAGAACTAACAAAAAAGTATTAAAACAATCGAGTGACTGAGCAGAACAGCAATGCACATACAATGTACATATTTAAAAAATAACATAACAAAAACATTTATAACTAACAAATTGCATTAAAACAATCTGAGTTAGTACAAAGCAAAAAATACAAAACATTTTATTATTCTTGGTAAGAAAAAAACTCATCGATTGTGTAGGGGCTAATTTGAAAAAGTAACTGTTTTATTTTGTATTTGAATTCTTGTTCCTTGGTAATATTTTAAAAAAAACTCCGGGAGTGCATTATATAGTCTCAGGCCCAAAATTTCGAACGACTTATGACATAGAGATAAACGTGATTTGGGTATATGGAAATCATTTCTGACACGAGTGTTATAACCATGAAGAGATTTGTTAAAAACTTCTTTTTTTTATGAATGTACAACAGAACTTCCAGAATGTAGAGACCTGAAAGGGGCAAAATATTTAATTTTTTAAATAATGTTCTACACGATGTTGTTCGTGATGCGTTTGCAATAGTTCTGATAATTCTCTTTTGCGTCATGAAAACACCGTGTGCAGCTGAAGAATTACCCCATACTATCAGCCCATAGCTAAGTCTTGATTGTATCTGCCCGTGGTAATATAAAAGAAGACCAGAGTTGTCTAGAATTCTCTTCAGGTTTCTTAGCTTATTGAGTACTTTAATGAGATTATCGCAGTGCTGACGGAAATTGAGATTGCTGTCTAGAAAAATCCCAAGAAACTTTATACTGTCACACATTTCTATCTCACCACCGCATATTTTAATATTAATGTCTATCATGTTAGTATTTTGGGCAGTATGAAAAGATACTGCTTTCGTTTTAGAAACATTCAAAAACAATAAGTTTTCACTGAACCAATTTTGCAGGCAATCAACGTCAGAACTGATGTTCTGTTGCAGTTCAATCAAATCTTTTGATTTAAATAGGAGTGAAGAATCATCAGCATACAAACAAGTGAAAGAATTTTGCAATACAGACGGCAACTCATTGATATAGAGAATGAATAGGATCGGCCCTAAGACTGATCCTTGAGGAACACCTATGTCATTAATTAACTGATCAGAAAAAAAAGTTTCGTCATAATTCTCATTCGAATATTGTATTTTGACAGTCTGTGTACGATTTGAAAGATATGATACGAACCATTTATGCAGAATACCTCTAATTCCAATCTTATACAGTTTATCCAGAAGATTTCCATGTTGTACGCAGTCAAAGGCCCGACTGAGGTCACAAAAGATCCCAGTGGGATTCTCGCCTGCTTCAACTGACTGTAGAAGATTCGAATAAAAATAAATAATTGCCGTTGTGGTGGAATGATTCGATCGAAATCCGTGTTGGTTCTTAGTTAGAATATTATTTATATTCAGGAAGTATTGCAGAAATTCCAACATTATATATTCGAATACATTTGACAGTGATGGGGAGATAGCAATAGGACGATAATTTTCCAGGTTATGAGTATTTCCTTTTTTTAGGATTGGGGAATGTTTCAGTCGCGAAGGAAACTGTCCTCTCTGAAAAGATGTATTTATAATGTGACTTAGGGGCGCTATAATGTAGGGTGCAATCTTTTTAATCACATGCCCAGAGATGCCGTCTGGTCCACATGAATGTTTATTTTTGATTTTGTCCCTGATAACTTTCAGTACATCATCTTCACTGACATATGTAATGAACATACTATTTTTAATACTTGCTAATAAATTAGTCCTCAAGGGGTTATTTTCAGTTTTAGATATTTTGTCAACAATATCATGTGGTGCATTCACGAAAAAATTATTGAAAATATTAGCGATATCGAGTGGATCTTCTACAGAACCATTATTACTGTCTATAGTTATATTACTTTTCTTTGAGGTTTTTCCTGATAACTCGTTGACAACGGACCACGTGTTCCTGTTCACATTTCCTGAAGAGTAAATTTTATTTTGATAATATAGACTTTTAGTTTTTCTTACAAGCGTTTTATGTTGCTTTTTTTGTGTTTGGTAGAATTCTTTCAGTGTGGGATTAGTCTTTACCTGCTGGTACAATTCTTTAAGATTTTTACTTGATATTTTAATTTCGGTGTTAACCCATTCAGTTCCGGTGATTTTATTTTGGTTTTTCTTAATAGGTTTAATTGGACATTCAGAATTAAAATAAAATAACAGAGTGTCATGAAAACTGTCGAACTTATCGTCTAGATTATCAAGTTGATACATTTCAGTCCAGCTCTCTTCTTTTAAAACATTCGACAAGTTCCTAATATTAGTGTCATTTACCATTCTCCTATGATTATATGAAAATCTTTCATTAATTCCATGTTGCTTCGTTGAGAAGAAGACAGTTTGGTGAGAAGATATACAGTTTTCGTGTACATCCCATTCGTTATTATCTGGTAAGTTCGTGTATATTTGATCAAGAGTCGTTTGACACGTTTGACTGACTCTAGTAGGTTTGGTTATTCTGGGACTGAGACCATATGATGTCAATAATTGTGTAAAGCGATTTAGGTTGCTATTACTCATCGAATGCGAATTGAAATCTCCACTTAATATTATTATTGTTTTGGGAACAAAAATTTTGTCAAGAATTATTGAGATTTTCTCATAAAATACTGCGAAGTTTCCTGATGGAGAGCGGTAACAGCTCAAGATGATGATATTGGTATTATTATTTTTCCATTGGACACCACAAATCTCAATGTTTTTTTTCAATGCAGTACTCTTGTACATTTAACGGAGATACATCTAGATTGGTCTGAGACCATATACCAACTCCACCCCCTATACAATCGGTTCTGTGATATGAGTTTGAAAGAGTGAAATTAGGAAAGTTAAAAGAGTTTGCAGAATTTTCAGACCACCAGGTCTCTGTCAAACATATAAAATTAAGTTGATGTTTATCAGTTACATATTCAGCACTGATATAGTCGAGTTTGTCATAATTCAAACATTCAGCAGCAATAGGTCAAAATGTTCTGGTAATTCAACTAAGTTGAGGGGGGGTTCACTGACCTCCGTAAGTTTAAAAAGCGTTGAACGTATGCTCCTATGGGCCATTTAGTTGGATCCATTGCGTCATCGAAGTGGGATTCATAAATTGATACTTTAAAAGAAGCGTAAATATCTGGATGTTTTGAATTAAGAGTCTCAATTTTAACTTCAGAGAAATGTGGAGTTAGTGATTCTTTTAGCTCATCTGCGGTCATCGTGGGATCAACCCGGTATACATGAAGACAGGCCGTTTTTGGGATACCCTTCAATTCCTTCCCATTGACTTTGATGGCACTATTATCTCCAACAACCAGTTTTCTTTTCGGCTTTGCTCTATTAACTAATTTCCAGTCACTGCTGGTTTCTGTATTATTTGCTAAATGGATAATCTCTTCACACTTCTGTTGCGTGGCAAGTTGCAACAAAGGCTGTGAAACATGTTTTTCGGTAATGGTCAAACTGTTAGGAATTTTTTAACTTCCGGCAACGCTGTTGGGGTGATTCTGATTCACAGGCTTAGACACATTTACTTTATCTGCGATATGGGAATAGTTTTTTCCTGTATCTTGTTTTTTGTTGGAGTCTCCAAAACTTTTTACGGGTAAAACATTCGTCATATCTTTTAATAGAACAATTTGTTCGTGCATCAAATTTATTTTATCACGAAGTTCTTGTATAATTTCATCCTTTTGTTTTACAATATAATTAAAAATATTAAGATCGACTACCTTATTTTCGCCTGCTAGGTTTTCCATCGCATCGAAAAACGCTTGGTCACTATCACAGCTAACTTTTTCAGATGAACAACATATTACCATGTCTTCGTTGAGAAATTTGACATTAATATTTCTCGCACAGCTTGTATGGAAGTTGTTTTCACATAGGTTACACTTAACACCTTTAACTAGGTTTTTTTTACACTTGTTACAGGATTTGCTTTTCGGAGCACTTTCACACACATTTACAATGTTTCATAAGCCTTTTGGCATTCGTCTGTCCAATTAAATGTTACACCTTTTCTTGTTAATTGATTCAAAGGAGCCGCTATATCTGCAAAATTTCTAATAAATCTCCTATAATAATTTGCAAAAGCTACGAATCTTTTCGTATCGCTACAATCTTTTGGAACAGGATAATTTTCAATGGCATTAATTTTAGATGGATCGGGAGAGATTCCTTCATGCGAAATATTGTGTCCAAGGTAAAGAATTTCTTTTTTCAAAAATTGACATTTTTTAGGATTCAGTTTGAGGTTCACTTTCCGTAATCTGTGAAATATTTTCGACAGATTTTTGTCATGGTTCGATAAATTATTTCCAAAAACAATCAATTCGTCCAAATAAACGAAACAACTTTCGTAATTTAGACCTGCCATAGCGACTGTCATAGCTCGAGAAAAAGAATTTGGTGAAACCTTCATTCCTTGGGGTAGTCTCGTCATTTGATATTGTCCTCGATCAGTAGTGAAAGCTGTGCAAGGCCTACAAGATGCTTCCAATTCTATTTGATAATACCCTTGAGATAAATCAAGATGAGAAAAGTACATTGCACCAGAGAGTGAATCTAAAATTTCAATAATATTCGGTAAAGGAAATCTATCATCTTCAAGTTGTTTATTCAACAGCCTATAATCTATCACAACTCTCCATTTTTTATTTCCGTTTTCATCGGGTTTTTTGGGGACAATCAGTAGTGGTGCTGACCACTGTGATTTAGTCTCTTCTATTATACCATCAGATAACATTTGATCGATTTGTCTATGAATTTCCTCTTTTTGAGCATGTGGTAACCGATAAGGTTTGACATACGCAGGTTTTGCGGAATTTTTAAATGTATTTTTTGTTTATAAATATTAGTGACCGTTAAGCGATCATATTCTAAGTGAAAAATATCAGAGTATTTCGCACAAATCTTTTCGATTGACTGCTTTTCCTCGCTATTCAAATGATTTGTATTGATCAATTTTAATAGATGATCAACTCTATTCACGGAATTGGTATTAGTATCATTGAATTGACAAAGTTCATAGTCATCAATTTTTTCGATTTGAGGATTGAAATTGTTTAGTAGAATTTCTTTATCCCGAACATTCAAAATTTTTACAGGTATCATATTATTTTTATCTGGCCTAGCTAAACATCCAGCTACAAAAACACCTTCGCATAATTCGCTAGGTAAAACAACACAATCATCAGATGTTTCAACGTGAACAAATTTAATTGTTTCACATCGTGGCGACATCGAAGTATATAAATTATGGTTGGAATGCATTGTTAGTGAGATTTTACTATAATTTTTCCAGAATGAAAATAAAAACTTTTTGTAGTCAATTATTGCGCTATGTTTATGGAAAAACTCTGAACCTAATACTCCATGCATATCGTTATCAAAAGCTTCCATTAGCAGAAATGGATGACACAGTTTTGTATCATTTGCTTGTAATGTAATATAAACTTTACCTTCAGAAGTTGTTGACCCAGATATGCCAGTTATTCGATGTTTTTTCGAACGGTCAATAACTTCACCTTTGTTGACATATTGTTTAAAAATTATGCTGACTGATGCACCTGTATCAACTAGAAATGTTAGTATTGATTCTCTATAAACTAATTTTACAAAATTCAGGCCATTTACATTAAAACTGAGATGATTCTCGATATCTATGTTAGACTCGAAAAAACGGTTCAGATGACGTTGATGGACGTGGAGAATTATGAGACACAGTTTCAAGGTTGTTAATAGGTATAATTTCATTGGAATTTCTTGAATAATATGCCCTTTGTGGATTGTTTCTCACTGAATTACCATGATAACCCCTGTAGTTGGAACCTCTACGTATATTTCGTGAAGAATTTTGACCTCTATTGCCCGAAAATGAAAAATTTCCTCTGTTTTGTTGAAAAAAATTTGAATTCCTGAAAAATCTTTTGTTTACAGTATTATGTCTGGAATTTGTACGACCTCGCATGTGAAAAATTGCATTTTGCTTGGGTATATCTTCATCTTTTGATCCCTGAATAGCATCACTTAATTTTGAATAATTTCTCGATTTAATAATAGTTCGTAATTCTGAGTTTTGTAATCCGTTGGCGAATGCATTGATTGCTATTTTTCATTCACTCCCCTTAAAACCTGAATAGCATTTTGATCACCTTCAGCTTGCGTAATTGTAAGATCAACTAAAAGTTCTTCTATAGATTTTCCGAAATCATCAATCGAACAGTTTCTTTGTTTAGAATTATGCATCTGAAATGATAGAGCTGAAATAGATTTTTTAGTGATGAAATGAGTTTTTAAATCAAAAATCAATTGTGCATTACTGACATACGTACAATTCATTCTAATTTTTGCACTTTGAGACAATCGCGTTTTTAAAATTTAGTTAGTGATTTTTTTCCTGCATCATCTAATAACGCATCATACAATTCAATGGAATCAATAAGCTGTTTAGTTACGTTCTCTGTACCGTCCATGACAGGCAGTAGGCTTGCAGCCGTTCTTAAATCAAATTTTTCTGTCATGTTGTCGGTTTTACTTGAGAAATCTGAATCTGTAGAGTCTGAAGAGGAGCGTATAGTGACTTTGATTTTGGAGGGAAGAGTAATGGATTTGTCAAAAAATTTACCTAATCTACTGTTTAAATGTTCATCAATTTCTCTAAATAATTGTTCAATATATGTTGAATAAGACCTAATTTCATTCCTAACTTTATCTTCTACCTTATATTTATTAAATGTTTCTACTAAACAACGATATTGATCCCTGAACTTTTCTAATTCTTTAAACTTACGACGTGTAATTTCTTCGTCTCTTCGTCTTTCAGTATTGTCCTTCTGTAGATTCCTATGGAATACTCTTACTTCTTCAACGAGATACTTCAATTCATCTGGGTTAGACATAACTTCCTACAGTGAGTGGATTCCATTGTTTCATAGGCTCTCATCGGGGTATAACATTTATTTTAGGCTATTCCTCAACTAATTACTTCCAATTTGCATCTTCTATTCCAATATCCAACGTTTCCAATATTGATTAGTTCCATCTGCATTCGTTTCTCCATCTCCTTTTCCAGCTTGGTTAATTATTATTTGACTTTCGATTTCGAAAATCCCATTTTTGTATAAAACAATTCAGTTCGATAGAACTTTAATTTCCATTTTGTTCTAAAGCAGGATCGCCATGTGATAAACTTGGAGTTACTTGATTTAGTTTATCTGAATAAAACACATGCGTTCGGTTTTGATGTCTAATGATGAATGTATCGATATTGCTTACATGTTACAATACATAATAATCAGGTCAATTGGTGAGGTTGTTCAACTTAATAATAGGAATTCCTAGTTATATTAAAAATGCTAATTCTACAATAATATATACCATCACACAGTATGCCCTATCTATAAAAAAGGTGATGGGAACAATTTAGATAATTACAGAGCAATAAGTCTGCTATCAAGTCTCTCCAAACCATTTGAACTAAACATAAGAAGACAATTAACAAGCTTCTTTGAGAAAAATAGAACTCTATCGACATCGCAGCATGGGTTCACCGAGGGTTCACCAAGGCCAAAAGCACAGAATCAGCATTATCAATGCCCTGGACCGAAGGAAGTGTGTTCTAGGTCTCTTCATAGACTTCTCTCGTGCCTTCGACTGTGTAGATCATGAATTGTTACTCTCAAAACTATTCAGATCGGGTATGAGAGGAGTACCACATGATTTAGTTACGTCATATCTTAAAGAAAGAAGGCAAAGAGTAAAAATTGGCAAATGTATTAGCAGTGAATCTGGAATTGGCGAGGGAGTACCTCAAGGATCTAATCTGGGTCCATTATTCTTCCTGGTGTTTGCTAACGATCTTATAACATTCATTAGCAATAACACCACAACATGTGTTACCAGTTACGCAGATGACACCAACATACTAATAATAGAAGAAAACATGGATAGCCTGAAGAAAACTACAGCAGATATATACAACAAAATAAATCTTTGGTCGAAAAAGAATAACTTAAAACTCAACAAAGACAAAACTAACATCGTCTTATTCTCTAATCGCAGCCTAAACAACTTAGAGATATCTTCAAATGATGAAACGATAAGCCCAGTGGAAACAGTAAATATGCTGGGAATTATTCTTGACCGAAAACTATCATGGCATCCACATATCGATGCACTTTGTACTAAATTGAAAAAACGTTGCTTCTCCATTAGGTTCATGTCTAATCACTGTATTATCAATGTATTGAAAACATTATATCACGCCAATTTTCATTCCCACATTCGTTATGGGATTCTAAACTGGGGCACTGGGCCATGCAAAGGATATTCCTAATTCAAAAATATGTGATAAGAATAATTGCTCAACTAGGATACAGGGAGTCATGCAGAAATGCATTCAAAGAACTGAATATT
This sequence comes from Chrysolina oricalcia, assembly GCA_944452925.2. Lineage (NCBI taxonomy): Eukaryota > Metazoa > Arthropoda > Insecta > Coleoptera > Chrysomelidae > Chrysolina > Chrysolina oricalcia. The sequence continues at coordinate 43,526,916 of OX101815.2, read as the reverse complement.
CTAACAGTCGCCAGCACATATATATTAGAATCTTGTGCATATATATTTAGACATAAATCAATCTTTCAACCATATCAACATGACCACAATCAATACTCGTTCCAAGGGTCTTCTGGTGTCAAATGCACATAGAACAGCATTGTATGAAAAAAGTGTAGATTTTAATGGCTGTTAATTCTACAATATTCTTCCTGAAGATATCAAGGATTCTTCAAGTTCTCATGTGTTCAAATATAGGCCGAAGAAACTGCTACTTCAAATGAATTGTTATACCTTTCAGGAATTTATCGAAAAACTATAAATTATAGACTGAGCAAAAGCTCACTCATATTCATAATATAGATGACTTGTCATCTTCGATGCATTGATAATGAATTACTCAATTAATTTTATATTTACTTAATTACTTGTTAGTTCGGTCCGACTTCACATTTTCATATTTTTTTATAATTACAACCTTAGACATATGCTTTTGACACTCTTCTCCAATTATTGTACATTGTAACATTATTGCAACAACTGTACCTTTCAATTTGAGAAATAAAGATATTATTATTATATATTATTATTATTAATAATAATTTTTCAGATGTCTTCAGAATGAAATCAAAGTTTTTCCGAAGCTTGACTATTTAGCAAATAGTTTTCCTACCAAGGCATTTTTTTCTGATTGCATCACCAAAGATATTCTTTTACATAGTTTTATCTATATTATTGATTTTTTTATCTTGACGAGTGTAAATATTACACATTGTAGTAATACGATTAACTCGAATGAACTTATCTTAATCAATGGATTACAGGGGAAAAGCTGGATGCGCTGTTGTTCGATGCCGATAGTAAAGATTCGTCAATTGGATTGAGCTGTCCCCCAAAACAATTTCTAGATGAAAGTGTTCTGGAAAATGTCGTTAAGATACTGGGAAATACAGGTGAGATATTTCATGCGATTCCTAACTACATCTAAATTCGTTTCTTTTCAGGATTGTTCGTAGTAAATGTAGTTCTGAGAGATCAATCAATGAGGCCAACGTTATTGAGTAATATAAAAAAATATTTTGAGGCTATCCTCTCTTACAAGCTACAAGAAGAATTGAATGAAATTTTCATTTGCAGTAATGACAAAATAAAATTGGATCATCTGAAAGACGGATGTAGGGAACTAAATAATTTTTTCAGGAAACATAATATAGCTGAAAATGGCGTAGATTTAGATAAATTCATGACACTTCTAGTCAGTCAATCAATTTTGATTTGACACAGGTGATATTAGTTACAGTGTAGTTAATTGTTTCACTAATACAAAAATTACCATTTTTAGGACGAATAAGAAATATTTAGTCCTAAAAACTAATTTTTTGTACAATTGAAACATAATATTTTTTTCCAAACACACTAGTTCAAAAAACAAACCATACATTTTTTATAACAGTTTTGTATTTTGTTGGTAATAGTTCTAAGGCAGCATTATTTGCCTTTTATGTTTGGAGGAGTCCGAGATATTTCATTGCTGCTATCTTACTGTTTTTTTCATTTTATAAATTTGACTATATTGGATTTTGTTAGCTTTGACGCCTTTTGTTGAATATGAATGTATTAGTTTTATTATTTATTTCCCCTATATGTTGATGATTTTTATCGTATACGTTATTAAATGTTATTTTTTGGAAAACATCAAGAATTGTCAAATAAATAGATTTTGAAAACGTCAGTAAGACTTTATTTGATAAATATTTATATATCCATCCGAGATTCATCATTTTGGCGACCGTGACAGGACATAGTAATAGACGATGGATATAATAAAGAAAGAACGGGAGCAGCTGCGCAAGCATTTCAAGAAAACCAGCAGCGACCTAGATGTAGCCTTAAGAACAAAGGAAACGAGTAAGGCACAAATACTCGCACTCTTGAGACAATTGGAGGACAAGAGTGATCGACTGTTCATAATCGACGAGACATTCAAAGAGCAATTGTTCTCTGGTAATTTCGACGACGAAGAAATTCAAGAAGAGTTTGATAATATGGAGTTCTACAGAGCAGAGATTATAAAGTTCAAATCTGAATGCGAGTTCCGATTAGCAGAAGGGAATCGTTCCAAAGGAGATTGTGAAAGCTGTTCTCAGACTTCTTGTACAGAGAAAAGTAAGCGGAAATTCAGACTGCCCAAACTGGAATTGTACAAATTCGATGGAAATGTGAAGAATTGTATCGGATTTTGGGGACAATTCAAAAAGATCGACCAAGATGAAGACATCGATTCGGAGGACAAGTTCCAATACTTGTTGCAAGCGACTGTTTATGGATCACCGGCGAGAGAATTGGTGGAAAGTTTCCCTCCATCTGGGGAAAACTACAAGAAAGCACTAGACCAGTTAAAAGTACGTTTCGCTAGAGATGAATTTCTGATTGAGGTTTACGTGAGAGAGTTGCTGAATATTGTACTCAGAGTAAGCAACAGTAAAACAGGTATGTCTTTATCAGCATTATATGATAAATTGGAAACCCAATTACGAGCACTTGAGTCACTAGGTGTCACGACCGAAAAATGCTGCTATGCTTTTCCCATTAGTTGAATCAGCTCTACCCAGTGAGTTCCTTAAAATTTGGGAAAGACATCGTAGTACCAAGGTAATTGAGGAAGGTAAAGGTGAAAAAAATCATTTCTACTTCTAATAACAATCTAACAATGTTACTAGATTTCCTGAGGACGGAGGTAGAATCAGAAGAACGCGTCAATTTGGCAAAAATTAGCTTTGGAGTTGAAAAGGAGCAGCCGAGGATCAAGAGTAAGGAAAAACATCTACCCCAAGGTGAGTCTGAGTTATATTCTGCTGCTTCGCTGTATACCGCTAACTCAAAAGATACATCGAGAGGTAAGAAACCAACCACCTTTTTATTTTGCAACAACGCACATGCAAGTCAAGACTGTTTTAACGCGCAAAAGCTTTCTCTAGAAGAAAGAAAAGCTAAAGTCATTGAGAAAAAGGGTTGCTTTTCATGTTTGAGAACCAATCATATAAGCAAAAATTGTAAATCTTTCGTTAGGTGTTTGATATGCGCACGAAAACATTTTCCGATAATGTGCCCTGACTTAAAAACTAAACAGGTTCAATCGGAAGAAAATCAAACACAGAAGTTAGAAAACGCCTTGACATGTAATAATTCTACTGAAACTTTTTTGCAAACTGTCATAGTAAAATTGGTACATAACAACAAACAAAAAATTGTCAGAGCTTTGTTGGATTCCGGATCGCAGAGGTCATATATTTTATCAAAATGCACTAACGATTTAAAATGTGAACCATCGGGAGAAGAAAATATTATACAAGGTGTTTTTGGTGGTTTTCAGCATTCCGTTTCCACTCATAAAATTTACAATATAACAGTAAGAGATTTGAATGAAGATTTTGAATGCAAACTGTCAGTACTGGGTCAAAATAAGATTTGTAATTACATACCTAGATTGGGAGATTTGAAATTCATTCAATACTTGAAGAATAAAAATATAAATTTGAGTGATGTTAATATCAATGACCCTCCTCAAGAAATAGAATTATTATTAGGTGCGGACATTTTCGGAAAATTACTTACGGGTAATATTGAAACATTGGATAATGGGCTTGTTGCCATAGAAACGTATATTGGGTGGACTATTATGGGACAATATACTAGTAATACGAATAACAGTCGAATTTTTTCTGGTTTTGCTGATTATTCTTTATCAGATTTATGGGAGTTAGATGTTTTGGGCATTAAAGAACCGGCTAATATCACACCGAAGGAAATAATTGAGGCAGATACGGAAAAGTATTTTCTAGACACGATAACACGAGACGGTGAGGGTAGATATCAAGTTAATCTTCCTTGGATTACCGGTCATCCAAAACTTTCCAGCAATATGGAAATAGCAGAAGCCAGATTATTTTCTACAACTAAAAAGCTAGTTAACTTAGGGAAGTTTCAAGAGTATACTGAGGTTTTGGAAGAATGGGACGCGTTAGGCATTATAGAAGAAGTGGACAGTGATGAAACACATCAACCCATTCACTTTCTGCCTCATCATGCAGTTATAAAAGAAACTAGTACTACAACTAAAATAAGACCTGTCTTTGACGCATCTGCAAAAGACAACAATGGTATCTCTCTGAACAAGTGTTTAGAAAAGGGGCCGAACTTGATAGAATTAATTCCTTCATTATTAATAAAATTCAGGTTAGGAAGAATAGGAGTTACATCCGATATTGAGAAGGCTTTTTTGCAAATTGGTATCAATCCTAATGATAGGGACACTCTAAGATTTTTATGGTGGAAAGATCACTCACAAACAGTTATGAAAACTTTTAGGCACTGTCGAGTAGTGTTCGGTCTCAAACCTAGTCCGTTTCTTTTGAGTGCAACTATCAATTATCATTTGAAAAATGCACCAAGTCACTTGAAGAATACAGCAGAAAAATTGAAAAAATCATTTCACGTAGACAACTGCATTACTAGTGTCGACAACATTGAAGAATTGAATAGTTTCATAAGTCAATCGAAAGATTTATTGTTGATGGGTAAATTCAACCTCAGAGAATGGGCATATAATTCAATGAATGAATCCAACAAAACAAACGTATCAGTTTTGGCTTTAGTATGGAATATACAAAAAGACATTTTATTTTGTGATTTGTCAAGTTTGGATTTAAACAATATTCCTAAGACAAAACGAGGTTTGTTATCAGTAGCCCAAAAGTTCTTCGATCCTATTGGTTACACGTGTCCAGTAACATTGATTCCGAAACTATTATTACAGTTATCATGGACACTGAAGATTGGTTGGGATAAAGAGTTACCGAGTGACATTGTCACTAAATTTGAAAAGTGGATGAAACAATTGCATTTTTTGGAATTTTGCAAAATTCCAAGATCACTCAATATGTTAACTTGTTTCATTCCTGCAAATGCAACTATTCATGTTTTCTGTGATGCTTGTAAAGTAGCATTCGCATCTTGCATATTCCTTAGGACAGAAACTGAAGGAAAAGTTCATGTACAACTCATACAAGCTAAATCTAGAATAGCTCCTAAAAATATCACCATACCCCGACTTGAGTTAATGAGCACAGTTATTGGTGTGAGATTATGTCAATCGGTCAAAAGGGTGGAAGAATTAAAACAATTGAAAACTTTCTATTGGAGTGATTCCATGGTAGCTTTGACTTGGATCAAAACCAGAGGTTTATGGAATACCTTCGTAGGAAATCGAGTTAAAGAAATAACTTCGTGCAGCAATATTGATGATTGGTATCATGTACCGGGGGATTTGAATCCGGCTGACGTGGCGTCTCGAGGATGCACTGCTAATGTTTTGATGGAATTAAAATGGTGTTATGGTCCTGAATGGCTGAAAGATATTCCAGAAAATTGGCCGCATACAGAAGTTATTTATTCGTCAGATGATATCGATGCTGAAAGGAAAAAAGGTGTTTCAACTAATGTTTTACAAATTGAGCACCACTTTACTATTGAAAACTTTAGTTATTTCTCAGAATATACAACAATTGTGATGATGGTATCATGGATGATAAGATTTGGAAATAATTCACTAAAGAAAAATCAGAAGATGAGGGGAGAACTAACTTTTGATGAATTGGAAACAGGAGAATATCATATTTTGAAAATTATTCAAAAGGAAAGTTTTGGTTCTGATAGAACAGAACTTGTCAATTTTAATTTGATGAAAGACAAAAATGGAATTTTACGGATACAAACAAAACTTATACCGGGAAGTGACACAAATGATTTCAAGTATCCTATCATTTTGCCGTACAAACATGCGATTGTTCAAAAATTGATAGAGGAACAACATGTCATACATTACCACGCAGGAGTACAAACACTTCTTGGCATCTTACGTGAAAGATATTGGATATTGAAGGGAAGGAAATTTGTCAAAGAGATTATAGGAAAATGTGTCAAATGTAAACGATTCAAAAGCAAATGTGTAGATACACCTTTTGCACCACTTCCAAGAGATAGAATCGAGTCTGCTGCAGCGTTCGAGATTACAGGAGTGGATTTAGCTGGTCCTTTACATTTAAAAGGGGGAGAAAAGTCCTGGATTGTACTATTCACCTGTGCAGTGTATCGGGCAGTACATCTGGAACTCGTAAGATCTCTTTCAACGGACGCATTTTTACTAGCTTTGAGAAGATTTATTGCAAGAAGAGGAAGAGTTGCAGTAATATATTCGGACAATGGCACCAATTTCATCGGAGCAAAGAATTATTTGAAACACATCGATTGGAGTCAAGTAACAAATTACTCTTCAGTGAGAAAAATAAAATGGCATCAGAATCCTCCAACCGCTGCTTGGTGGGGCGGGTGGTGGGAACGTATGGTACGTGTAATGAAAGAACTACTTCGTCGAAACTTGGGAAAAGCAACATTGAATTACGAAGACTTGATGACAACATTGTGCGATTGTGAAGCAATCATAAATGCAAGACCTATTACATATATTTCGGATGAAAACGAACTGAAACCTCTGAGTCCTTCTTTGTTTATATCTGATATTTCTAGCAGCGAAACTCCTGATTTAGACATCGTCGACAGACATCATTTCTTAAAACGTATAAGGTATCTGCAAAAAATAAGAGATGGTCTCCGTAGTCGATTCAGAAAGGAATATCTAGCGGAACTCGTACATACTGGTCAGAAAAAAGTTGGCAGTTTGAAAATAGGAGACATTGTTTTAGTCAGTAGTGACAATGTGAAACGATCAAACTGGCCTATAGGAAGAATATTAGAGATATATCCCGGCAGACGCAGTTCCAAGAGTAGCCAAAATTAAAGTTAAAAGTGGAGAACTTATTCGTCCATTCCAGCGACTGTATCCATTGGAGGTAACTACGGAAGAAGATAGTCAACGTTTTCGCCGTCACAAGGAGAAGGAAGATGAAGCCAAGAAGAAAATGATAGAAGACAAGATCGTCAATGAGGAACAAGAAAAGGACGAAGATAAGAAAGAAGAAATTTCCAAAATAACTAGAATAGGGCGTGTTATAAAAACTCCCAAACGTTATGGTTTTGAGTGAATTTGCAATTTCCTTTGTATAAATAATTGCAAATTGGGGGAGGATGTTGAATATGAATGTATTAGTTTTATTATTTATTTCCCCTATATGTTGATGATTTTTATCGTATACGTTATTAAATGTTATTTTTTGGAGAACATCAAGAATTGTCAAATAAATAGATTTTGAAAACGTCAGTAAGACTTTATTTGATAAATATTTATATATCCATCCGAGATTCATCACCTTTTCTGTATATTTAAGAAAGTGCTTTTATACTGTTGCCGTGGAAACTACGACAACTATCTAAATAGCCTACTTTTGGTATTAAATACTACGAAATGATACGGTTAAATTAGTGTGGTTGAAAAAAATATATTTGTTGAACAATTTTTGTTTTTCAGTACATTGTTGTAGTCGTTATGTTATTATGTAGTTTCTTACAATCTCAAAAATAAATTGATCATTTATACTGTTTTTATGAAAAATATACACTAAACAAACAGTTCCATTTTAATTAATGTAAGTACGTCACTAGAAGGTACGCTTTCCATAATTACATTTCTTATAAAAAAACTACACTAACAAGGTTCTTTTACTATGTACCGAAAAGGGCCGAGAACTTATAATAACTCCCATAATGGGATTTACTGCTTTTTAGTGGCGCATTCACTATGTCAGTTGGACCAGAACCGGTAATCGGTTTAGCATATAGCACTGCATTTATTGCTTGTACAAGGAAAAAACAGGACTCTGACAAACTGCTAGAACTCAGGAGTGTGCATCTCAGGTTTGCTCACTGGCCACTACAAACTCAAACATCACATGCATAAAATCGGACTTGCACAAGATGCAGAGTGCTGGCTATGCATGGATGATGATGAAATGGCTAAACACATTCTATGTACATGGCCTGCAGCGGCCAGAACCAGATATTCAATATTTGGCGATACGACAGTAAGACCAGAAAACCTGGTAGATTGTTCTCCTCAATTTCTTTAAGAGATTGGATATACTGGGAGAAATATATCCATAGGGTGAGCCACAATAGGCCATTGGCCTCAGAGGAGGGCCTGATACAGTCATCTACAATATGTAGTCAACAAAAGCACAAGATGTGCAGAAGAGCTTTTGGAAAAACATGGGGACTGAAACCGAAAGTCATGCACTGGCTTTACACCGCGGTCATAAGACCCAGAATCACATATGGCTCACTTTTGTGGTGGCCCAAGATGAAACAGAGACAGTCGAAAACCAAACTTGGTAAAATACAGAGGCCTGTCTGTGGATCACGAGTGGTATGAATAGCACTCCAACCGCTGCTATGGAAACTATCCTGAACATCCCACCTTCTGACATTACAGTCATGGGGGAGGCGAGGATGTGTGCATATAGACTTGAACAAACAGGTAATTGGATAACCAAATCACAAACTGGGTACACCAAAATCATCCATGAAGTCAACATTACCGAACTGGAAATGATATCAGACTACATGCTACCACAATTCTCGTACGAAAAACCATTCAAAACGCAGCTCAAGTGGAACGAATGGGACTCGGGAGTAGAATCACTATCATCTGGAAACATTATCTGGTACACAGATGGTTCAAAAACAGATGAAGGAACAGGAGCAGGAATATACGGGGTGAGGCCAAAAAGGAACGTAATAGTCCCACTTGGCAACAACACCACAGTATTCCAAGCAGAGACACATGCTATAAGGACATGCATACAAATGAATCTAAACCGTAGGAATGAAAGAAAGCACATCTACATTCTATCTGACAGCCAGAGCGCTATAAAAGCACTGAACTCAATACATATAAAGTCAAAGCAAGTCTGGGAATGTCTTCAGAGCCTCAATGAACTGTCAAAACGCAACAAGGTTACACTTGTGAGGGTGCCCGGACATAGGGGAATTGAAGGCAATGAAAAAGCAGACCAACTTTAAAGAAAGCATCTGAATCGCCATTTACAGGTCCAGAACCAACGTTTGGAGTTAGCAAAACCCGATACGGAAACCTAATATATTGGGTCCAAATCGAAGGGCATCTGAGCCAAACACTGACGGCTGACACACTCAACCTCAACAGATCTAAGATACGCACGATCACCGGCTTACTAACCGGACACTGCGGCTTTAGGAAACACCTACACACCATGGGAGTAAATAGAGAAACCGTGGCCGGTAGACTCTGTGGAGACGAGGAGGTAATAGCCTCTCTCATCTTCGAATGCGACGCCCTGCTCAACAAGCGCAACAGAATATTCGGACAGATTAACCTAGAAACAGGCATGAATCCGAAACCTAGTAAATAGACTACTAGATGAAAAACATAGGTCTATTTAACTAGGAACCACTGACGACAGAACAATACAATAGACCCCAGCTAGTCTCAGTGTTAAGGGAAACCTCAGAGGTAAACCCAGTATCTCGCTCGTCAGCCTTTAACCAACCAACCTACAATCTCAAAAATTCATTGATCATTTATACTGTTTTTATGAAAAATATATTAAACAAACAGTTCCATTTTAATTAATGCAAGTACGTCACTATAAAGTACGCTTTCCATAATTACATTTTTTATAAAGAAACTACACTAAAAATGTTCTTTCACTATGTACCGAACTCAAAGGGCCTCTCACTTATAATGACTCCCATGAATGGGATTTACTGCTTTATAGTGGCGCATTCACTATGTCAGCTGTATAAAAATCCTAAACAAGTCAACGTCAAAATATACTTTAATGTCAGAAGTTTTCAACTTATTGACAAAGCTTTCAAGTATAAATAAACATTAAATTGAAATAGGTATGTATTATATAGACTATAAGGGTGATAATCTCCCCGATCTGAACATAAGTGCAGACGAAAGAGGGGACCACCACCATATGCGCTCCTGGGCGAATTGCTATTCCAACTGCTGGAAAAACCTACAGTACCACCCGATTAGTCACTGAGGCGAGAATGAGCGCATGTAACTAAATGAGAATAAAAATACAACATTAACGCTCATAATCACATCAATGACCTCTTTGCCATCTTCTGCCAGTCCAGCCGCAGCACTTGGTGAAAACGTTCCAGTCCGTCAATTGCGAGAATGTACATGAAATTATAAAAAAAAAATAACTCAAAAAGTGTTCAGATGGAAACAATAAAAGATATTTGAATTCAACTATGTTTGAATTGTGCGTTTCAGAACCCATCATTATAGAACTCTTGCAAACTGTAATACACTCTTTCAGACAACAAACACTTTACGTCTTTTCTATACCGAAAAAGTGATTGAATTTTTTTTTCAGAGTACTTTTAGGGATTTGCAATTTCAATCAGTTATTTTGTCTTGTAATATGATAAGAATAGCAGCAATAGTGAAGTTTGTTTTATGCTTGTATATCAAACACACAGTTTCAAGGAGGTTTCAAGTATGAAAATTGCAATAACTGTTAATATTTTGTGTTTTAAAAACAGAGGTCGACATGAATCCCGATACTTTGCTTTGCATAAATATCGTAGAGCACGCTTCTATAAAATTAGAACATTCTAAAATCGATAACCGCAGCAAACTCACCAAAATGATATTCCATACCGCATATGTGATTCAATAAGAGAGTACACAGGTTTGGAAGTTGAAAATCCCAATTCATTTGATACAACTCTCAATGCGTAACAACCAGAAGAGAGCATTTTACATAGAATTCCGATGTGCTGCTGACATCTGAAGGAAGTCATGTTAGTTTTCTTTATATTAAATTACACACAAATCTTTTACTGTTTTCAGATCAAATCGTATAATTTCATCAAGATCTTTTTTTGTCCTTGTGGTTCCAAAATATAGTGCTGTCATCAGCAAAAACAGTAAATGAACCTGAAATTTGGATAGTCAGTAGGTCATTAATATACAATAAAAATAAAACAGGTCTAAGTAAGGAACCTGTTCGAGGAACTCATCCACAATTAATACTTTTCAATTCTGAATATGATGAACTTCTCACTATCAGATTTCGTTCAGTTAAATAGGAATTGAACCAATTGAGAGTGATTCCTCGGAATCCATATTTTATAGTTTAAGCAAAAGTATTTTATAATTCACACAGTCAAAAGCTTTAAAAAATCACAAAATACAGCAGCTGCCGCTTCCCCTCCATTAATTTGCGAATGTGCTTCATATAAAAGAGATAGGATTGCATCTCCTGTATTTTTGATTCTCTAAAAACCGAATTGCTGGTTGTTGATTAGATTATGGGAGCTCGAAAAACTGAAAACCTGTTCTGTAGTCCCTCAGTTACAAAATTCTGACAAACTGAAATCCTGGCTGCGCCACCGCTTTTCTCTAAGATTAGTATCTGAGCATCCCACATTACGTTTGTATTTGAATAGAACAGGTGAGCGCTCATCCAAATCCAACTGAAACCCAAGACAGAAAATGGAAAAATTAAAATAAAAAATAATATCAAGTGTAATGACGTTTCGCGCATCAATATTTTAAGAAAATATATCACATTTTGAAAGCTATTTGTTTTTCATACACTAAATATTATTTTTTACTTTTTAGTTGAGTCAAAATCAAAATATACTTTATTTTCAGAAGTTTTTCAACTTATCGACGAAGCTTTTCAAGTATAAATAAAAATGTAAATTGAAATAGTAATGAATTAAATAGTTTATAAATTAAAGCTTGTTTTAAAATGTTTTTTTAAGTTTATTTTATTTTGTTTTAATAATTGCGCCAGGTGTTCAGGGGTTGCATGGTAGGTTGGTCGGTCGGTCGGTGGGATGGTGTATCCCTTAAGGCCATGAACCTCGTACATTTTCGTCGAATTTCAACGCCGCGAACGTCGAACATGCACGAGGTCTGTTGTAACAAATCGACGATTATGTACGTCGAATATAATATCTGGCTTGATTTTCTGCACGACGAACTTTCGTTCGTAGTTTATGGGGTCATTCGATGGATTCGACGGATTTTTGTCACCGACGTGCGTATTTCGTGTGAAGCTGATGTGTGTAGCCGTTAAATTAAGACATTCAGACATGAATAAACAATTTGTGGCCGAATTTTTAGAAGAGTATAGAAAATATACTTGTTTATGGAGCTAGTCTCTAGACCAGACACATTTCTTTTTTTGCGAGAACGGCAACTGCCGCCGCTACTGCTAATAGCGGGGCCTTATTCTTTATGTTCGTGAACGCTGACTACCGCAAAAAAACGTACATACTGTGGGTAAAATGGTTCCACGTACGACATTCGCAATCGAGGCGTTGTAATTCGTCGAACACGAGGTCTATGGGGGCCTTTAAACACTGAGGCCAGCTGGGCTCTATTGTATTAGGAATTCAAAATTAGATGCCAGCGCTATGTGGCGAAAGGTCGAACCACTTTAACGTTTATTGTGCCAACATAAGAACAGAATTTTCAGCATATACACGATCAATATACCGGGTGTCAACGATTCCTTTGGACAAGTCATAGTTTCCATAATGCATTTGCTATCAGCATGCCCAGCTTATGCGGTCTTTGCCTATATCCACAGACATAACGCGGTGTTACGAGTGTTGTACTACCATCCAAGACGCGCTCGTACGGTATAGACGAGACACCGGTGTTGCCTTATACTTCTTATATTGAGTCCGTTGTGGAGAATGGGAGGTGCCGAATCTATTGGAACTACTCATTCCCCACCCTCAGGCAAATACACCCCAATAAGCCTGATGTTGTCCTCGACCACCAAAGTAAAACGATTTTCGTCATGGAGTTTTCAGCTCCAGGCGAAAAGAGGAGGAAAAGCGGACTAAATATCGAGATCTTCTCTTTGAACTTCGCAGGTTGTACCCAAACCATTCTGTCAAAATGGTTTTTCTGATTATAGGAGTCCTTGGTGAAATGATGGACACACTGCTCTCAAATTTGAAGATAATACCAGCTTGCCTTAATATGGCAGAAATCTTAGCTTCACCAATGCAGAAGGCCGTTAACCTTGGTCCACTTCGTCTGCTCCGAACACATGACTCTCGGACCCAATAGTCACTTACCCTATGGACGTAGAGAGTGGTTATTAGGGTAAACGATACCAGCGCGCCCTCCGGATGGGTCGGAGCTCCGGAGTCTGGGCCTGACTGGTACATTCCTAAAAGAAAGAATATAATTATTATTATTGTTAATGTTTTTGGAGTGATATATTTTCAACAAGATGGTGCTCCACCTCATAATGCCGCCCAAGTCATGAACTATTTAATGAAACGGTTGATGAGCGAGTATTTGCAACGAATGGTCATGTACCTGCCCCATCACCTGATCTTACCATTTTGGATTTTTTTTGTGTGGGGTTATGTGAAAGAACGAGTGTTTTAAACAACACCTCTAACACGTGAAATTTTACATAATCGCATTCGTAGAGCTTTTGCTATAATAACTCCCGAATTGTTGCGAAAACTTATGCGAAACGCAATTGATTGGCCACAAAATGTCAGGAAGTTGGTGGAATGCACTTCGAACATTTATACTTCTGTTTTGAATTCAGTTTTTTTTCAATTTTATTTCCACAGCAAACTTGATGACTGATATAATCCAGTTTCCTAATTTTTTCTCAACAAATAATTAGCATATTAAGATTGTTGTCCATCTGAAAAAAATCTGAAAAATTCAGTGTGTACATTTTTTATCTCAAAACTATGTGAACTCGTGCTCAGAATCGTCCCTAGAATTAGAAAAGGTTGAAATATACAGGGTGTTCCATTTGGAATTCCCAAGTTGGGATCGTTTCAGGTGAAATCGGAAGTAATGGAGAAGTATGAAATAATGTAAATTTTTTCAATTCTTGAATCCACTACCCCTGCCTAAATCGCATAGCCTTGAAACTCTGGTAAATATGGCTTGTCTAAAGAAATCAGTATATGCGTACCAAATATATGGTAAATATTCTGTTGTTATGTTGGCACAATGTACGTCACTTTAGCGATGTCATCTAATTTTGAAATTCCAATTAATCTCTCGTCAGTGGTTCCTAGTTGAATAGGCCTGCGTCTCTCATCAGGTTTGGTATTTTCTAGGATGGTACGTTAATGGCATGCGTATGTTTTCTACGGCTTCCTATCTAGCTTCTCGTCACGTACCCCACCTTTCTGGATATACACGTACATACAGTTGAAGGAACAAAAATTATTTGATGGTCCATTGTTTTTTACCATTTTTACGGATTTTACCAGTTTTCATTTTGTGAGTTTTTGCAACTTTTTTCGTGAAAGGGGGAAGTGAACTCCCCATCGACATGTTTTTTATTCGTAATTTTTCACATCCGAAACCTTCGGAAGTTTTGATGAGTTAGATGGATACTGTGGTTGGAATTTTATGAATGTACTGTATTGTCATCAGTTCTTAATACGACTGTAAAATTTCAGTTAATGACATCCTTGCCATCCAGCTTCTCGTCATGTAAATAACCATAATGGATACAGCGCCACGTCAAATAATAATATAATATCCGTCCTTTATCTGCACAGGCTATGCCTTTGGGTACACTCTTCGAGTGTTTATGAGGGAGTATACATAAAGGTCAAGCTATATGTGAATTAATCAATAGAGTTTCAACAGGCTTCGGTTAAATATGTATTTCCTACTTGCAGATGTCTCTACATTCCGTTTAAATCAAGATACATAGAAACCCTGGTGTGATCTCTTATAGCTGTGAAACCGACATACAAAAGTGTTAAGGTACGGCCTACTTGATTCGTGATATTTTTACTGCGTTGATACCGTTTCACCTCTTTAGCACACAGATGGCGGCAAAATTACAGATTCATGATGACGCTTGGACAAGTGACATGTTATGTAATTTTCAACATTGAATTTTATTTGTTGTGATATTCATTTACCATAATTTGTAAACATTCAAATTTCAATCAAATAATTATGACTCGGTACTTCGGAATGTTGGAAACTCCGCAATTTTCGACTTATACGCCATCCATCGACGAATGAAGCCAACGGTATCAGTGCAATTACAGTCTCAACAACTTTGTTGAAACAAAAGCGAATCAGTGATAACACCATGGTTTCTATACATCTTGGTTTAAATAATCTTCATCTAAACGGCAGGGCGGGTTTGGTACGTTTGGAATATCTAAGATGTCTAAAAACCAGGAATATCTATGAATTTTTTCGGCCAATTACATAGCCTGTAGTGCAGTATGGTGCTCCTAAGCGATTGCATTAAAATATTTTTCTACGAAATTCGAAATTTGATTCTTTTCCAAAAAAAAATGGGAAAATCATCAAAAAACATGGACTTTTGCGATATTTTTCAGAAAAATCTAAATCAAATTTTGAAAAAGTGAGAAAAAGTGACCATAGATAACATCTTTAACAATATTTGCTTCCACTCAAAGTGAAAAATGAACCAATAAAGTTAGGGACTACCAAACCCGTGAATAAACTGATACATATAGTGGTTCAACTGTACACAAGATGTTTTCTGTCCGGTGTATAGTTTTAGCACAATCGCGTTATAAATAATTTAAGGGCACATCTTGCAAGATGCGCCGATTCAAAGGAAATCGTCGTATTCAAATTCTGTAAACGGCATTTGGAAGTAGAGATCAATATCTACATTTTGTATATTTTGGCTTTTCACCTGAGCTTAACCTGTTTCTTCTTGGATTCTTTGGAACCTCTGGGGACATCTTACATGATCTTTTACAGAAAAGCACGTATTTACAGTTCGACGGACTCTTTAGCGGTTTTCATCCAGTTATGTTGCCAGGGAATTTTTGTTCATTTTTATGCTTTGTTTTTATGGCAACGCGCGAACACTCAACATTCGCTCTCGATGTGTATATGGCCCAAACCATGTTGCCACTTTGTCTTTTTTTATATTGAATTTACAGAAACATAATAATTCAATATATTTTTATTTTTATTATTACAATATTTAACTTGATCTGTAAGTTTATTGTAGGTACCTATGTATGTAGGTATCGGAATCTTTCAACGTAACTTTGACCCACTTCTAGTAATACGATTGACTTGTAATTTGACAGGTGTTCATAAATCCGGTGACAATAAAGCATTGTGAAATTTTTGCTCGAGAAAAAAATGGCTTCAATATGGCGGACAATTTTTGTGATTATTGTCCTATTCGATTCTAAAATAGGATGTGGTGGTTTTCGGGGTTGGAGATTAGGAATTTTTTGTCAAAATTCAATATGCAGATCCAAGATGGCGGACGAGTTTTGTGATCATGGTCCAAAACTCGATTTAAAATTGGCTGCTCCAAGATGGCAATTTCTTTAGATGTGTGACGTAGGTTATTCTGTGGGTAACATTCAAAATCTTGTCGCTTTTATATTCAGACTGAATACTTTGCTTGGCAAGATATTGAGTCTGTTCCAGAATAACCTACGTAAGACATCTAGAGAACTTTTAGTGCATTTCAATGAAAGTGGTCCTCCTACCCAATGACATATTACGGCTAGACTCCGTTATTTACATTTCGAGCTGCGGTCATATTCTAAACACAATTTTTATTGTCGCTTGTTTCCAGTCAACTGCCGCCAGTCAACTGCCAGTCATTTGCCGCCAGTCAACTCAAAAGTCGGAAAAGCTGAGTTTTTGCTGAATTATCTGCTTATATACAATGTATATAAGCAGATAATTGCCGCGAAACAAGCGGCAGTAAAAATTGTACTTAGAATGTGACGCTGCGTTGACAGCAGCTCGAAATGTAAATAGCGGAGTCTAACGGTATATATGTTATTGGTCCTACCACGGATCCCTGAGGTAGGTATTCCATATCTAACGCAGCTGATGTACTCGTGCTGGTTTCTTTTTTTCAGTTGGAATATGTAGGATTTTTACTTGAAGCTACTCTTGCTGACGAATACTCAGGATAGGATGATATTGGGAGACAAACGTTTTTGAAAGATCGCACGAGTAACAATACTAATATTTATTTGCCAGAAACCTCATTATTATTACAAGTACCAATATCAGAAACTCAATTAATTCAACAAACAAATGTATATACCATATGTATCTTTACTGTATTTTTTATTACTGGGTATATTGCAGAATAATCAGTGAAAGATAATCGATTCAAAATATCTTACATACAGTGACCGCCAAAAAGTTTATTATTAGTATTGGAAAAACGTTTCTAGGGAAAAGTTTGTGTCAAACATGTCCGATAACCTAAAAATCGATTTTGACACATGTCACGTGACCACTAGTGTGGCGGCAAATTGTAAAAAAATACCATGAAGGGGTCAAAAGTCGGGTAAGATGGCAAGATATCAAAAATTGTAATTTGAAAAAGTTGATTTGGATTCAATTTTATACTCGCATGCAGAGTTTCAAGCAATACATCGGAAAAATTCAAAATTGCATTTTTTTTTTAATATTTCCCGATATCTTTAAAAAAAATCAAAGTTTTTTTTCTGAATGGCTTGACTGTAGTGGAACATTTGTATTTTGATTATAATGAAAAAACTTTCTCATTTTCTCCGCCCCAGATGGCACTAAATTGAAAAAATATGGTTTTAACCAGAACCAATGTAACAACATTGGTTCGTATCTGCCAGTTAAATCAGAATTCCAAGACTATTGTGGTGATAGATCAATCTAAAAATATTCTGGTGGCCTGGTTATAATTGAGTTTTGATGATAATCGTGCATGAGCGTTTCACTTCGCTTTCTTCGCACATAAACTTGAACATAGTGCGTCAAATTGAAGATAAAGTTTATGTGAATAGTCTTTGAATTAACTGTTAGATACGAGCCAATGTAACAGCGAGGGTTCTGCCAAAAACCAATTTTTTCAATGTAGTGCCATCTGGTGCGGAGAAAATGAGAGTTTTATCATTATAATCAAAATACAAATGTTCCATTAAAGTCAAGCAATTCAGAAACAAAAACTTTGATTTTCGTAAAGAGATTGAAAAATATTTAAAAAATTTTGATGTATAGAGGGAACCCAAAAAGTTGACTTTTGCAAGTTATCGAATATTTTCTCGTATTGGGTATAGTCAGTACGAAAATAATTTTCATAAAATTCATATTTTTCCTGAAAAAAACTTGTAGAAATACTAAAGCAAAAATTTGCTGGCGGGAACCCTGCATAAGCAAAAATTAATGTATAGAGGGAACCCAAAAAGTTTACTCTTGCAAGTTATCGAATATTTTCTCGTATTGGGTATAGTCAATATGAAAATAATTTTCATAAAAATCATATTTTTCCTGAAAAAAACTTGTAGAAATACTAAAGCAAAAATTTGCTGGCGGGAACCCTGCATAAGCAGAAATTAATGTATAGAGGGAACCCAAAAAGTTTACTCTTGCAAGTTATCGAATATTTTCTCGTATTGGGAATAGTCAATAAGAAAATAATTTTTATAAAATTCATATTTTTCCTGAAAAAAAAACTTGTAGAAATACTAAAGCAAAAATTTGCTGGCGGGAACCCTGCATAAGCAGTTTCAATATAATTTTATTCATTTCATTCTTTTATTGAATATTCTAAGTTACACAGGTCACTGACCCTATCATAGGGAGTGGTCAGAAGTTACCCGAAAGATTATTAAAAACAGTGTTTCAATTTTAAGTTTCCGCAATTCACTATGAATATATTAGCATAATGTATAGGTCCGCAAGAAAAATATGTGCTTACGAGCAGAAGTCAGGAAATTCTTGTACTACATTTTTAAACATAACAATACTTTTGAAACATAAACAAATATAATGGATAACAATTAGAGCAGCATTAGTATATTTTGTACCTGCATACAAAATCAACATAGAAATTTCTTTAAAGGTCTAATTTTACATTCAGGTACTTTAAAATTTATCAGTGACAAAAATATCATCCACATTATTATTTATCAGTTTGTGAAGATATATATGAAGTTGACAATACTATCTTTTTTTTAAATTTTGCGTATTACATGTTAGTAGTAGCTCTATTTTGGGAATATTTCGCAAGTACTTTGCAATGGTGTCCTTGCCGGAATTTGTACAAGTAGGTATATGTATTGCAGGAAAAAGTCCGACTAGATTTTGGCCTGGAAAGAAGTTGTTATTTTATGTCAGATTCTTGGCAGAAAGGGTAATTTCAACTTGTTTGGAAACATTAATTTTTCTTACATTTTTCACTTTCTGATTAATTTGTTTGACTTTGTTTTTGCATTTGTAAAAAATGTTTCCATAGTAACTATCCCGAACTATCCACATATATTCAAAAAATCTCAGAAGCAAACTTGGGATAGCGGAGGGTCTTTTGAAAAAACTTTATGTCAAGCTCCCCTTGGCTCGCAGGTCGTTTTTTTTTGTAAAAATTTCTTATCGTGCATCTTCACAATAGAGATGCCAAGTAGTTTACTTAGCAAAAATACATATAAATAAATCTTTACTTCCTATTCTCTGACTTGGGTCAAAGTCAGGCTCTTCTATAGTTGATTTTAAGCAGAAATATGAATTTTGGAAAAATAATGCTCTTATATACTACCCTTTTTCAAATTATTTTAAGAGGTTAACATCGATTCCTTGGAACCTTTGGAAAAATTAAAAGTTTTGCTTTTCAAACAAAATATGCTTTTTCAATCAGTAAAATAGATTTCACAACACAATCAATCAATCAATCAATGTAGTTTTTGTTAAGCTACTTCAAAAAAATGTTATACACCAATTTCCAACAAATGGTGCTATAAAATAATTCAGTAGGAGGTTCAACTTGAACAAAAATCCATCTTAAATGCACATGTTTTTTATTCGTTATTATATTACAAATGCTTATAATATAAGATACTTTTAAGTCTTGTTCAATCGAGTTAAATTCTATAATAAATTATGTTAAATATACAAAACTATTCGAAAACACTATTTAATATTAATACAGCTCTTGAATGAAGCATATGACCCCCCAGCAACTTTGAATGCCAAACAAGCAGTCACCCCTAAAATTACATACAGAGGTACAAGGCAGGCTGAGTATGTCTGATATCTGTTCAATAATGTTGAACAGGAGACTAGCAGATGAGATACTACAACATATAATATTTGGACTATGTTTTTATTATCAAACGCGTTAAAAAAGATCACACTCCAAAATGTGTGGAGCAGAATAAAACCTAAACTTATAGCAGAACTTGCCAGGAAGAACATTTCTGTACCGGATTTGAGTCCCATGGTTCCTGGTCCTACGGAGTCTGCTACAACGTTGACTAGCGAAAATGCTCCACTCATTATTCCAAAACCCAATCCACTCACATACGCTAAAATATGCTTATTTTCGATTAGTGTGACGCTATCATCAGTTATTTTCTTCAAGCCGTTCTCTGCCTTACGGAGTATCTTGTAAATGATGAATCTGAATACTTCTTGGAAAAGAACTGCGAAAACTAATCCAAATGCTAGGTCTTTTCGTAGGGGAACGACAACGTACCACACTAAAGACGAAAAGAGCAGAGATAGTAGCCAGAAAAATGCAGCGGCAATAAGTATAATTATCCTCACTGGATCATGGACGATGGTGAATAAAAACATGGCAAGAGGTGAACCAAATGCCAGAAATGTACAACCAAAAAATTCTACTACCGTCATTTTATTGTAATTATATACATAAAAAATAATTTTATAAAATTGACATTTTTGATTACAAACTTACAAAGGTAGAAAACATTCTTCTTCTTATTTCGTCAGAATGTGACATGACTGACATGTTACTTCTTGAAATATTGATTATGGTCGTGTTCCGATATTACCGAACGGACCCTATTCTCACTCAAACCGTGACATATTTTGTCGCATGCGAGAAATGCTCTTTTTCAAACGAAATCTGAATATTCTCAATCTCAAATGTCGCATTCGCAAATTTTTGATAGACAAATTGTAGAATGGTCAAATGCACTCGACAATAGGGAACACACATGATTTTGGTTTTTGGGTTTTCTGCATAGATTTGGGTCTCATAAATCACATGTAGTAAAACTAATTCCATAAATCCCATTTGTTTCCGAAATATTAAAATTTGAAATTACTCTTCGATTCAAACCAAATTTAACCTTGATTCGAATAACTTCCCCCAAACACTAGCGCTCCTTGTGGTTGTTTCTGGAACATTGAGTGATTTTGACAGTTTCAGAGAAATATTACCAAAGAGTAGGGGTCATAGACAAGAGAGATCACATAAGGTATTCATGAATGAAATAGTAAAAACGTTACGGAATCCTTGAATAAACTGTCATTTCAATTTCATTCATAAAATTCAAAATCTTGTTGGATTCTGGTGTCACCAATCACGAGCCGAGAAGCAGGTCATGTGACATCTTTATCAGCGTCACAACCACCGACTTAACCTTTAAACTAGACTGCCAATACCATATTATTGAAATTGATCCAATTACGAAATTGACTGGTGGCCATAGGACATGCGCATTGTGTCTGGTATCTGTCAGAATCACATTGGCGTATTTCAGGAAAAATTAATAGGTCTAGTACAAAAGTAAGTGCAATGTTGAAAAATTGAGTTATCATTTGATAACGAGAATAGTTCATAACTGTACATCCATATTCAACAAGGCACATTTCAGTCGTTGAAAATTAGGGATTTTTACACCAAAGTCCAAAACACTTCATTTTAACAATATGTATTTACTCAAGGTAACGCCAATGACCTAATAAATGGCTCCCCAGATTGTCAAATATCAATTCTTTGGTGGCCCTTGCGCATTGCGCTGACACGATTTCAGGATGATCAATTGGATGAGTTTTTCGAGTGGTGGGCATATGAGTACTAGCAGTCTAGTTTAAAGGTTAAGTCGGTGGTCACAACTGTCAAAACACTTTACGAAACGATAACGAAGAAGAGCATAAAGAATGAGGTTGGAGGTTATGTTATAAACATTTGACAGAAGTTTTCCATAAAAAATAATTAAAATATTAATGTATTTTGATAAGATATGATAATATTATGTATGTAACTAAGTTGAAGGTGTTATGCATTAATTGATGCGGAGAGCATCTTCAGTTATTTCACTATTTATTTGTATGTGCTGGCCACTGCATTCGTACCTAGTTTGATTTTTATATGGTGTTTACTCATCGAACATAATTATTTTAATTTTTGTTATATGTAGAGAATTATTTCAAACTGTTGCTTGTGCACTACGAAATCGAACAGAAGAGGTTACAAGACCTGGAACAAGCTTGAAATTACATAAGTGCGTGCAAATCTCAACAGAGAATATTTTTAGGAGTGTTGTTATTTACTGTCAATGTTAAACTATGAGCAACATAGTTTTTATAAAAGCCGAGTTTGCTTGAACCTAAACTCTGAGAACCAAATTGAAGTAATTTAATGTAAATTAATCAGTGACGTATTTAAGACAAAATACTTCAAATTTTTTATTGTCTGACTGATCTTTATGAATAAACCATAAGGGTTATAAGAACCTGATAAAACTTTTGTAGCTATTTCAAACAAGAAAAGTGTATCCCATGATCATTTATCATGTTATTTCGAGTAAGAGTAAACTATCTGTGGCTACGGTGGAGTTAGATGAAAAACCCAAATGCTCACTGCATGAGCTACCTATACACACTTTAACCTCAATTATGAAGTGAATTAATTCTCTAAATTCGCTCTGTCATAGTAATCAAGAGTGAATTTAAAATTATAGGAAACATCGACATCAAGAATGTGCACTCCTGCTTAAGAAAAAGGCAATGTTTTTTTCAAAATGTATTGAAGAAAAACATCTTCGTTTTACAAAACTAGTATTTACCATATTTCATTAATAAAAAAATCTATTTCCGTTACAACTGAAGTACCTACAGTACAGTAAAAAAAATATCTAAAATTTTAATCTTTTTATTTTCAATGAGCCCTGGTGATGAAACGCAAACTCTGAAGAAGGAAAAATATCAGATTTTTTCATTCAAAACAGGACATTTCTTACCATTAAAAAGAATGAAAAAAAAATTCTCCTAAATAGCATACATTATTCATTCATAAATTCATTATAGTTGAATCCAAATCCTTAAATGAACATTAGTATGGATGATTTTATGTTCACAAATACCTACATTAACATTCTTGAGAGCAGTAGTTACACAAAACAGTTGAACAAAACCATACACTATGGTAAAGTACTCATAGTGGGATCTTGTGTCCCTGGACATTTCAACAAAACTATCAATAATTTCAATTTCATAACTGCTATGTACTAAAAATTTATTGAATCACGAGATAAATTTTGGTGTGAATATATACAAAAAAGTGTGCTCTTTCACAACACAAATACATCATTCATTCGTGCTTTAATATTAGTAACTTCCTCAATTTCTTGACTCTTCGATTCTTAGTTTCTTTCCTTTTAAGATTACGGTTGGCATATTTTACAATATAAAATATCCTCATTCATATGCATAACTGCAATAAATAAACAGGGAAACTGCACAAGGGTGTACAAATGGAATGTCTTTAAATTCATAAAGTTGTTCTCTTGTTTTTCCAGTAGCTTTTGGTCCGCCTTCTTCGTAAACCTCCAGCCTTTTGGTTTCCTACCTTCAGTTCACTAAGAATCTTGGCAGGAAATAATTCTTTTGAAATTTCTTCTTCCTTCATTTTCATGTCCTCAAATGAACGTTCCAGTTTAGCCTTTTCACTCTCAATTCTTTTTATTTCAATCGATTTGGACTGGAAAATATAATATCTGACAGAGATTCCAAACATTTTTTGTGTGTTAACTTCACTAAATCCGTCGACTTGCTTTTCCTTGGTGTTCTGAAAAAATACTGATGTTTCGGTACGACACTCGGAAGCTCTTGAAAGATATTTTTGCATTTATTGATCCATACTTTTGTAGTTACTTCTGACTGTGTGTCTTTGTCAACCCTTGACTTTTGAAACAAATTCAACGTGTGGATTGCAGTTCGACCTAAATTATGATTAATGATGTTATTTGAATATAATTGTTTTCACTTCTCCATTTTATCTCCTTCATTTATAAGCGAGTTTCCATTGAAGAACTCGTTCAACATCTTCGAGGTCGGGAAATTAAAAAAATCTTATCTTTTCCATACTAGGGCAGTCTTCAACAGTGCACTTGAGCCATTTCCAGTAGTTGTACCTTCCATGATGACATGCGAATATTAATACCAAATGGGTAAATATTAATTCTACTTGGACAAATTTAGTCAATTCTCTTTGAAATAAACGTTCTTTCTTGTGAAAAATAACCAGAAAATAGTAAGACTTTAGGAAAAATCAAGCAGCTGATCCAAACACAGTATTCTGATATTTGACAGACAATTATAAACATCGTAGTAAAATTCAAGGACATTGGCCGATTTTCGCGCCATTTGCGGAATGATCTCTCTTGTCTATAACTGCTACTCTTTGGTCATAGACAAGAGAGATCACATGACTTATTCATGAATGAAATAGTAAAATCGTTTCGGAATCCTTGAATCAACTGTCATTTCAATTTCATTCATAAAATTCAAAATCTGGTTGGATTCTGGTGTCACCAATCACGAGCCGGGAAGAAGGTCATGTGACATCTTCGTCAGCGTCACAACTAAGATGTCTAAATAACCTGGTGATTCTAACGATTCGATTTTGTTTTGATTTTTTCGAACGGCACCACCTGTTGGATTACGAGTTAGTTCCATAATAACCGTGTGCAGCGCTTAGATCGCTGACAGAAACTGTTAAGCGACTTACACATAACGGCGTTTTGCGTTCACGACTTTTATTTTCATAATGTTTTCTTATTGGTTCCGTTCGAGAAGAGTTAATGGGCTTGTTCAGCCGTGCTGAACAGTTGCCAACAGTTGAGTGATTAGTCAACTTGTTTGACTGAACGGTCCGCTTTTCCATTGACTATGCTCTCACCGATGAACAACGGTTGAGCACGGCTGAACTCTACCAATGTCATACATTTGACATTATTTTGGTATTATGTATTGTCTGATTCTGACTTTCTGATTCGGTCGTGATTCATTATCTTCTCATATTTTTTATGGTGTATTGTGTTCGTCGTATTTATCCTGTTTTCCGTTAAAATTTGTTTTCCTGTTTTGTATTGTTTCAGTTAGTTTTGTGTGCAGTGTTATTTTAGTTAACGAGATTTCCTTTATATTATTAGTGCCTAGTGAAGATGATACGAATGTATATTTTGTGTGGAGAGTCAAAGGAAGGAAATCCCTATATCCCAAACCAAAGGCAAGTTGAAATTAATATTTTTTTATCAATAAATCATTCTGAAGAATATCAGATTGGTAGTTGAATGGTGAGGTGAAATTCATTCAAAAGTCAAGCAGAGACTGTTGAGACCAAGGAAATATTGTGGGTTGTTTTTATAGCACCATTACAAAATACATAACTAGGAAGATTAGATGACTATTATTACCTTCTCTCATAGGACTGTCAACCTGTTGCACCCCTACACGCAACAGAAGTCTTCGATATACTTGTGCTAGCTAGGGAAGACGCATCCCTAATTACCTTTTAACGTGTGATATCATGCAAGAGAGTGACCAAGCTGGGAATCAACGTTGTGCCAGGCGACCACCACGACCCATTGATGAAATATCCAAAAACTTTCATGTACTGCTAGTATCAAATATATACTATCGGTTATAATAATTTCAACAAATTAGAACTACGTATTCTTCACTCCACTATTCCTACTATTTAGCATACTAGTCAAATATTCGATAGAAAACAGCTACTTCCTTTACTAATGTTACACAGTTTATTGAATCACTTCTGCTTGACGAATGAAATAAAATTCATTGGAAAAAAAGTTTATTGTTCTGAAAATATACAGAGAAAACTTGCTTTACTTGGAGAGCAATGAGATATGTAGCTAGTGTGCACTTGAGCTAGTAGTATATACATACATATTATGCTAAGACATCCATATTTCCAGAATGATTGACTCCAAACATGGATTGATGCCATTGGAAAACACCTTCCAGTTTCTGGACACCTGTGTCCATATTACTATTTAAATTCAAATTTCTAACAGTATTCAGTAACTTTGCAACACTGAATTATCAAATGGTGTTTCTTTTACTTCAATCTTGTAAGCTCAACCTCATGAATAAGCAAATTGAACAAGAAGTTTACTTCAACATTCCAGATTGATGTGCATAAACAAATCTGATAACTAGACACTGGAATAGTTTCATTGATTTTAAAACCCTCCGATAATTACTTTCTCAATTCCTAGTAATAATTCATTGTGTACAGTGACATATTTGGATACAAATAGAAAAAAAAATCTTGTTCAAACCCAAAATGCATTATCCAAATTTTGAATACCTTCTTTCAAATATGAAGGTATCTAGAGAAAAGTATCTTTTTTTAGAATACGTAAACAATGTTTCTCTTTAAAACATGAATCCTTTCCAAGAGAGGTTATCTTGTATGATGGAAAATAGCGACTAAATTCCAACTTTCAGTTGCAGATGATTCCACAACTGACTTTATGAACATCCTGTTCATATTTTCAATGAAATCAACGTAAACAATGTTATTAAAAAAAATACTTGTGATTGCAGGATATGAAATATTGTATTTTAGCTACATATAGGCTGAAACACAATAGAAGATTTATGGATTAAGCTTGAAGATTTTAAAAATAAAACAGGACGCAAAAAGAATTGAAAGATTGAATTTTACCAACAAGACTGTGTGGCGTGACCAGAATAACAATACGTTTCTCGTTAAAAGGAAATCTGAAATCGTAAAACTTAATGCTTAAAACAAAACTTCAATTGTATTTCAGCCTTATCATAACAAAGTATAGCTGTTTTCGTTTTGGTTTACATTTTTTCGTAGAAGTGGCTGATCAATCTACACAAAGATTTCAGTCTACTGGAAAAAAAACTCTGAATCTAGTTATTGCTTTCACCCAATTCAAAATGAATGCCTTGGTATTTTACATTGCCTCTACAGTTAATTGATTTATTTGTTTTGCATTTTCAGTTTGCTCATGGCCAATGAAGTGGAGAAACTCCTCAAATCACAAGAAATGTTAAAATTTATTGAAATAACAATGTTACTTGAAATAAGTTATTTTTGAAAGCAATGAAGTTTTGGTCTATTAATGAACTGATATTCAATTTCAAGAACTTTTTCTTTGATACTATACTTTCGAAATTAAGTCACTGATCTAGATAACAGGTAATCGACTTCGTTAAATTAATTCAATGGATAGATGAAATTGTATTTTATACATGTTAATGTATTATATATTTTCACCTGTGACAATGTAAATTAACTGTATGTACGTACTGAGTAAACAAGTTTATTATTATATTGTATCAAAATTAATATGTAGGCATATAACTAATCAATGTTTCTATATTAGTATGGCTTCCAATCTTTCATTTCACTCCTCTCCTGGTCCATCTTGTGATAACACTGCCTCCGACTCAACCATACCAGATATTCCTTTACCAAGTCCAATTACAGAAATACCTGACACTTCCGAGATAGAACAAACATTTTCATTAATAGAAAAATTTGATATAATGACAGACCTATATTCTTTGATTTAACAAGATAATATTAACATCAAGCTCCATGATAGATGGGGTTATCATAAATTAGAGGAACATGTAGTACTCTCAAAATTGACAGCAATGAATAATGATTTACCCTTCCTTAAGCGAACAGTGGTTTTGAGGAATCACTCAATTTATGCTGTTGCTTCAAACAAATTCCTCTATTTCATTGACTTTGTCACTACCATAGAGAATTTAGAAGATTACATAAAAATGGTAGATGAAATTTATATTTGCAAAGGATCAATCAAGTCCTTCCAGTGAAATTTTCATTTCTACTTATGCAAATGAATGAAGATTCTGTTCAAAATATAATAGTTTTTAAAAGAAAATGAGCGAAAAGAAAATGTATAATTTCTTAAAAAATCTAAAACTAAACAAAAGTTCTGTATCAGAAAATGAAATAGGCAATTGGAATCTATAATAATTAAAATGAGAAAAAAAAATTAATGACTCCAATAAATTGGAAAACTACATGAGACATCTCCAAGAGAATAGACAAGAAATGACAAAAACATGTTCTAAATATAGTCAATGCAAGAAAACAGGTAAAAGATATACTTTGGACTTGATGAATACCTGCAATTTGGTTAAAATCAAAAGTCCAAAATTATATAATCATATGAGGGAAAATAATATACTACCTCACCATCTCCATGTACCCAGTCGAGGTGAGTATTGGATATATTTAAATCCTTCATTGATAAAATTTGTATCATTGACATATGAAACAATCCCATTATCAAAGTTCAGGTTTTAAAGGTTTGTTAAAATACTGATTGAACATCAATTTAATGGTAATAATAATAATGGATTATGATGAACTTCATGCATAGAGGAAAAAATCAAAAAATTACTGAATATTCTACAAAGTTAAATCTTCTACTCAACATTAAGTTAATTAACTCAGAATTATACTCTAGTAGTATTGATTTAATTGAAATAAAAAATGCTGTTTAGTTACAATAAAAATATTTAAAATAATTAAGTGGATATCGGTATTAGGTATCAGCAAAAGCAATTTATAAGGGTGTAATTCTACTACTACTAATCGTTGTTTTTAAGGTATATAAGGAACCTAGATGGCAGTTTTGTCATCCAGAAAAGAGTTTTTCACTATTGAAAGAAAAAACTAAGCATTTGGTAGAATAGGAAAAACATGTATCTCTCTTGGTGGATGAATGCAAAATAACAAAAACTAAAAAGTTTGTTAAAAATCTGATGGATTTTATCTTGGGTGATGATACTCCAGAACTAACAAAGACAATCTTAGGGACCATGCTTTGATTCTAATGTTTCAACTATTTGCCGGTCGTGGTCTCCAAGCTTTGGCATGTTTTTTGAGTGGAGGTGATGTCATTGAGGAAATTTTGTCCAAAATCATTCTTGAATGTGTTGTTCTTTGGAATTGGACAATGTGGGAACATCTTGGTGTTGAGAATAGCCTATAATCTTGGTGTTAGCATCCTATGGATGCTTCAAGGAATTTGAGATTGTGTTCCGATTTTCCACACCTCATCAAATGCTTGAGAAATAACTTGATGCTGAAAAAGAAATTCAGAGTATCAATTAATCTAATATACTTTATTTATTGTCAAATATTACACATCTTGTGGATAAAGCAATTATTAAAACTGAGTGTAAAAGGGCCAACAATACAAAATGGGTAATACAGATTAAAACCTTGAAATATAACTCGAACAATACAAATACACAATATATACATTTAATAAAATCAGAAAACATCTCATATTCCTTCCGCAAAAAATTCGCGAAATTCATAATAAGGTCTACGAAGTAAAAATTCTATAACAGCTTTCCTGAATAAAACATAAGCTCCTTTATTTTTAACTGAACTTGGCAGGTGGTTAAACATTTTTCCTACATTATAAACGAATGAGCTTTTACCAATTCTGACCAAATATGACGAAGTCTTGTATTGATTGGATTTTTCTGTCTGAATAGATGTCTATGCATAAGACACACATTTTCCAATATATTATGAAGACTTGGTGAAGTTAAAATCTTGCCTTTCATGAGTAAGGTCTTGCAAGGGTGTTTTTGCCATCTACTTGACAACCGGATGATATTTATTTCATAGTGCTACAATGTGAGTGTCAAATTTCAAATTGAGGACAACATTTAAACCTAGAAATTTTTTATTTCATGAATTAAGCAATCATCTACACTGATATTTCCAATGGTATCTTTGAAGGAAATCATATTGGTTTTATCGAAGTTAATAGATAAGAAGTTCATATCGCACCAGACTCGTAGATCTGCTTCGATTACCGTGTGTAGAACATGCACATCTTTATTGTGTTATGTTATAGTAGTAGCATCGTCTGCAAATAGTGTAAAAGTTCCTTCAGTGTCTATGTTTATCATATCATTGATGTATATCAAAAATAGTAAGGGACCCAGAACTGAGCCTTGAGGCACACCGCAACACACTAATGAGATCTAATGAGATCAGAGGATGCATTCACTGATTGTCTTTGATTACTCAGAAAAGATTTGAACCAATCATAGGCATTGCCTCTACAGCCATAAGGGTGCAGCTTTAGCAACAGCCTTTCATGATTGACACAGTCAAAAGCCTTTGACAAATGACAAAAGTCTGTTTCAGCCGCCTCCACACAATTCAAGTTGACATTTTCTACTTCCAAAAAATAAAAATATTAACAGGATGTTCATGAAGTCAGTTGTGGAATCATATGCGACTGAAAGACGAACTTTAGTAGCTATTTTCCATCGTACAAGATAACCTCTCTTGGAAGGGATTCAAAATTGAACCAAAACATGACTCCTCTGGAAATGGAAAAAACCTATGATAAATTGAAGTTACTTTTTTGTAATATCTAACAGAAAACAACTACTTACTTCCCCGGCTAAAGCCACGCTGGATATTGAAATACATCTGAGAGATATTGTGAAAAGACCCTATATAACTTGAACGAAAATCTGAGAGTAAGAATTTGTATTTTCGTTCAGATAGTTGAAAGAAAAGAAGCTATTTTTTGCAATATCTAACAGAGTACAAATACTTCCCCGGCAAAAGCCACGCTTGACATTGAACTACATCTGATAGATATTGTGAAAAGAACTTGAAAGAAAAAATCTGAAAGTGAAAATTGGCATTTTCAGTCAGATAGTTGATTATTTGTTAAATGTCCAGTTTCTATTGGAGATTCAATCTATAGATGAGATAGGGAGAATGTTGGTTGAAAACCAAACTGTTGTGCAGTCAAGAGTTTGTTTTTATAATATAAGAATTCAGTCTCTCTTTGAGGAGTTTCTTGATTATTTTTGATAAGGCTGGTAATAATGAAATTGGTCTCAGATTGGAAGGTTCATTCGCATCACAAATGCTTTTTATAAAGCATCAGAAAACAATCCATTCCCAATCAAAGTGTTGATAATGGTGACAATACTTTCTAAGGTGCTAAAACATGCTGAAACATGTTTTGTTACTTTGAGCAAATAAAGTATTCTAAGGCACTATCGGGCAGGTTAGTGAAAATTCTAATTGATGTCTTATCTGTAACACAATAATTTTTGTTCCTTATTTCAGACGAATTCAGCAAATTCACTTTGCTTGCCAGACATAGTAATCCTATCATTTTAGATTCTAGAAGGTTTAGTTTTGTTTTCCCATTTCAAATACATTTTCGAATATGAATCAAAAAATTAATTCAAGATGACTTTCAAGCTCATAGAGTCATATTAAGCCGAAATGTGGAGAAAAGATCTATACACTGCTAGCCTTTCAAGTGGGACAGAAGTTACAGAATACTTCACAGAATAGACAATGTCAATTATTTTAGTTATATAGCAAGTCAACAACATCTCTTGAATTGTCAGAATGTTATAATATTTCTTTTACTTCAAAAGTGTACATTACTAATATGATTTTCTTTGTAGTTCAGAGTTTCAATCGATTTTTTCTTTGAAATTGTACATGTGGTCTCAATTTTGAAAAAATCTAATAAATATAGTAGAAGTCAAAATATACTTTACTGTCAGAAGTTTTTCAACTTATTTTCAAAGCATTTCAGCTATATATCTAAACTATAATAGTGATAGTCTCCTCCATCTAAACATAAGTCCAGATTAAAAGGGGGTACTACCACCAGCTGCCCTCCAGGGCGACTTGACAAAAAAGGTAGCGCATTTCCTATTTCAACTTCGGGAAAAACCTACAGTACTACCAGAGGAGTCATTGAGGCGAGAATGAGCGCATGCAACTGTACGAGAATAAAAGACAAACAGACGCCCATCATCATACCAATGACCCCTTCATTTCTGCCAACTTCCTAAACATTGTCCCATTGTTTACTAAGGAAGCTGTTATTTTCCATATTTTAATCTTACATTATTATCCTAAACATTGGTATTCTGAATGCTGAAAGATAAAAACTTAGTTGTTGATTTTTAGAATTTATGAAATATATTTAAAATTCAATTTTATGTAAAAAATGTAACTTCTTAGAGTAGTAGTTCACTGTTCTGTAATTGTGATTATATTTTTTCTAATGGTGAAACCGTAAATAAATAAATAAGTCGGTTCTTGGAACATTCCTAAAAACAAAAAATCTCCTCGATAATGTTGCTGTTAAATTTTATTCTTAGTGCATTATTGGGGTATTCTTGAAATGTTTTGAAAACTTTTAAAACATTTCAGCAATATTTTATATTTCCAAAAATGTATGTTTCTCCATTTCAGTAAAATGTATATGTCATTTCAAATTGTGAAATTAAATGACCTCTGTTTTCATGTTTTTTGTTCCACTTTTCCCAGAGTGTGACAGCAACGCTCAAAATTTTCTCCAACACATCTTCATATAAATTTTCTCATTAGGCCAACACCTGCAAAAAGTAGAAGTTTACATCACCAAAAAAAAAAAAGAAAATTTTAAAGTTTGTTTTCATGAATCCCTCAGGTTTCCGGAGAAACCTTTTTGCTCATGAGCTTGTGTGAGCAAGGGATATCCGACACTTAAAGCTTACATGAGAGTGGATTCCGAGCTATTCTAGCTCAGTGGCAGTCAGTGGGATAAGGGTGAGTGGCAAACCCTCTAGCACCATGACTACTTCTAAGAAGCCATTATATTAGCAAATCAGTTTTCATGTTGGTGATTTTATAAATACCTACATTGTTTCTTCGTTTTCACTGATCAGTAAATCTTGGATACTAAGCTTTTTATTGGTGTCTATGCAAGGTTTGTTACTTCTTCATAAAACTATTTCATTTTTCATATCAGTAATGAAAATAGTAACTTGAAAGTATATGTACCTAAGCCTTCATCCCAAAACTTATAATTTAGAATAGATCAGTAGTATCTCAAATGTCAAATTTTACTTTAAATGGCCAAACAAGTTTACAAAGAGTATTTTGTGCCATGTTGATGTATGAACCATAGATATAGGTAGATAATAGTGCAATTGATTCGTTAGAAAATATATTTTTACATTCCTTTCATCAACAAAATGCTCAAACCAGGCTCAGTATAAACATTAGCTGGAAAAGTTGATCACATATTCATATTCAACAAGATTAAAAACGTGATATGTTGTTGATAAGCAGTGATAATTAACCAGGATATATTTAGAATTTTATTCATCTATTGGAACTTGATCTTTTATTTAGTAAAAATTTGAAGTAATGGAAGCATGTACGAATGATGGAATTCAAGAAAGGATGAGATTTTTGGTACTTACCATAAACGTGAAAATAAAACTGTTGTATAATTCGTTTTCAATCCTTCCACTCTTCCACAACATGAGCATCTCACAAGGACGTAAATAATTAAATTTTCACTGTTTTCCTTGGAAATTTCATCAACATAACACTTCAGCAGTCACAAAACAAACACTTCCATCAACGGAACATCGAATCCGAAGCCATTCCGAACGGTCACTGGTCGTCGCTGAGGTCTGTGGTCATGCCAGTCATGCCACCCGGTCATGGATGAAAAATAGGCACGAAAATATAAACACCCTGTGCATAAACATAACGGAGTCAGCCCTCTGGCAGTAAATTCAGAACTAGAACGTTATTGTCAAAAATGCAGCAGAATCAAGGAGGCAGGTGTCTTCAATTTGATCCCACAGATTTTCAGCTATAAGTGCACACGCCATGGTTACTAGACATCTTAGTCACAACTGTCACTAGACTTTACGAAACGATAACGAAGAAGAAGAGCAGAAAGAACGAGTTTTGAGGTTATGTTATGAACAGAACAGCTATTATTTGACAGAAACTTTTAATAAAAAATAATTAAAATATTTATATTTATATTTTTTGATAAGATATGGTAATATTATGTAACTTTGTTGAAGGTCTTATGCATTAATTGATGCGGAGAACATCTTCAGTTATTTTACTATTTCTTTGTATGTGCTGGCCACTGCATTCGTACTACGAAATCGAACAGAAGAGGACGAGGAAGAGACCTGGAACAAGTTTGAAATTACATGTGTGCAAATCTCAACAGAGAAGATTTTTAGGAGTGTTGCTATTTAGTGTCAATGTTAAACTATGTGCAACATAGTTTTCATGAAAGCCGAGTTTGCTGGAACCTAAACACTGACAACCAAGTTGAAGTTATTTAATGTAAATTAATCAGTGACGTATTTACGACAAAATACTTCAAATTTTTTATTGTCTCACTGATCTTCATGAATACAACATAAGGGTTATAAGAACCTGTTGAAACTTCTGTAGCTATTTTAAACAACAAAAGTGTATCCCATGATCATTTATCATGTTATTACGAGTAAGAGTAACCTATCTGTGGCTACGGTGGAGTTAGATGAAACACCCAAATGCTCACTGCATGAGCTACCTATACACACTTTAACCTCAATTATGAAGTGAATTAATTCTCTATCAAGAGTGAATTTGAAATTATAGGAAACGTTGACATCAAGAATGTGCACTCCTGCTTAAGAAAAAATATTTTTTTCAAAATGTATTGAAGAAAAACATCTTCGTTTTACAAAATAGTATTACCATATTCCATTAACAAAAAATTCTATTTCCGTTACAACTGAAGTACCTACAGTACAGTAAAAAATATATCTAAAATTTTAATCCTTTTATTTTCATTATTTTCATTGAGCCCTGGTGGTGGAACACAAACTCTGAAGGAGGAAAAATATCAGATTTTTTCATTCAAAACAGGACATTTCTTACCCTTAAAAAGAATGGAAAAAAATTCTCCTAAATAGCATAAATTATTCATTCATAAATTCATTATAGTTGAATCCAAATCCTTAAATCAACATTAGTATGGATGATTTTATGTTCACAAATACCTACATTAACATATTCTTGAGAGCAGTAGTTACACAAAACAGTTGAACAAAACAATACACTATGGTAAAGTACTCATAGTGGGATCTTATGTCCCTGGACATTTCAACAATACTATAAATAATTCCAATTTCATAACGCTATGTACTAAAAATTTATTGAATCACGAGATAAATGTTGGTGTGAATATAATATATACAAAAAAAGAGTGCGCTCTTTCACAACACCATCATTCATTCGTGCTTTGGTATTGGTAACTTCCTCAATTTCTTGACTCTTCGATTCTTAGTTTCTTCTCTTTTAAGATTACAGTTGGCATTACATATTGACAATATAAAATATCCGCATTCATATACATAACTGCAAAAAATAAATAGGGAAACTCTGCACAAGGGTGTACAAATGGAATCTTAAAATTTTTCATAAAGTTTTTCTCTTGTTTTTTCCAGTAGCTTTTGGTCCGCCTTCTTCGTATACCTCCAGCCTTTCGGTTTCCTAATTTCAGTTCACTAAGAATCTTAGCAGTAAATATTTCTTTTGAAATTTCTTCTTCCCTCATTTTCATGTCATCAAATGAACGTTCCAGTTTAGCCTTTTCACTCTCAATTCTTTTTATTTCAATAGATTTAGACTAGAAAATATAATATCTGACAGAGATTCCAAACATTTTTTGTGTGTTTTTACTAAATCCCTCGACTTGCTTTTCCTTGGTGTTTCTGAAAAAAGACTGATGTTTGGGTACGACACTCTGAAGCTGTTGAAAGATATTTTTGCATTTGTTGATCCACTTTTGTAGTTATTTCTGACTGTGTGTCTTTGTCAACCCTTGAAACAAATTCAACGTGGGGATTGCAGTTCGACTTAAATTATGATTAATGATGTTATTTGAATATAATTGTGTTCGCTTCTCTATTTTCAACATCTTTGAGGTCGGAAAATTAAAAAAATCTTATCTTTTCCAAACTACGCGAGTTAGAATAAAATCTGTTAGGGCAGTCTTCAACAGGGGCAACAGGGCACTTGAGCCATTTCCAGTAGTTGTACCTTCCATGATGACATGCGTATATTAATACCAAATGGGTAAATATTAATTCTACTTGGACAAATTTAGTCAATTCTCTTTGAAATAAACGTTCTTGTGAAAAATCACCAGAAAATAGTAAGACTTTATGAAAAATCAAGCAGCTGATCCAAACACAGTATTCTGATATTTGACAGACAATTATAAACATCGTAGTAAAATTCAAGGACATTGGCCGATTTTCGCACCATTTATGGAATGATCTCTCTTGTCTATGACCCCTGCTCTTTGATATTACACATGATTACACTAGGGTCACTGAATCCTAGAAGGCTTTGGCCCACAGACCTCATAAAAGAAGTATGAGGTCTGTGCTTTGGCCTTCTTACGGGTACGGACAATGGGTGGAGTCTAATAGTTAAAATCTCTTTAAATAGTTCCAATGTTTCAAATAACCCACAAAAGCGCCAATCAGGAAGTAAGGGTCATAAGTGAGAGAGAACCGATAATTTTGGAAGAAAAAGTTGGGTTATGTTTCTTTTGAAAGTTAGTAATGTCAGAATGTCAAATAAGTAAATTATGTTATATTTATATGTAAATCATGTTCAATTTCAATGGATACATATCAATTCTAATTTTTTTATGGATTAAAATTGTCAGGTGTACAATTGACTGGAATTACAAAAAAACGTCGACTTCCGTGTACGGCCCCGATGTTATGTGGCCCGGCCACCAGCCATTATGGAACATTGAGACAGCCGTGGACCATCTCGTCCATCTCTGCTGCAGACACAAAAGTTTATTTTAGAAGGGCAGAACCTAGTGTTGTTTTCAGAATGATTTGTAAAAGTTGCCAATGGTTGATTAAAGATATCCACAGAGTTAACAAACCCTTCATAAAAACACTGAAACTTCTCCATTAATTGGGTTCATTATTTAAAATCAGAGTATTGTCCCAAATACTTCTTAGTCAATATATCATTGTTTGATCAACACAAATTTTCAAAATTGCCTATATCCATTTGAGGTACTGCTAATAACTCAAAAACCAAATGATATCGATTATCGATTTTGAATCTTACAGAAGTGCCTAGAATTCGCAAACTTAACACATGTCAAATATATTTGCTGAAAGCCTCTCAGATGAAATCAAGCTTTGGCAAAGATTAATATCCGACATACATTACAATACATCTAAAAAATATTGACATGATTGAAATACTGCATTTCTGACTCACCCATTTACAATCTTACATTTTGTACATTCTTATTTTCATGAAAGTTCTTTTATGTACCTAATGAATTCGTTTTTTCTGTATTCTACCATAAATTACAAAGTTTCTTGAGAAAGTGGTGTATAAAAAACAAAAAAACATCCAGTTTTCACAAATATCTTCGAAATCTGAATATGAATTATGACCTCCACATGGCATGGTTGAAACAAGAAAATATAGCCATTCACTTTAATGAAATAGCTGTTCTAAAGAGATTACCAATATTCTAACACTTTTATATTATGGTCTAATCAATTTTCTCAAGATAAAAGTCAATATAGAATTTTTAATCTTGTTCGAAAGGTTCCATTTTTGCAATTTACAACTTTTCTTTTCTAGGTGCTTATTAGAATTGGCTACTTTTTTCAAAGACCATTTTTTGGTCTTTGGTCCCATGATTCTGAAAATTGATAAAATGGGTTGATAATCTGAACAATTCAGGAAAAATGTGTCAGTCCTAGTGAACGCAAAAATATCAATACTTACACTGCACACACTTCAGTTTATTTATTGATCCCAATAAGAAACATTTCTGTTTAAAGAGGGATTACATTTTACATGAATTGTATAACAGCAATACATATTTGATACAAACTGATGAATCAA
Organism: Chrysolina oricalcia; assembly: GCA_944452925.2. NCBI lineage: Eukaryota > Metazoa > Arthropoda > Insecta > Coleoptera > Chrysomelidae > Chrysolina > Chrysolina oricalcia. The sequence goes on along the minus strand of OX101815.2, from coordinate 43,489,069 downwards.
ACAATTATTAGAAAAGTAATGATGAGAGTAATTTGTGAAGTGAGTAAATACATAGACAAATCAAAACCAAAGCAAAAACTGTCAAAGGTGAAACATGGTTATATTATAGGAATTGAATTCATCAGTTAAGTATACATTTCCTAAATTCATTTTTGAATTTAGATTTAGTCCTAATTTCTGTCACAGTTTTCCACTAAACTATTCAATATTGATGGCCATTTCTTTCTCAAGGTTTCCTGTTTCAATCCTGAAAAAAAAAGTATGAATGAAAATATAATCTGTATTTGTCTTTAGTGAGGAAAATGGGAGAAATGTACTCTTCAATCTACTAATTAACAATTTATAAACAAAATGATCTTGAACTTACCTCTGAGAGTACAATATAATTTATGACTTGTCTGTATTCTTGCAGGTTTTTACTGCACCATAGGTACTTCACTTTCAAAAGAAAGGAATATTTTCATCAGTAATATAGTAAACAACATATTCCTAGGTTGAATCAGTGAAAGCAGGGCTCATCAGAAAATCTGCTTTTTTTCTTTTCTGTAAATCTATTTTTTGAACATTTCCAATGACATAAAAATTGACTTTTGACATGTGTCACTAGTTCAACCACCGGACTTAATTTTCGTGGTGTTTTTGGAACATTGGAGCTATTTAGACTCCACCCATTGGCCATACCCGTAAGAAGGCCTTCTAGGATTCAGTGACCCTAGATTACACATCCTTAAAGAGCCCTCTAACAGTGAAAGTTTGAACTGTGTGAAGTAACGATGCATTTGTCTGTCAGAGTCGCTAGGGGTACGTTTTCAAATGGGATGAAAAAAGTAGCATTTTCAATTACGAATTAGAGAAAAGAAAACAATAAATTTCTGAGTATGTCACTTAGTTTCTCGGGTGTAAATGTTTGTGTGCAAATAATAATATTTCAGAACGGGGACACATGCCTGTTCCCTATTTATGGCGAATGCGAGATTTTCATAAGATGCGAAATTTATAGGTTGAAATTAGAATGAAACTATAATAATAATTTCATTTCAGTGGTTGGGTCCAATAGTATACAATGTCAAAACATTCTTTGATACTTTTCTTATATATTATATATACTTATACTCTCATATATATTATAATTTCTATGGTAACATACAGGAGTGCTTTTACATTCTCATCTGAGAAAAATGTATCAAAACGTTCAGATTAACTAAATAATTCTCCGATAATAGAGGCTCATGTTCTTTTTCTTTCATAAAATTTTTTTAAGTTCGCTTTTTATTTTGGGTGCAATAATTTTTTTTTGGCTTCACTTTCCATGTTTCTACTTTATTTATACTTCCAAAAGAAAATGACATTTTATTTGTTATTATCATTAACGTTTTACAAGAGAAGGAGTAAAGAACACGATCTAACCACAGATTAGACTAATCTGTGTCGAAACCAAGCACCAAAACTGTCAGCAGTAACTCTCATATACCAAGAGCTAGTCCGTCACTGTCTATAGGTATAGAGAACGGTGGCCATGAAACGTTCAACCAAAGAGTTAGGGGTCATAGAAAAGAGAGATCATTCCGTAAATGGCGCGAAAATCGGCCAATGTCCTTGAATTTTACTACGATGTTTATAAATGTCTGTCAAATATCAGAATACTGTGTTTGGATCAGCTGCTAGATTTGTCATAAAGTCTTACTATTTTCTGGTGATTTTTCACAAGAACGTTTATTTCAAAGAGAATTGACTAAATTTGTCCAAGTAGAATTAATATTTACCTATTTGGTATTAATATACAACTACTGGAAATGGCTCAAGTGCCCAGTTGAAGACTGCCCTAACAGATTTTATTCTAGCTCGCGTAGTTTGGAAAAGATAAGATTTTTTTAATTTTCCGACCTCAAAGATGTTGAAAATAGAGAAGCGAAAACAATTATATTCAAATAACATCATTAATCATAATTTAAGTCGAACTGCAATCCCCACGTTGAATTTGTTTCAAAAGTCAAGGGTTGACAAAGACACACAGTCAGAAATAACTACAAAAGTGGATCAACAAATGCAAAAGTATCTTTCAACAGCTTCAGAGTGTCGTACCCAAACATGAGTCTTTTTTCAGAAACACCAAGGAAAAGCAAGTCGAGGGATTTAGTAAAAACACACAAAAATTGTTTGGAATCTCTGTCAGATATTATATTTTCTAGTCTAAATCGATTGAAATAAAAAGAATTGAGAGTGAAAAGGCTAAACTGGAACGTTCATTTGATGACATGAAAATGAGGGAAGAAGAAATTTCAAAAGAAATATTTACTGCTAAGATTCTTAGTGAACTGAAATTAGGAAACCGAAAGGCTGGAGGTATACGAAGAAGGCGGACCAAAAGCTACTGGAAAAAACAAGAGAAAAACTTTATGAAAAATTTTAAGATTCCATTTGTACACCCTTGTGCAGAGTTTCCCTATTTATTTTTTGCAGTTATGTATATGAATGCGGATATTTTATATTGTCAATATGTAATGCCAACTGTAATCTTAAAAGAGAAGAAACTAAGAATCGAAGAGTCAAGAAATTGAGGAAGTTACCAATACCAAAGCACGAATGAATGGTGTTGTGAAAGAGCGCACTCTTTTTTTGTATATATTATATTCACACCAACATTTATCTCGTGATTCAATAAATTTTTAGTACATAGCGTTATGAAATTGGAATTATTTATAGTATTGTTGAAATGTCCAGGGACATAAGATCCCACTATGAGTACTTTACCATAGTGTATTGTTTTGTTCAACTGTTTTGTGTAACTACTGCTCTCAAGAATATGTTAATGTAGGTATTTGTGAACATAAAATCATCCATACTAATGTTGATTTAAGGATTTGGATTCAACTATAATGAATTTATGAATGAATAATTTATGCTATTTAGGAGAATTTTTTTCCATTCTTTTTAAGGGTAAGAAATGTCCTGTTTTGAATGAAAAAATCTGATATTTTTCCTCCTTCAGAGTTTGTGTTCCACCACCAGGGCTCAATGAAAATAATGAAAATAAAAGGATTAAAATTTTAGATATATTTTTTACTGTACTGTAGGTACTTCAGTTGTAACGGAAATATAATTTTTTGTTAATGGAATATGGTAAATACTATTTTGTAAAACGAAGATGTTTTTCTTCAATACATTTTGAAAAAAATATTTTTTCTTAAGCAGGAGTGCACATTCTTGATGTCAATGTTTCCTATAATTTCAAATTCACTCTTGATAGATAATTAATTCACTTAATAATTGAGGTTAAAGTGGGTATAGGTAGCTCATGCAGTGAGCATTTGGGTGTTTCATCTAACTCCACCATAGCCACAGATAGGTTACTCTTACTCGTAATAACATGATAAATGATCATGGGATACACTTTTGTTGTTTAAAATAGCTACAGAAGTTTCATCAGGTTCTTATAACCCTTATGTTGTATTCATGAAGATCAGTGAGACAATAAAAAATTTGAAGTATTTTGTCGTAAATACGTCACTGATTAATTTACATTAAATTACTTCAACTTGGTTGTCAGTGTTTAGGTTCCAGCAAACTCGGCTTTCATGAAAACTATGTTGCACATAGTTTAATATTGACACTAAATAGCAACACTCCTAAAAATCTTCTCTGTTGAGATTTGCACACATGTAATTTCAAACTTGTTCCAGGTCTCGTCCTCTTCTGTTCGATTTCGTAGTGCACAAGCAACAGTTTTGAAATAATTCTTCTCTACATATAATGTAATTTATGAACAAAAATTAAAATAATTATATTCGATGAGTAAACACCATAGAAATATCAAACTAGGTACGAATGCAGTGGCCAGCACATACAAAGAAATAGTAAAATAACTGAAGATGTTCTCCGCATCAATTAATGCATAAGACCTTCAACAAAGTTACATAATATTACCATATCTTATCAAAAAATACAAATATTTTAATTATTTTTTATTAAAAGTTTCTGTCAAATAATAGCGGTTATGTTCATAACATAACCTCAATACTCGTTCTTTCTGCTCTTCTTCTTCGTTATCGTTTCGTAAAGTCTAGTGACAGTTGTGACGCTGACGAAGATGTCACATGACCTTCTTCCCTGCTCGTGATTGGTGACACCAGAATCCAACCAGATTTTGAATTTTACGAATGAAATTGAAATGACAGTTGATTCAAGGATTCCGAAACGATTTTACTATTTCATTCATGAATAAGTCATGTGATCTCTCTTGTCTATAAACCCTACTCTTTGGTTCAACTACGTCACATTTTGTCACAAATGTTCTGTCATTTCTTTTTACTAGTGTCCCCCATTGTCTTATGGGGATTAAACTCTCCTTGTTAAATTTTAGTCTCCGTGAGTCTAATCCCCAATAGACAATGGGAGCACTTATAGAAAGAGATGAAAGAACATTTGTGACGAAATGTGACGTAGTTGGACATGTCATGGCCGCCATTCTCCCTAGACAGTGACGGACTAGCTCTTGGTATATGAGAGTTACACGTGACAGTTTTGTTTCTTGGTTCGAATTGGCGTCGATGCTACAAGATTCTAATTGGCTAGAGCTTATTAAACTTTCCTGTTAGTTTACTCTCTTTGGGTTCATTGAAACCTAGTAAGCTTTGGCTTCCATACGGGTATGGCCAATAGAGGACTTCGGACATTGTTTAAATAGAAGTAAGATAGTCAATGCCTGTGAAAAAAGTATTGGATCCTAACGAGGGTATCATCTAGCGTGATTAGTTACAAACATGAATATTTGACGTCATTTTAATGCAGGTTTCAAAAAACCCTGATTTTGATGATGTCCAATAGAGGACTTCGGATAAGGATTCAGTCATGCCACCACACAACTTTTGGCTTTAAAACTACTGGCACGTTTTTCGTCAAGTTTTCTTCATGTCAGGGTTCCTGGCAGCCTCAGGAACCTCGTAATATGATTGAAATTGTTCATAACGACGGGAATATTGAGATTTTCCATAAAATACAAAACCCTAGGGACTTTAATTTTTTTTAGGGGTTTTTCTCACAAAATGGCGCTAATTTCAAAATATATTATTTTCCTGAATTTAAAAAAAAATTGCGTATTTCACGTTTCCTAGTTGCCAAATAGTTGATCGATCTAGAAAATATTCTGAGTGGTAACTTTCATGGACAAACAAACCTTATTACCTTTCATAAATGCTCTTGGCCTGAATACTTTGAGGTTACATCACAGAGAATTTGTATTTTGTTTCAGTTTTGAGGGCATGTGTTACATTTTAATCATAACTGTTAAAATGGTTGAATATCATTTCTACAAGTTTTTCATGGAACGAATGTGCACTGACAAGGAAATAACCCTACACTCAGTGCCGCATTTGCCAGCTAGCATGCTACCATGTACCAGTGAGCAAATTAGCCAGTAAGCAAATGCTATGGGCCCCGCGCCTGTGCACAAAGTAAAAAAAACTATCAAGTAAGATATGTTTTTTATACCACCTACAGAAAATGAATAAAGTTAGAAATGGGAATAATAACTATAGCGTGGAATGAAATTCTAGAACACTTGCAATCGACTAACGCTTCGTTGCAGTCGTCCGATCAAGATCTTAACACGAGAAAGGTACGCTCTTTATAAATCATTACAAGGCTACTTCCAAGCAATACGATCCAAATTTTTAGATATAGAGGCAAAATCCAAAGCCCTAATTGGCTGTGAAGAATATCAGCAATCGACTTCACGAAAACCCAAGCAAAATACAAAGTACGACCATTTCAGCAGCAGCTCTACTCACAGACCTCATAAAAGAAGGCTCTATCTAGTACACTCGAAGAAGTTGTAGAACATCAAACACCTGGACAACGTTTTGAAATTCATGTTTTTATTGTAATTGTCTGCATTAGCTAAATGCATGGAAGCTTACCATCAAGTGACTGGTGTATTTGGAATACTTTGGCAGAAAAGATCTTAAAAAGAACTGTCGTCAATTATTTCCTAGACGATGTGGAAGACAGTCTGGGCAATGAACTGGTGCAGTTTGCGAAGCTGCTGAAAACAGATGTGGCTGCTGATATTGACAGCAGAAAGAAAAAGCATGAGGCTCAAGAACTTCAAGTATATAAACTGTTGACATAAAATTCATTGGAATCGTGTTTCCCAAATGTTGGAATAGTGTTTCGCATTCACTTGATTTTGATAATCACAGCGGAGAATGTTCTTTTTCAACGTTAAAGCGTTTTAAAAATGTGTTAAGGAACACAATGGGACAAAAACATCAAACGACCCCAACATAATGAACATAGAAAGTGATTGACTTAGAAATATTGATTTGACGAGTGTTATCTCCAAATTTGCTCGGATTAAATCACGGAAAGTCTTTTTGTAAATGTGCTGTTTTATTTTATATTCTATACTTTAATACTTAATGCAAATCAAGGGCCTCTTGTTCACATTTGCTACGGACCCCACGGTGGCTTTATCCGGCACTTCCTAGACTACACAATACCTCTTTCAATAACAAAACTCTAGCTCTAGTTTTGAATTTAGCGCCATTTTTAAAGAAAAATCTCTAAACAAAATTAAAGTCCCTAGTGTTTTGTATTTTATGGAAAATCTCAATATTTCCGTCGTTATGAACAATTTCAATCATATTACGGGGTTCCTGAGGGTGCCAGGAACCCTGACATGAAGAAAAAATGCCGAAAAACGTGCCAGTAGTTTTAAAGCCAAAAGTTGTGTGGTGGCATCACTGAATCCTTATCCGAAGTCCTCTATTGTTTCAATCAAGTTACGACCTGACTCGGAGGCCAGATCAATCAAGTTACGACCTGACTTGGAGGCCAGATCACTGTGGTGGGATTACGTGAGCCATAGAATTCTACATATCACTACGTTTTGACGTAAAAGGTATTCCGTGTATACAGTTAGCGACAGTTTCCAGGCGACAAATAGATATTTGCATTTGAAGCGCCATCTTGGCCCTTCTACAATAGAATTCTACATTTAATAGCTACAGTTGAAGAAAGTGGTATTCCGTGTGCACTCGCTTCGGACGATTGTCGTTATTTGAAGCGATAGCCTAGAATGTGTCGAGAAGACAAGGAAATTCTCGTTTAGAAAGGGATAGAGTGTTATTTTAAGAGGTTAATGCCGGAAATTCCGAATTTCAAACAACCGACTTTGATTGTGTCTACTAACGTCACTATTTAAAAAAAAACATTGAACCAAATTTTTGGGTTCTTGAAGTAATGGTGGATTTATGCAGCAATCATAAGTCATAAGTCTTTAGTCATAAGGAAGAATATTCGTCAATGATTGGTTGGTCCGTATATTCCAACCAATCATTGACGAATATTCTTCCTTATGACTAAAGACTTATGACTTATGATTGCTGCATAAATCCACCATAACTCGATAAATTGTTCCATTTCTGTATTTTTGTTTAATTTAGTAAACGGGTGCACGCCTTTTATATAATTCAAACTTCTAAATAAGAACTATCCAAACAATAGGTATACAATGGGTATATAAAAAAAATTAATAAGTAAAAATGATAACTTGGAAATAAACAATTATTACAGTAGCAAATAATCAATAATTCAATGCATGACTTATCACATGAATCCAATCAATATTAAAATGAATAATACCTAAGTGCAGTTTATTCATTTATTATTACAAGGAATGTTTCAGTAAATTTCCTAATTCCTAATAACTGTTACCAAGTCTCATACTTCTAGATTCTAGATGTGTAGGAATGGTACGTAAGAGTAATTGGTAGAGGGAACTTTAGGAATACCAACTAAGGATCATTATAGGGGTTGAAATAATGGAGATTTGAATGGTTGCCAAACCTTTCTCACAGTTTATTGGAAGTTGCAAAAAACAATAAATATAAAGAATCGAACGCACCTATTTTGGCAATCTCAACTTTTCCTCTGAATATTTTCCTGAAGTGAAAATATGAGTAGGGATTACAAATGGAATTTGTTATTTTGGTTTCTTATTTCAATAGTAGAAATATCTATTTGTTTTTCATTGATTTATGTTATGCATTTGTTCAAAATTTGTTCTTTCCTTCAACCTCCTACATGCACATCAGAATATTTGTACCAAAGGTTCGCCGTTTCGCCCGTTCCTGAGATAGATTTCCATAACTACTCCATAGCTCCATTCATAATTCTTTTACTAAAATTTTTGAGGAGAAATATCCACATTATATTTTTTATTTTTTTATGGTTATAAAATAGTTGAATGATTAATGGTTACAAAAGTTCACAAAGCAAACATGACAAAATGAAAATTCCCAAAATTTTATCGATGTTTTCTGAACGAGATAGAAATTACGAACTCTTCCGATTGGAAAGCAATATGAAAGCGAGACTTTCATATGCGCACACGGAATACCAAATGAAGCGACTGTAGCTGTTAATTATAGAATTCCACATTGACAAGGAACTTCTCGCTTAGAAAGAGAACGAATGATTTTGTCCACAGGATACTGTGTCAGAACCAAAGAACACAAACGGTGACATTCGTGTGATTTTGGCAAATATAAATATAATTATTTCTGAATATTCAGAGATTATTGGTATGGAATAACATGTTAAAAAATAAGGGCATCCTCTTTCCTAGGGCGCACAAGTCTTTCGAAGAATTCTGGGGTTGCTCGTTATTTACATACGAGTGGTTCATCCTTTCGCCACAATAACGCTAGTAAATAATTGAAAAATGTCGGGGCGTGGCGCAGTGGTTAAAGCGTCCGACTTTGGGTCGAAAGGTCCGAAGTTGCGGCTGGGATTTTTTAATTTAATTTGACCAATTAATTTAATTGGAATATGGTCTATAGTTCCCAATATTTATTTTATTTTGGACGTTTGAAACGTATTCCAGTCTACTAGATACAAATACATACAAAAACAGGTGAAGCTACGGAAATTATTTGGCGACTCGATGTTTTTCCCTATCTTCAGATATTTTTAATTATATTTTGATGGATTTTTTTTGAGCTGTGGCTTGAGCCTCGGGCTTTGATGTTGACATCAAAAAATTTGATCAAACCGCCATGAAGTGAAGTCACTTGAGGGCAAACCATTAGTGCATGAGCAACGGACTTCAATGCTCTATCACATACACACTTGCATGCATGGCAGTATAGCGCATGGCAGTATAGCGCATAGCATAAAGAAATATCGAAGTTCAGCCAATCAAAATGCGAATATCCGACGCTACTGGCATTTTGATTGGCTGAACTCTGTTATGTACTATGCTATGTGATATGCAAGTGTGTAGTGTCGTTCGCTAAGACGTACTACTTTTATTGCTCTTAGTTAGATTTTTCAAAAAAGAAAGACATATGAATTACAAATCTATAAACTGTTGGTCTCTCAAGACAAATGGGTCACTGTCAAACCTCATCACTCTTCTTTCCATGTTCTAGTTTCGAATTTGCTCCCTTCTTTGAAGTTCATTCAATTGTATCCCGAGTAAATTTGCAGGCAGCATTTTTGTAAGCAAGTATTCGGCAATGAGACTAAAATTTAACAAGGAGTGTTTGATTCCCATAAGACAATGGGGACACTAGTAGAAAGAGATGAAAGAACATATTTGTGACGAAATTTGACGTAGTAAGACGTGTCATGGCCGCCGTTCTCTATAAACAGTGACGGACTAGCTCTTGTTATATGAGAGTTACTGCTGACAGTTTTGTTGCTTGGTTCGAGTTCGACTCTGTACTCATACCCAAGTACGTCACTATGACGCGTTGATGCTACAAGTTTCTGATTGGCTAGAGCTTATTAAACTTGTTAAATTTTAGTCTCCTTGAGTATTCGGGGAAAAATTTCCGATAGTTGGCGCTGCAGTATCTGTCAAACTTGTCAATGGAATGGGGAAAACAATGTGAACCCCCATTAGATTCAATGGTAAATAAATCATCATTTCTTTTTTGAATTTTAAGCGATAAAGGAAAATTTTGAAGGATGTTACTTGTTGAGAGATCAATTTAGAGGACATATCCAAATATATTGGCGATAGAAATCGGCCGATAGTGAAACGCGAACATGCATTGAAAGCGGACGTATTATTTTGTGTCATGTTAAACATGTGGAGGAATTCGAGATATTTGGGCTGGTTTTACAAAACTTCTGCTCCAACATCGGAGCCTCATGAAGTTAATTGAAATTTAAAGAGCATTAAAATTATAGTCAATATTGAACATCAAGACGTTTCCTTGAAATGACTGAAATTGCCAAGATACAGTTTATAATGGTATAAAATCTTCTGAAATTACCATTATAATCTGTTTCACACAGATATGAATCTTTTAGGAAGATGTATATTGATACATTTGTATCTTTATAAGTGTTTGAACTGCGGGACCCAGTAATACCTCTTGCACTTGCACTTGCACAAATCACATGTTGACTTGATTTGTTTTAATTCCCCATCCTCGAAGTATATATTTTGGACTGTAGGTGTCGCACCCTTTGCGCATTTTCACGAATTTGGCACTTTGTCAAGATTTTCCAAATTTTACAGGTTACAACAATAAACTCACATTCATTTATGAACACTCACTGTAACCATACAAAACTTCCAAACTAACAGAGGCAAGGGTCAATTATAAAAATATCTAATTCACAGACTATCACACACTTACAATTAAACAACAAACATTTAAACAAACCAATCTTTGCCAGTTGCCCCGGCCTAAGATAATAACATAAAATTAATTTCCAAAAACCTTCTCAATGTTTTCAGGACGACACAAACAATGTCAAATAATCCCGATCTCTTTCGATTCGAAAGCTAGACTTCTAAAGGTACACGGAATACCGAACGAAGCGATAGTTATCAAATTTTGTAGAATTATACTCTCGCTATGAAGCGAGGGTACACGGAATGCCACTGCTGAAGTTACGACATGACTTGGATGCGAGATCACGGTCGCCATCTAAAGGCCGATTCAGATACATGGGTGCCCATGTAGGGTTTTTGACCCTGCATGAGAAATGCATGCATGTCGACGTTCACATCTGTGCCTGCCGGCTTGCGTCAAAAACGCGGGGTGAGCATGCACATGATCTAGTGATTTCCCAGCATAGATGCGTTTTTGATGAAATATTCCTAGCTTTCCGTTTTTGGCAATAATGAACTTGGCAAAGTAATGAAGATTTAATAGGTTAATAAACAAAGTGTAAATTTTACAACTGTATCCTGAACTAAAAATCATTTATTTATAAATTCTTCTATTGTTCAGAATTCCAAAGGCATTTGGAATTCACAACTACCCTTCAAGCCCTACTGAAGCTGCAGGTGAAAATAGTTTTACCAACTTGTTTCGATAAGGAAATGGTTTCATGACATTTTTGATAATATTTATTATCAAGGGCTGCATCTCGATGGTCACGTATTATGGAAGTGGATTAGTTTTGCCTGGTAGTGATATTGGTTCAGGAACTTCAACTATGGGCTTCTACTTGTTCTACAGAACACGCATCATCTGAAATTCTCCCATTTGTGCCCTCATAAAAATACAAAAATTATAGTTTAGTTTAAGAAAGTTGAACTACTACTGCTACTACTATACTAGCAGGTGCTTGAAACATGATGTTTTCCATCAATTGCTCCTAGTGCTTCAGGAAATTGCCAATTCTGCATATGGTTATCTACTAGTAATCCACTCTTCTGTTTCATTCGGAGACTGACAATGGAAAAAAGATGGATAATCACTTGTGTTGGACGATATATTACTAATGTCGTTGAGAAATGTATTGAATACTAATATACTTTTAACATAATACTTGGTTACATTGCAGTTCGTTTGATACAATGATACTTTTAAGTTGTAATCCTTTTCTGCAATATTTTCAGGATGTATTCCATGTTTTCATATTTGTAAAGGAAAAGATGGAATATCCAGGGAAACTGTATGAAAATGCAAAAAGAAAAATTATACAAATCTTTCAAAAACCATTCTTTAGAGTATTTATTATACATTGCATCGGATACCTCTGGAATCATTACAGAGATTGTGGACTGACCGACTCTGAAAGAATAGTTCAACTCTAGGTAATGGTGGGTTATATAAGCCTATTCACAAGCTGAAATAGTGCCTCTGAATGAGGGATTTTTTTTCTATCAGCAACTCTACTCGTTAAAGTACCTAACTTTTGAAATGTTCATTCATTCTGATAGAATTTTTGAAACTTTCAGGATCATCTCCCAGATCATCCATCAAGTTTAAAATGTCTTATATCCTTTCAATCGTGGTGTAACCCACTATCTTCTTTCATTTTTCATAAATAAAGATACAGCTCCATAAATGAAATAATTATAGACTTCCAAATAAGGAGCGGAGGCGCTGCGCCGATGGGCGAGCGTCGAGTCCAAGTAGGGGGGCGAGAGACCGAAGTCAAACAGACAACAGAGCTGGTTGTCCTAGCCAGGGGCAGGTGCGAAGACATGTGGCGCCTCTTTGGAAGCTGGATAATGAGCGGATGTGGATATATGGTACATTCCATAAAAGTCCCGTAAAGGAGTAACCTGGAATTCCTACGATAAGCCTGCAACAACATCTGCAAGATTTGGATAGCCAGTAGTTGCAACATAGTTCTTTTTTAGGTTTTATTTTTAGGTACATGTTCGAGAGAACTGGTCCTTTTCAGGGCAAATCCAACGACGTTCCATCCGCATGCCAAGCGATCCCTTAAGTAGGGGGGTGTTATCTTTTGCCAGAAATATTACAGTTTTGATACTCACTAGAGTATATCTGGAGGCGAGAGCTCTAATAGGCTCCGCCTACCAGTACTTTTGCGATACCATTGGCCGACTCAAATGTTCGGCAATGGTATAAATTTGAGCTTGGTTGGCTGTTTTAGGCAGTCATCCAGGAGTCGCCCGAGGGCTCGGACAGTTTCCAGGGGTGAAGCCCTCACTGCTGGATGGCTCAGTAGAATTAAGCACGTGTCATAGTATTTCTGGCTTTTTAGGTATCTACGGCCTGGCATGCGAATTAATGGAACCTCGTTGGTTGGCAACACCAACCAATCCAAAAAGAATTCGTATGTCAGACACGTTCCTGCTGGTTTTCCAAATAAATGAAGAGTACCGGAGTGGATGGGATTTTTGCGACGAGATTCTCCGAGCTACCTGGAATTGAAGAAATTTTGAACTCGCTTCGGAGCGTTTGGATTAAGCTCCGATGAGCTAGTCGGAGGCCGAAGTATTTCCCCGCTTCGTAGTTCTTTTCCTTTCGTTCCGGATAGATGTCACTAGAAATAAAATTACATTTTATTTCAACTTGAGGAGCCGCCGAATATTACACGCCCCCCCCCAAGAAATCGCTTGGCTTTGAAAATATGGAACATCGCTGAGTATTGTCCTTAAAAGGACCTTTTATTTTATTTACATTGGCCAATGCCTTTATTTTACATGTACCTAAAAATAAAAATATTATTACTGTTACGTCTTCTTATAGCCCAAAGCTTGCAGGGCCTCTTCAATTTCGGACTTCTGACTTATCGTAGGCAATCCAGGACACTCCTATTCGAAACATATTCCTTCTGCTTGCCATCCGGTTCCACAAAGAGGCACTGTTGGCTGAGAGGATTCGCTCTCGTCCTTTTACCCTGGCCATCCGGCTCAGGACCAACAGGCTGGCTGTGGAAATACTCGAACCCACATAGATAGCAGGTGTCCTCGATGATCTGACCGGTATGGCTTGCATTGGGATTGCTTCGAAAGGGCATCCTGAAAAGCTGTCCGATAAGTCAATCATCCCTTCAAAACTGTATTACTGGAATGTAGCGTGGGTCCCTGCCTCCATCCGTGAGGCAGCTTAGAAGCTACAGCTTCGCTAGGCCCCACGTTGGGCGCCATGTCATCTCTTCGGAACGCTAGGACTTTACTTGGAAGTGGGAGTTCCTTCGACATCCGGCTAGCTCAACGGAGTGTGTCCTAAACGCTCCTGAAGACGCAAAATTTATATTTCCAGTAACACTTGGATTTCTTCTTTCTTCTAAAGCCCCTTGGTTCTAATACGTAGACAGCAACAAGCGTTATATTCGAATTCTTTCATATTTGTTGGTGTTACCCAACGAAGTTCCATTTATTGGACAAAGCCAGGCCGTAGATTTATGATAAAGACTTATTCGGCGGAGACCGTTACTAAAACTCCAGATCGTGGAAAACAGCAAAGGGGGCGGAGCCTAATGGAGCTCACTCCTGACATATACCCTCGACTAGAAATAAAATTACATTTTATTTCAACTTGAGGAGCCGCCGAATATGACATGTCGCATCCATTTGAATCCAATATCAATCCCATAAGGTTGGCTATCTTATTTCTAAACAATGTTTCAGATAAGGATGCAGTCATGCCATCACACAACTTTTGGCTTTAAAACTACTGACACGTTTTTGGGCAACATTTCTTCATGTCTGGATTCCTGGCAGCCCCAGGAATCCCATAATATGGATTGAAATTGTTCAAATTGTCGGAAATATTGAGATCTTCCATAAAATACAAAAAACTAGGGGCTTTAATTTTGTTTAGGGATTTTTCTTTCAAAATGGCGCTAAATTCAAAACTAGAGCTAGAGCATTGTTATTGAAAGAGGTTTAGTGTAGTGTATGCTGTGCCGGATAAAGCCACCGTGGGGCCAGTAGCAAATGTGAACAAAATGCCATTGATTTGCATTGAGTACTAAAGTATAGAATATGAAATAAAACAAACAGCACATTTACAAAAAGACTTTCTGTGATTTAATCTGGGAAAATTTGGAGATAACACTCGTCAGATCAATATTTCTAAGTTAATCCCTTTCTATGTTCATTATAGTGAGGTCGTTCAGACGTTCTTGTCCGATTGTGCTTCTTAACACATGTTTAAGGCTGAGTCAAGTCTCTCGTCTGACCAATATTGTTAGATCAGCGCGGTCATTTGGTTGACTTGACGACTTTGAAACTATTTGAAATTACAGTTATAATAAAAGGGTTATGTTTCTATCAGTGCTGCCGTTTCGGTACAATAGAGGACTTCGGATAAGGATTCAGTGATGCCACCACACAACTTTTGGCTTTAAAACTACTGGCACGTTTTTCGGCATTTTTTCTTCATGTCAGGGTTCCTGGCACCCTCAGGATCCCCGTAATATGATTGAAATTGTTCATAACGACGGAAATACTATAAAATACAAAACACTAGGGACTTTAATTTTGTTCAGGGATTTTTCTTTCAAAATGGCGCTAAATTCAAAACTATAGCTATAGTTTTGTTATTGAAAGAGGTATTGTGTAGTCTAGGAAGTGCCGGATAAAGCCACCGTGGGGTCCGTAGCAAATGTGAACAAGAGGCCATTGATTTGCATTAAGTATTAAAGCATACAATATAAAATAAAACAGCACATTTACAAAAAGACTTTCCGTGATTTAATCCGAGCAAATTTGGACATAACACTCATCAAATCAATATTTCTAAGTTAATCACTTTCTATGTTCATTATATTGAGGTCGTTTGATGTTCTTGTCCCATTTTGCTCCTTAACACATTTTAAAAACGCTTTAACGTTGAAAAAGAACGTTCTCCGCTGTAGTTGGTGATTATCAAAATCAAGTGAATGCGAAACACTATTCCAACATTTGGGAAACACGATTCCAATGAATTTTATGTCAACAGTTTATAAACTTGAAGTTCCTGAGCCTCGTGCTTTTTCTTTCTGCTGTTAATATCAGCAGCCACATCTGTTTTCAGCAGCTTCACAAACTGCACCAGTTCATTGCCCAGACTGTCTTCCACATCGTCTAGGAAATAATTGATGATAGTTCTTTTTAAGATCTTTTCTGTATTCCAAATACACTAGTCACTTGATGGTAAGCTTCCATGCATTTATCTAATGCAGACAATTACAACAATAAAAATATAAATTTCAAAACGTCCGGGTGTTTGATATTCTACAAAAGTATAATAAATATCGCTGATGGAATTGACGACAATTTTTCTCATAGCTTTCCTATAACTAAAAGAATAACTCATAATAAATTGTCCAACTTTAGTCTTATCAATATGGTAAATCTAGAAAGAATTGTTGGTTCTTTGAAAAATAAAAGTAGTCCAGATGAAATTTGTGTAGAACTTCTGAAGAAGTGTTTCAGTGCCATTTGTAATCCATTATTAAACTTTATCAACAGTTCTTTAGAGACAGGTGAAGTACCGCAGCTGAATTAAAATTATCAACTATTATACCTACACCAAAAGTGCCAAATACAAACCAAGCTATTCAATTGAGACCAATAAACATGATTAATGCTACAGCTAAAGTATTGGAAAAGGCTGTATATGAGCAGATAGTGGATTATTTGGAGGGCAGTAAAGTCCTATGTGAAAATCAATCGGGTTTTCGGAGCAAACATAGTTGTGAAACTGCGTTACAATGTGTTTTAACAGATTGGAAGAAAAGTGCGGAAAATGATCAGTATACTATTGCAGTATTTCTTGACCTTCAAAGGGCATTTGAAACTGTAGATAGATGCAGACTGATTAGAAAGATTGAAAGTGTAGGTATTGATGGAATAGCACTAAACTGGATCATGAATTATCTAAGCAATAGACAGCAAAGGTTAAAATTAGATGAATTTTATTAAGATAAAATGCAAAATAATATAGGTGTGCCTCAAGGTTCTATTTTGGGACCATTGTTTTTCCTCATATATCTAAATGACATTGTAACCATAGCAGAAGAATGTAAAATTCACTTATTTGCCGACGACACCCTACTGTACTTTAGTAGTGAAGATGTACAAGAGTGTGTTGATACTATGAACGCTGGTCTTGAAAGGGTGTATAGATATTGCTGTGCAAATCTGCTAAAGGTGAACGTAAATAAAACAAAATGGATGTTATTAGGGAAACATAAAGATCATAATAATGAAAACCTGCTTCTAAGATTGAATGGCAGTGATATAGAAAAGGTAAACAAATTCGTGTACTTGGGTGTAACTATTGACAGTAAATTAAAATTCAAGGAACATGCTAATCAGGTTATTAAAACAGTAGCTTACAAAATCAACTATTTAAGAAGATGTTCCCCATATCTTAGCCAGTGGTCTAAATTATTAATATACAACTCCATAATCCTTCCACATTTAAATTATTGTTCTACCATTCTGTTTTTTCTCAATCAAAATGAAATAAACAGACTACAAAAGATGCAGAATCGTGCTATGCGAATAATTTTACAATGTTCGAGAATAACACCAATATCAAATATGTTGCAAACACTTCAATGGCTACCAGTGAAAAAACTGTTCGAGTTCCAAACACTAATTTTCATATTCAAAATCAAAATTGGATATTCACCTGTATATCTACAGAATAAATTAACTTATGTGGCTGAAATACACGAGTACAATACAAGAAACAAAAACAACATAAAAATTGAAAAGTATAAAAAGAAAAGTACACATAATTCTTTATTTTATAAAGGAGTAGATTGTTTTAATGACCTCCCACAAGAAATTAAAGAGAGTGGTTCGATAAATACATTCAAAAGACGATTGAAGGATTACCTTATGAAAAATTAGTATATTTTTATGTATGACTTTTGTATGTAACTTTTTATTTATACGTGTGAATTTTTAATCAGACTGTTTGTATTTTTTCATGTAAATTTATTTTATTTATAAGGTGACATTGTATTTACTATTGTAAATGAATTAGTTTTTCAACTAAATAAAGATATATATATATATATATATATATATATATATATATATATATATATATATATATATATATACTTCTTCGAGTGTATTAGCCTTCTTTTATGGGGTCTGTGAGTAGAGCTGCTGCTGAAATGGTCGTACTTTGTATTTTGCTTGGGTTTTCTTGAAGTCGATTGCTGATATTCTTCACAGCCAATTAGGGCTTTGGCTTTTGCCTCTATATCTGACAATTTGGAAGTAGCCTTGTAATGATTTATAAAGAGCGTACCTATCTCGTGTTAAGATCTTGATCGGACGACTGCAACGAAGCGTTAATCACTTGCAAGTGTTCTAGAATTTCATCCACGCTATAGTTATTTATTCGGCCATTTCTAACTTTATTCATTTTCTGTAGGTGGTATAAAAAACATATCTTACTTGATGGTTTTTTTACTTTGCGCACAGGCGCGAGGCCCCCCAGGCGCGGGGCCTGTAGCATTTGCTTACTGGCTAATTTGCTAACTGGTACTAGTGGTACTTGGTAGCATGCTAGCTGGCAAATGCGGCACTGAGAGTATGCCGTAGGGTTATTTCTTTGTCGGTGCACATTCGTTCCATGAAAAAGTTTAAAAGTAGAAATCATATTCAACCATTTTAACTGTTCTGTTATGATTAAAATGTAACACATACCAACAAAACTGAAACAAAATACAAATTCTGTGATGTAACCTCAAAGTATTCAGGCCAAGAGCATTTTAATCAGAAAGGTAATAAGGTTTGTTTATCCGTGAAAGTTACCACTCAGAATATTTTCTAGATCGATCAACTATTTGGCAACTAGGAAACGTGAAATACGCAATTTTTTTTAAATTCAGGAAAATGAAATATTTTGAAATTAGCGCCATTTTGTGAGAAAAATCCCTAAAAAAAATTAAAGTCCCTAGGGTTTTGTAGTTTATGGAAAATCTCAATATTCCCGTCGGTATGAACAATTTCAATCATATTACGGGGTTCCTGAGGCTGCCAGGAACCCTGACATGAAGAAAACTTGCCGAAAAACGTGCCAGTAGTTTTAAAGCCAAAAGTTGTGTGGTGGTATGACTGAATCCTTATCCGAAGTCCTCTATTGTACTGAATTCAGTACAAAATCATTCAATTCAGTACGGCAGTACAACTATTTGCAAAAAGGCTCATTTTCAGTACCAAATTACCAAAACGAATTATCAAGTCTATTACTTGGTTAAATTATTATTATCTGAAGAATAAAAAAGTTATATTCCAAATTCATTCATTTCAAAAGCAGGCTTTGGGAATGTATTGGTGTACGAAACAAATCAATAAATAGAAGAAGATTTCTTTTGTGGAAGAAGAATAAATCGTTCAGTGACCATTGGCAGGGTGGGACTGGGAGATGAGATGATCACAAAATATTTTATGGATATGATAATTTAAATAACAGTTTATTAAAACTGTTTGAACTTTTATGTTCAATTGTGTAAGTAACCAAATAAGAACTCGTGTTGATTTAAAAAATGCTCTTCTGAAACAAATATCTGAAACAGTGAATATATACCAAAAACTTTTGATGATGGAAAATTTTCTATTGTTGAATTTAGCGAACAAATTTCCGAATATTGTAAGAACTGCGATTCACTGTAAGAACTCAATTTAGAGTGGAGGTTGCTTTCAGATTATAAACCAGATAAAGAAATTAAACATATAGAAAAATTAATTCAAATACCTTACAGGACAGAAAAATGCACTGCTACTAAATGTTTTTGAAAATATGTCAAAGTTCTGTGAGGCAATAGCTTCTTTGCCTCATAGTAATGCTCTAATGCTTCAACCGAAAGAATATTTTCCCATTTAACAATTATTAAAAATAAATACAGAAATTCGTTGGATGTAACAACGTTCAAAATCTACTTTTTGCAAAACAACTGTTGAAGAAGAATTTGTGTTTGGAATGGCTATCATCAGAATCACTTCTGAAATGCAAGAAAGTTTCTTAAAATTTCATATAAATTTTGTTGATTTATTCAAAATGTTTTATACGCATATTCTAAAAATGTAATGGTTTTATGTTTTCATTGTTTTCCATTTATAAACTTAAAAGAAATATATTTTTGTTTACTTGAGATATGCCTTGTTTATCATTCGAATTTCCCGCCATTCAGTACTATCTGCCAGAATTCAGTACAATTTCTGTCAAAATTTCAGTACCAAATTAAAAGGGGAAGCGGCAGCACTGTTTACTATGTTCACTGGTTAATAATTACATTAATCAATTATTATCAAAGGATATTATCGCTATACCACAGAGCTCTTTGAGTTATGTGTGCTATACACGTTCGTGTGTAGCGTTATTACCCATATGCTTTGATATTGTTTCAATGAGGAATCGGAATCCAAAAAAAAAAAAATTCATAATTTCACAGTGGATAGAGCTCAACGCCCTGGTTCTGAATATATATAACACTTATATATCTTTTTGAATCAGAGCCGTAAAAAAAATAAAATCTGATTTTGCGCGGGAAACACAGTTCATTCATAAAAATGGCAAAGTGAATATAGCTACGCCAACTCCAACTTTTTAAAGGTTGGCAACAAAATTCCTTGAATAAATGGATTGTTGACATGTACAGAATGTTTTTCGATTTTTGACAGTTTCAAAATGTTTGGATTATTTATTAATTGAAAATGATGTGTATTTCGTGGAATTTGACTTGAAAACCGTGTTGAACGTTCAGATGAATATTGTTTGGATTATTTCGAGAGAAATCATGAAGTATTCAGAAGTTTGTGTGTGTGTAAATAATACGTGCAGGGGCATTTCAAATAAAAACTCATAATCTATATGCAGTGATCATTTCATGTAAGTATTTCAATTGAATTAACAATATTACTTCATGTAGCTTGTTAGTCAAGCGGATTATTACATTTCTTTGTCATCCCTGATTTGAATGCAGCATATAAAAAAGCAAGGTTAAACTTAACATCCCGATAGATCATTTTGCAAATTGATTCATAAATAAAATGCTTTTCTTTACATAATTATTAGGTAACATGAAGATGAAACTATATTAAAGCCATTAGATTAAAATTGGAGGGAAGAAACAGTTTGAAAAACATCATTCGGAATGCTTCGAATATTTTACTTAGCATAGTTTCTTATTAGGTACAATGGAAAATTAGGATAAAAACCATTTAGAATAGTTTTAAGAATGTTCAAGCCCATTACTGCTTTTAAGATTTAATGAAATTATACTGGTAGTGGACATAACCTATTGTTTTAGTTCGAAATTATACAGTTCGATAACTTCATTAAATTTGGGACCTTAAACAGTTTCTGTAATTTTCGGCTGTTATGAGTGTTAAGATAACTATATATTCATTGTATAATTTAATACAAAACATAAATTTAGATTTTTGAGACTATTACTTACCGATTCACAGAGGGTAAATTATTATTTCACGAAGAATAGTCAATAATTTACACTTGAGTCACATTCACATTAATATGCATTGCAAAACTCAAGAGAATAAAATCTGGGAGATGGTGGATAGACCCTGGATGCACAAAAAACAAACAAAAAGGAAGCTTATCATTAGTTCATGAAACCCCAGTACAATTCAAACAATATTTCAGAATGTATTATTGTATTTGATAAGATATTGCATAGTTCTGGTCATTTCACATATCATTATGTTGGTATTTATTTCTGAGAAAAACCAACACCAGTTTTATTGGGACAATGAATTGCCATGTGTACCTAAATACAACCAATATTGGTCAATTTTATTGTTTATTTACTAATAGATTTTACTGGACCTTCTGTTTCAATAAAATGATTTTTCATTTCAGTCAAAAGTTGGGTAAAATCTTTGAGAAGTCGAAATGATGAATATTTGTTCAGGTTCTGATCAGGATAGAAAAAAGGAAACTGGAATAGTGCGAAACTGTTGCTGATGTAAGTTGCATTCCAAATTAACACTACCTAACAAATATAGAAAAATTACTGAGAACAGGAAAGCAAGGCTATTTGTGTTCTATCTCAAATTTGCCATTAGTTTAAATATATGATTGGGAGCTATAGTTCTCTTTTGTCGAGTTTTGAGACATTTGTGTGTTCGAATTTCTTCATAACGTTTCACCAGTCAAATAAATAGCAATTAGTAGGTAAATGTACCAGATTTCCTTTCAAAATCTTTGAGCAGTGATATAATTAAAATACAAACATGGAATGTTCAATTTTAAATAAATGTTTCACTCATTAAACTTGTTATATTCCTTTTAAAATATTAAAGAAATACTCGAGATTCTTCAAAAATTGTATCTAGCTCCCAAAGCATTTTGTATATTTTTCAATTTTTATTTCCCAAAATGAATAGATGTTCTGTTTCAGGTTGATGAGAATTTCCACGGATTGGCAAATTATTATTATATGAAAAAGTGTCACCACTTCACAAAAGGGTTTTTTTCTTCAAATCTACTGTAAGAAAGAAATCAAATATTATAGATGGGAGTGGAAAATGTATAATAACTGAAATAAAAAATATTTTTCTGAGTTTGTGTACATTTTACTTATTCAAAATGCTTTCAAACATGGCTGGGAGATTTCTGAGAGGTTTGTAGTTTCAAGAGGCAGAGTTTAAGTTTTTTAGATAAATTTTAACTAAGCTCAATGTTTGGAATCACTATTTTTCATTTTACATTGGAATAGAATAATTATTTTCTAAAAAGAATGTCAATTGTTAAGAAATGATTTAATAATCAAATCTTTTGACAATATATATATATATATATATATATATATATTCCAATTTAAGAGGGATATTCTGATTTTGTGAGAAGCTTGAATGAACAGCAATTACATGAGAAGACATTTTCAACATCCTATTTTTAGGATTTTAAGCTTCCTGTCTTAAGATGAAAAAAAAAGGAAATTAAAAAAAAAAACTATTATAGAATAGAAGGGAAAATGAAGAATAAGATATGCAAACTCAGAGTATGATAATTTATTGACAAAACTAAATAATTTCTTCGAAACAAGTCCTATAAATGCTGTAACTTATCAAGACTAATTGATATGCCTCCACTTGTATAGATTTTCTTAATCTTACATTTATTCATTTTCGAAATTTATCAAGAAAAGAATTCCTCCACAAAATAAAACTCTCAGTCAATATTTTTTTTTAGGTTCTATAACCCATTTTCGTGAATTGTAGGGAAAGACAATTATGAAATTGTTTACAATAAGAGACAAATTTTCACGATTTGAATGTTTTCAAAAAATTATCAAAATGCTATTTTCACTTGAACAATAGAATAAATGGAAATTAATCTGACAAGAATCCTATCAAGAAATTTACCAGTATCAATACCAATCTGAACTTTTTAAAATATTAACATTTTAGGATCAAAAGCAAATCTCGATAATACAAAAACACTTGCATTACATTTTGCGGTTTTAATCTCAACTCTGAAGTAAATATAAGTACTTATTGAGATCAATGAATACCTCCATTGAATCATTCCAAATAAAAACCCCAACATGAATAAATCTGATTTATCTTGTAAAAAAATGGTTCACAAATAGAAATCATCTTACAACAATAAATTGAATATAAACACTAGAGTACATTTTTTATAAAGTACGAGTCAAATGTCTAAGTGAATATTATTCAACATTTAGACATAACGTTCAAGTTCCACTACCAACCTGTTGAAAGTTTCCATGCATTTTGATTTTTTATACAATACTAGCTTTTATTTTGAGTTTGTCCAGTGTTTAACATCACAGAGATTACAAATTTATATTCTGCATCACAAGGTTGCTAAGATCATATTTGTGGTTACAGTCTTTTATAGCAATTATAAATTGTGTGGAGATTACTCAATTCAAAATGTACTTATGGTCTGAGAAAATAACTTGTTGACAAAGTCATTTCAAGGTGCAATATCAATATAAACGCAAATGTTGAATATATTACATACATACAAAAATCAAAACATTTCAATAATCTTAATGTAAAATACATACAATATACACAATATTCAATAAAAAAAAATTATACTACAATGGAAAACAAAACTTTTACTCCTTCGAGATAATTATATTAGATAGACTTCGGAAGAATTCCAAGAAAACATCTAGAATCTCTCAAATTGTCTAGGTTGTAGTAGGGCTATATTTTCCTGATATATCGCAATTCAAATATGAGATTTGACAGTAGTTGATTGATAAAAGTATTGAGATATTTGAGTGTCAGTGTCAAATGGAGTTGAGCTAATAAAAACAGTACAATAATAGCATATTTCTTATTTAGAACTCAAAATATTACAGCTAGATAAAAAAAAAAACAGAATTACTTTTTCAATTATGCAAACTCTTTTTTATGACAAACAAATGTTGCCGAACTGGTCTAGATAAAGTCATAATTTACAAAAATTCAGCAACTTTTCTGCTGCAAATTTAATTTGTCCATAATTTATTAAATAAAGACCCAAGAGGGCCTGTTTTTTTTCTGCAGCGTGATGGATTAGTAATCATTAGCAATGTTATCTTGACGACTTTGGATTGCCAGTTTTTATTTGTCTAAAAAACCTCAAATCTTTTTATTTATTTTAAATTATGTTCTGATTGTGAAAACGTTTTTGAAATATTTTTTTTCCTAATGAAAACGAATGCTCCTACTTTACTCTTGGTGCACTTATTCATCTCCCTCATATACCAAATGATACTGAGATTTCTTTGGTTGCATTTTCTATTTTATGGTGGATTTATGCAGCAGTTTTAAGTCATATGAATGTTCGTCAATGATTGGTTGAAATAAACGGTTCAGCCAATCACTGACAAATATTCTTCCTTGTAACTTGAAGCTTATGACTTATGACTGCTGCATAAATCCACCATAAGAGGATGAAGCAAAGAGGAAAATTAAAATATCTCTGATTAGATAACTTTTCAGAATATGATATCGTATTTCATTTCCTTCTGACAAAATTGAAAACTTTCTTTTGACTCCTCTACTATCCAACAATTGTTTTTGCTTTATTGAGCAGAGAACTTCGAAATTGTTTCAAAGAAAAGTATTGAATCTGCTTAGACTGAACTTCTTATATGATTAGCCTGAAGAAATTCCAAGAATGAACCTGGTGCAAGATAGTCCTTCCAGTGTGTCTTCTTGATGTTAACAGAAGATCATCTCTGCGGCAAAAAATCCAAGCCTCTTATCATGGAAAGTTTGCACCCCCCTCTGTAATTAAAAATCATAAATCAGCTACATTAAAATATAAATAGTGAAATAAATATAAATGAAGGGGTAATAAATATTTTATAAAACCTGGAAATTCTATTTTCTTATACTCAAATGAGAAATATGGATTCTTATATGACAGCATGAGTGATGGCGGCTAGTGAATATGTTCTTGATAGTAGCTCCAATAAAAATAACAATTTCATGTTTACTTGTTGTAAAAAAAAACCAGTAAATCCATATTATGTGTGTGTGAAGTGTATCGCAGTATTTCACTACAGCTGTGCTGAAAGAATTCATGGAAAAACACTCCTACAAGGACACAAAATAATATGCAAGGATTGTGTATTAGAACCAGACCATGACAAAGACAGTGATAGTGATACATTCCTCAAGAACTGTATAGAAGAACTAAAACACGAGATTATACAAAAGAACAATATTATAGAAAAAATGAAAATAGAGCACAACAAATTCTATGAAGATGCCATTGAAATGGAAGGGGATTTAACGAATAAAATTCAACAACAAAATCAAATTACTGAAAACCTTGAATCCACAATAAAAGCACTAATGAAAAACCAAGTCTCTGATAAGAAAGAGGAGCTTGTTTTTGCGAGTACACAAACTGATAAAATAATAGAACAACAAAAACAAATAGAAATAAAAATGACTCATGATAGATCCTCACAAACTAAAAGCACTCTGGACAACCACTCTGTCCTGTTGCCAAGTGGAATTTTATCATTGAGAAATGACGAATCATTGCAATCTCCAACAGATGGAAGTATTTGTAATGAATATGGGAAGAGAAAAGAAAATCACACCATGGAACATAAGCCTAAAAAAATCAAAATCAAAATCAACACCATAAAAGTAAAGCAAAAGAAATCTGCTGCTACAGAATGGAAAGTAGAGAAAGTGAAAATTAAAAAAAGTCAAGGTTTAGAAGATACAGACATGAGATTTCCCAGAGAAGGAAAAAGAAATAATGTATCACTCATGGACGAGATTCAACAGGTGAATATGTCCAAGGACGCCAACAGAGAGAATGCCTCAAGCTCGTATGATCCAGCACAAGAAATAACAGAAAACAGCAATAGTGAGCTGGTGATTAAGTTACCGGAAGTCAACTCCACAGTGAATCATCTTCCACCAAATAAGAAAATACTAATTATTGGAGATCAATATGCACAAGGATTCCAAAAAGTTCTCAGTTTAATAACAGGCTGTTCTTCCTATAGGATTGATGAATGGATCTGCCCTAGTAATGAACTGTCCGACATTACCAAAGATATATTTGCCAAAGTTATAAACTACGGTCAGGATGATTATGTTATCATTATGTTTAACACGAATAATATCAGTAATAGTAAAACACTAAATCTTGCCATTAAAAATGTAATGAATATAAGTAAATTTACTAATCTCATAATTATACCGCAATTGAATGAATACCCAGATGAATATATAACATGGAGCTTACAAAAAAGAATAGAGAAATTTCTGAGAGAAAACCTTAATTGTTCTCTTAGGTATCAAATAGACCTTAACAGACCCAACAGCAAATTCATGATAACAGACTTCATCAAGAATGTCTTCATATCACCAACATGTTTGAAAACTGTGGTGAAAACCATACAAATTAATGAAAACGAAAATCTGCAGTTTTTTCGAGAGAGTGGGGAGGGCAAATAGAACTAATATTAACAAGCTAGAGAAAAATATAAAAGCAAAAAACCTCATGATAAGATAAATAAAGAAACACTAATTAATACTCCATCCCCAGATCTGAAAGAACACTATATCATACACCAAAACATGCAATGTTTGAAAAATAAAACTTTGGAATTAGAAATATTTTTGAAGACACTTGAATGTCTACCCTCATTTGTATGCATAACAGAACATTGGTACACAGAGCCTGAGCAATATCTTATGAAATTAGAGGGCTATCAAATAACCTCTTCATTTTCAAGAAGGGAGAAAATACACGGTGGATCCTGTATTTTCTCGAGAAATCCTTCGAACAGTCATGAAATTGTCGAGATCAGACTTAAAAGCATTGAAAGTATAATAGAATGCTCATCAATATCTTGTAAGGAAATTAAATGTATTATAGTTTGTATTTATAGACCTCCTACTGGAGATTTAGACATATTTCTACAAACTCTCAGTGAAATACTTGATATTGTACAAAATAAATTCAGGAAATATGATATAATACTATGTGGTGATTTCAATATCAATCTTCTGAATACCAATAATGCAAGCGCTCAGTCATTTCTACACCTCTTATTAACATATAATCTGCATCAACAAATAAAAGAACCGACAAGAATAACATTAAGATCTTCTTCACTATTGGATAATATCTTTATAAATTTTGAGAACAATCATCCTGGTGAAGTTATTACCTCTGCATTATCCGATCATGAAACTCAAATGCTCAGAATTGAAAGATCAGGTAAAATTGAAACTAAAACAAAAACAAAAAATAAGAAAAGAGTGTTTTCAGATGCTAAGCTTGACCAATTGAAAAATGAATTGAGAAATACCGACATGCATCAACTTTATTCCTATGAAGATCCTAATGAAGCTTATGATTATTACATTGGAGTCCTCAGACAACTAATGAACATAGTCACCCCTCTAAAATTTTGTAAAGCAGACACTAACTTGAAAAATAGAGATTGGATTACCATAGGAATAAAGACATCAAGCAAACGTAAACAATATTTATACAGATTAAAACGAAATGGCACCATATCCAATGACACATACCAAAGATATAGCAATATTTTCAAAAAAGTAGTTAGAGAAGCAAAACAACGCTGTAATAAAAATTACATTCAAACGTCCAATAATAAGTCCAAAGCAGTATGGAATCTGGTCAAATCTATTACTGGATCGGACAAGAAGATACCTACGTCAATATCAGAAAACATTTCTCCCGACGAAACTAATAAAACACTAGTTCTAAATGAGGTGAATCAGTACTTTATTAATAACTGCACAACTTTGAATAGTGTAAATAATAGCAATATGTATTTAGAGCCTCCTTCTTTTGATAAAAGCATATTTTTTCTCCCTACAGATCCAAAAGAAGTCTATGATACTATTCTGAATATGAAAAATAGTAAATCGGTAGGTGAAGATGAAATACCAACTAAATTACTGAAACATGTAGCCCCTGAGATTTGTAAACCAATTGCACACATAATTAATATCTCATTATTGACAGGCATTTTTCCTGATAATCTAAAAATTGCACATGTAAAAGCTATTTTCAAAAAGGGAAATAAACAAGAGATAAACAACTATAGGCCTATTGCAATACTCTCTAATGTTAGTAAGATTTTTGAAAAAATAATATACAATAGACTGATAATGTATCTAGAGAATAATAACCTTCTAAGTGATATGCAGAATGGATTTAGAAGGAAAAAATCGACAACCAGAGCTAACTACCAAGCCCTATGTAAGGTAATTGAATCTATCAATAGTAAAAATGTGACAACAGCAGTCAATCTGGACTTGTCCAAGGCCTTTGACAGTGTTGACCATCTGCTACTGATAAAAAAATTGCCGTTGTATGGTATCAGAGGGCTGCCACTCGAATTAATATCGTCCTATTTGAGAAATAGACAGCAATGTGTCACTGAACGGGATTCTGATGGAAATCTGTTGAAATCCGAAAAGCGATATATTATAAGAGGTGTACCCCAAGGATCAGTGCTGGGCCCACTTTTATACATTCTTTACACCAATAATGTGCCTGAAGTTGCCAATGAATACATGGTTCAGTATGCCGATGACTGCTCTGTGATTTTCAGTTCAACTGATCACAATTACCTACAGGCAAATATCTTTCACAAGTTAAGGATACTGGAGGAATACTTTACAGCACACAATCTCAAACTGAATAAAAACAAGACCCAAATCATATCTTTTACCCAAAATGGCACTAACAAAACCTTAAGTGATGGTGTAACTACTCTAGAACCAGAGACCCAACTCTCCTTTCTTGGAATCATAATTGATTCAAAGCTGGACTGGATGAGTCACATAAATAAAGTTGCTACACAAATGTCGAGATACTGCTATGCCCTGAAAGTAATTACTCAGAATGTATCCACTGAGGCTGCGATGTTAGCATACAATGGATATATTCAGAGTCACATTAGATATGAAATTATTCTCTGGGGAATGTCTGTACATACACAAAAAATATTTATATTGCAAAAACGGTGTCTAAGAAAGATATTCAATCTTTCCCAGAGAGAAAGCTGCAGAAAAATATTCGTAGAAAAGAAAATATTAACACTAACCGGTCTCTATATTTATGAATCTGTAGTATTTATCAAAGAAAATATATCCCTATTTGCGACTCATGATAGGAATCATAACCACAATACAAGAAACAAAAACAACCTTTTGAATATAAAGACACATTTGACCTATCTTCAAAGAAATATACCCTTTTCAATCATCACTATTTATAACAAGATACCTGAATCTCTCAGAACTTTGTCTTCTACAATCTTGAAGAATAAATTGAAAACTTTGCTTCTCACCAAAGCTTATTATTCACTGGAAGAATTCTTCAATGACCCTATCTAAACTGATGATGTTACTCTCAAATACTGCATATCTTACGATCCTGCAATGTGATTTAGTTTTAGGCTCTCTTAAACCAGGTCTGAATAGGACGTCTATAACATAATTGCTGTATATATTCATCTTTATTTTTTTTTTTTTTTTTAATCTGTATATGTGCGTATATGTGTTTATTGTATATTATATACTACTGTAATTGACATGTTCTACACCTGAAAAGGTTTTTATTACAAAGAACTAATAAAGGATATCTATCTATCTATCTTATTACACAAGTCTCTCGAGGGTTGCGCGTAGGGGTGCAATCGGTTGACGGAAATAACAATTTTAACAATTTAACAATTTATTGTGCTTGGATTAATTAGAATATTAATATTGTTTTGACTAACTGAACTGATAGGGTACGCTGTGCAATCAATTTTGTATATATGTATACTCCTCATAAGTGAATAAAGTGCTATTCTATTCTTGATAAAAGTAGCTAGATGACTGTGAAGCCACCTGAAAAGTTATATGTTAAATGTTGAGCAAAGCTGACTCTCTTATAGGTTGAAGTGCTTGTGAGGCTGCACAGCCTGTACGACCCCCCTACAATCTGACTCTCTTAG
Source organism: Chrysolina oricalcia (assembly GCA_944452925.2). Classification (NCBI taxonomy): domain Eukaryota; kingdom Metazoa; phylum Arthropoda; class Insecta; order Coleoptera; family Chrysomelidae; genus Chrysolina; species Chrysolina oricalcia. The sequence continues at coordinate 43,458,886 of OX101815.2, read as the reverse complement.
ATGGGTGACTAATGTACATCTAAAAAAAATCAATTGGTTCTCAACTTTGTCTGGGATCACAAGTTGAAAAACAGGTCTTTCCTAGGTCTTGTCTTTCCAAGATACTATAAGCTAAGTAGCCATCGCGCTACAGTGATGCCCTTTCACCCAGACGACCTAGGATCAAAACAGCATCTGCCACCAAGCTAAGAGTGGTTCGGAATCTACTCTCAAAAAAGCAGTAGGTTCTGAATGTCTCCCGTTTGCACAAAATGTCATATGAGTTTCCAATGAACATAAATTAAATGAGTTTATTTTTTTTAGTTGCTTGTAAGGGCTCAGATGGTTAACAAAAAATGTCAAATTAAGAGCAACACTGCATTTTTTTGTATCACTTCATTTCATGAGTAAGCACACTATTAGTGTCATATGTGAATTATGTTAATATCCCCCTTGAAACTAAGATAGGTATCCCTCAGGGAACAGTGCTTGGTCCACTTCTTTTCATCACTTACATCAACTCTAACCTAAACGTAAGTGGCATCTCTATCTCTTATGCAGATGACACAGTCCTACTTTTTATAGAAGAAACCTGAGAAAATGTTAAAAATAAGGTGTCTCATGGATTAATTTGGTAAAATGTTGGCTCGACAAAAATAAACTAACTTTAAATTCTAATAGAACATTTATTGCCTTTTCAATGACAGATTCAAAGAGATCACAATTTAATTCTATCATAATTAATGATCTCATAATAAAATAAACTAATTCCATAAAATATCTAGGTATCACTCTAGAATGGACAACTCATATTAAAGACTTAACAGACAAAATTAGAATATTGATTCATAAATTTTATATAATATGCAAAATTTTAACAAAAAAACTTCTTTTGCAAATCTACAAGTCCCTAGTCGAATCACTCCTAAATTATGGAATCATAGTATGGGGGGTGGCTCTATGACAATGCAGTAACTCAACTAAATGTAGTACAAAACTACATACTAAGAATAATATTGTTCAAAAATAGACTATATTCTACAAGTAGTTTCTATAATGAATCGATTCTGAATGTCCGATGTCTATACTATCTTAGTAACTGCATCTTCTGTTTTAAATCTACAAATAAACATTTACGTAATACCATTTAGAAAATATGATGGAAACCAAAAGTTTGTACGAACTATTGCACCAAAAATTTATAACATCGTACCAAATGAAATTGAAGTAATAACTAAATACAAGCACTTACTACTACAAGATTATTTTGTATTATTGCACACACAGGTGTTAATTCACCTAGGTGCATAACTGTAAAAATGTACTGGCGAACTTGTTAACACATGAATGTATCACATTTGTTATTTTTGAATAGAGAATTGAAAGAATTGAATTGAATCTTGTGAACCTCAGAACAGAACAATCATTTGAAAACTCGTAGGTAATTCAAATATGAAAGTGTGAAAAATGTTCAGCGTATATTTGATCATATCGTATTTTCATATTAGTTTATAGTAGTTTATACTAATTTCACACATTAAGTTCTAATCTGTGCTAATTTCATGAATTCAATAAAACACATGATAATAGTTAAAAATCACTAAAAGTTTTAACTCAAAGAGAGAAAGGCATGTCTCTGAAACAAATTGAAAATATATCTGAATTAAAAATGTTTTGCCCTACTAAGTTTTCTACAAAATCTTTCAGCGCATTATACTGGAATTAAAAATAAATAATTAAAATATTGAACTAAATCAAAAATAATATTGTAGATACTGTAAGGTGAATTGATTGAAAAGTTCAAATTGTGATTTTCACGAAACTTATCTGGAAGTATTTTGAAAAAGAATTCACCTGAAAAACACTGGCAATTGGAGATTATGGAATAAACCATAATCAGTTTGAAGAGATGTTATTTTTATTTCCGTTAACCTGTTGCATCCCTACATGCAACCCTTATCCATGCACAAGACGGGTGACCATGGGATTCGAACCCACGATCCTACGCTTTTCGAATTTCCACTCGTTATTGCGTTTCGGCGTCATTTTCTAGGGAGGGAGCAGTGAAGCACAACGTGCTTTCATTGTACAGAAGAGAGCGCTCCGAATTTTGTTGGGAAACAGTTATAGACAGTCATGCAGAGGAAAATTCAGAGAAATGAATATATTAACTGTACCAGGTATTTATATAATTGAGTGTCTGATATTTCTGTTCAAAAACCGAGAAAAATTCGAAATGTTTGAGTCACAGCATGGTTATGGTACAAGAACAGTGAATTTAAATATACCAGCCCATAGATTAAGTTTGACAGAAAAAACCACATTATATTCAGCTATAAAATTTTATAATAGACTAACGACAGAATTGAAAATTGAGCACTGCCTCAAAAAATTCAAACAATCAGTACAAAAGTTATTGATTAACATAGAACCATACACTGTAGACGAATTTCTTGATTCCCACTCATTTTGAGACATTGTCAAACAAACTTTCTCTTTTATGTAATTTTTACTTAATTTACTTTACTTAATAAGTTTTCAATTACTAAAGTGTCTATTTACAATTTTTAAAGTGTCCACTTGAAATAGTGTTAGTATATATTAAGTATTTCTAAAATGTTAGTGCTTTGTTCACTGAACATATAATTTTTGACGCCGGTTCACCCAATTGAATTTGTGCATTGTAACATATGTATAAGTACAATTTTTTGAATAAAGCTACCTATCCATCTATCTATCTACGCTGGAGAGGCAAACGGCTCTACCAGCTGACCACCACGGTCCATAACAGAAAAATCTTTGTGGCTTACAAGTCGAAATTAAAATAATATTCAGTTCATTTTTGCAATAGGTTATTTGAGTTGTTATGCAATGAGATTCATCATCCTCTATTAACCATTATAGGAAATAGGAACTCAAAAAATCATTTTCCACCAAAAAGGAGAAAAAACCAGAATTTTATACTTACGTAATATTTCTCTGTTCTGGATGAATATTTTATATGTGGCTGGACCAACAACCCCCATCACGTTTCTTTGATATCCCATAGAATATACGTCTTCATAAGTTTTCTGCCTTGAGCTGGAAAATGAATTAAATGATGTTTGAATCAAGAGATGAAAGGAAATTTGTAGCACACTCGCCCACATATATCATTTGAACTGATAGAAAAATATAGACATTTGAATTAATTTGGTAAAATTGGTTTGTGTGATATTTCTGAGTGAATCTGTTTGTGTTTGATGGCTTAGGTACAGAATTTTATAGGAATTTCATAGGTTTTTTATTTAGGGTATTCAATAGAAACAAACGATTTTCCTACAAAATAAATTGAAAGCAATTGATAGCCTCCATATTTTTCTGACCAGTTACCACCAAGAATATTCCATATTATCTGCACAAAAAAATATTCTTTTTCACATAATTATGAGCGTAATTTGATTATTAAAAATGAGGGATTGTAATGCACAAAAGATCAAAGTTTGGAATTAACTTTTCTGAAAATTCACCTAGAGAAACTAAATTAGAAAAAAAGCTGATTTGAGAGTACCCAGTTATGTCTGTCCCAGTAACATTAAAGTTTTGATGCTCAGTATTACTATCAACAATACTCTAAAAACTAACCACCAAGAGTACATTGTCAAAAGAGCCACTTAGAAACTGTTTTCTGTTTTGTGCCAAGAGATATAGATTTATAATCTATATGCTACAGATCCGACTTGATATAGGTAGGTATTCACATATTTAGAGTTCAGCTCCTGTGCTAGATTGAATGCCATTGAGAAAATAGCAAAGCATCTCATCGGTAATACCTCACTCACAATCACGCTTACTTTCCTAGAACACTGCAGACAAGTTGAGACTCTTTCATTTTCTTATGGCCTGGAGACTTGTTGAACATTTCTTTTCTAGGACTAGTTATTTCAAGAAGGACAAAGCTTAGGAACTTATTATCTTGGCATGTATTCCACAAAGCTTGCAATTCAAAACATATAAATTAGTCCAATCCTTTCCAACAATTCTTGGTTCACACAATACCTACCTACCTATTTCTGAATTTTAATTAAATTTTTTAGTGAGAAAAATGGTAGGAAACTCAAATATTTTGAAATGCTAGGACGTTTAAAAAGCATTTTTGATTTGCCTTTTGTGTTAACTAATTTCAAAATGCCTCAGAGAACAACAAATTTGAGAAAGTTCTAATATTAACACAGGTGTTTTAGGTTATGGATTGTTGAAATTGAGTTATTCAACAGGTGCCTCTAACTGTTAGGAATGGGAATAATATTTGTTATTCCCCGCTTATATTGGAAACTGGTGAAAAACGCCTTTTGATTCTACTTACATGGTTTGATATCTTGAACAAGGCGAACACGAATTTAATCACATTCGGCTCTCAGCTCTAGAAACGTCCACTCACAAAAAATAGGTATCTGGTGATTGACTTTCACAATCTGCATATCCTCAACCACTTGTATTGTACTTTCACAACATCAAAAATGTCTTTTCGAAAATTAGGACTTTAAATAAAAACGTTGTGCTTGATCACAGCCTCAAACACATCAATAACAATAACAATACGCCATTTTGTCATTTCTAGACTTCTCTTCTAGTGCACCGAGGCCACCGGCGCCACTCATGTCGGAAGTCGGAAGACGTATTTTAATTTCAAATTTGAAGCGGGTAAATCTTCAATGCAAAAAAAATATTTTAGATTCTGGATGTTGCATATCATTGTTTGATACGAGGGATTGGGGGTATGCATTAAGTTTTGATTAAGGAAGAGAAATCCTAACTTGTTTTAGTAGTTACAAAAGTTATTGAAATATCATTCTCTATCATTTTTATTTGCAAAGTCTGAACTCTACGTATTCGTACCTATTTAGGACGTACGTAAAACAATGTCATTGAAGGAAAATATTTTACTTTTAATAAACAGCTAGGTATTTCTCTATCAATAAGTTCAAATCATCTTTCTGTCATACGTACCTAGTGCCTAAATCTTGAGGCGGGATTTATAGATAAATTGGCATTGGATTATTTATTATTTATATAATGCTCAGCTAAGCTGAATTTGAAATTAAACAACAGATATATAGAGAAACTTACCTGATGAGTATTTTTTTGTGTCCTTAATAGTCCAGAGTGTTTTGAAGTACAAGTCTATTTTGGAAGTATCCGATTGATCTTGTGCGAATTTGTCATCTATTACTTCAATCATCATAAAGACACTGAGAACTGATGAATTGATTTGTTTCACAATATTCACTATCACACACAAAAACTATTATGAAAATATGAAATAAACCAATTAATTTTAAGTTAATCAATTCCCGTTGAAAAAGCATTTCCTCTTTGACACTTTTGACAGCAGTAAAACTTTGCAATTGACATGAAGTTCTGCACGACCAGTGCAACCAACTTGAATTTCCCGCGAAAAAAAATATGAATTTTTATGAATGGCAACTTGTGACGTCACAAGTTGTGCGTAAATGAACTATAGTACAGCTTTTCTCCGGGAAAACGTCGTTTTTCGAAAAAACGCTTTTACAGGTCGATTCAGCGTGTTGGAAAGTACAATTCAACAAATTTTGAAGAAATTTAATTTTTCATTCCGATTCCTCGAGGAATCGGAATGAAAAATTAAATTTCTCCAAAATTTGTTGAATTGTACTTTCCAACACGCTGAATCGACCTGTAAAAGCGTTTTTTCGAAAAACGACGTTTTCCCGGAGAAAAGCTGTACTATAGTTCGTTTACGCACAACTTGTGACGTCACAAGTTGCCATTCATTAAAAATTCATATTTTTTTTCGCGGGAAATTCAAGTTGGTTGCACTGGTCGTGTAGAACTTCATGTCAATTGCAAAGTTTGTCTGCCTGCTGTCAAAAGTGTCAAAGGGAATTGATTAACTTAATAAATTAATTGGTTTATTTCATATTTTCATAATAGTTTTTGTGTGTGATAGTGAATATTGTGAACAAATCAATTCATCAGTTCTCAGTGTTTATATGATGATTGAAGTAATAGATGACAAATTCAATCGGATCAAAATAGAATTGTACTTCAAAAACACTCTGGACTATTATTAAGGACACAAAAAAATACTCATCAGGTGAGTTTCTCTATATATCTGTTGTTTAATTTCAAATTCAGCTTAGCTGAGCATTATATAAATAATAAATAATCCAATGCCAATTTACCTATAAATCCCGCCTCAAGATTTAGGCACTAGGTAGGTATGACAGAAAAATGATTTCAACTTATTGATAGAGAAATACCTAGCTGTTTATTAAAAGTAAAATATTTTCCTTCAATGACATTGTTTTACGTACGTCCTAAATAGGTACGAATACGTAGAGTTCAGACTTCGCAAATAAAAATGATAGAGAATGATATTTCAATAACTTTTTTAACTACTAAAACAAGTTAGGATTTCTCTTCCTTAATCAAAACTTAATGCATACCCCCAATCCCTCGTATCAAACAATAATATAAAACATCCAGAATCTAAAATAATTTTTTTGCATTGAATATTTACCCGCTTCAAATTTGAAATTAAAATACGTCTTCCGACTTCCGACATGAGTGGCGACGGTGGCCTCGGTGCAGGTGCACTAGAAATGACAAAATGGCGTATTGTTATTGATATGTTTGAGGCTGTGATCAAACACAACGTATTTATTCAAAGTCCTAATTTTCGAATAGACATTTTTGATGTTGTGAAAGTACAATACAAGTGGTTGAGGATATGCAGATTGTGAAAGTCAATCACCAGATACCTAATTTTTGTGAGTGGACGTTTCTAGAGCTGAGAGCCGAATGTGATTAAATTCGTGTTCGCCTTGTTCAAGATATCAAACCATGTAAGTAGAATCAAAAGGCGTATTTCACCAGTTTCCAATATAAGCGAGCAATAACAAATATTATTCCCATTCCTAACAGTTAGAGAGGCACCTATTGAATAACTCAATTTCAACAATCCATAACCTAAAACACCTGCGTTAATATTAGAACTTTCTCAAATTTGTTGTTCTCTGAGGCATTTTGAAATTAGTTAACATAAAAGGCAAATCAAAAATGCTTTATAAACGTCCTAGCATTTCAAAATATTTGAGTTTCCTACCATTTTTCTCACTAAAAAATTTAATTAAAATTTAGAAATAGGTAGGTACTTATTGTGTGAACCAAGAATTGTTGGAAAGGATTGGACTAATTTATATGTTTTGAATTGTAAGCTTTGTGGAATACATGCCAAGATAATAAGTTCCTAAGCTTTGTCCTTCTTGAAATAACTAGTCCCAGAAAAGAAACGTTCAACAAGTCTCCAGGCCATAAGAAAATGAAAGAGTCTCAATTGGTCTGCAGTGTTCTAGGAAAGTAAGCGTGAATGTGAGTGAGGTATTACCGATGAGATGCTTTGCTATTTTCTCAATGGCATTTAATCTAGCACAGGAGCTGAACTCTAAATATGTGAATACCTACCTATAACAAGTCGGATCTGTAGCATATAGATTATAAATCTATATCTCTTGGCACAAAACAGAAAACAGTTTCTAAGTGGCTCTTTTGACAATGTACTCTTGGTGGTTAGTTTTTAGAGTATTGTTGATAGTAATACCGAGCATCAAAATGGATGACTTTAATGTTACTGGGACAGACATAACTGGGTACTCTCAAATCAGCTTTTTCAAATTTAGTTTCTCTAGGTGAATTTTTAGAAAAGTTAATTCCAAACTTTGATCTTTTGTGCATTACAATCCCTCATTCTTAATAATCAAATTACGCTCATAATTATGTGAAAAAAAAAATTTGTGCAGATAAGATGGAATATTCTTGGTGGTAACTGGTAAGAACACTATGGAGACTATCAATTGCTTTCAATTTATTTTGTAGGAAAATCGTATGTTTCTATTGAACACCCTAAATAAAAAACCTATGAAATTCCTATAAAATTCTGTACCTAAGCCATCAAACACAGATTCACTCAGAAATATCACACAAACCAATTTTACCAAATTAATTCAAATGGCTATATCTTTCTATCAGTTCAAATGATATATGTGGGCGAGTGTGCTACAAATTTCCTTTCATCTCTTGATTCAAACATCATTTAATTTATTTTCCAGCTCAAGGCAGAAAACTTATGAAGACGTATATGCTATGGGATATCAAAGAAACGTGATGGGGGTTGTTGGTCCAGCCACATATAAAATATTCATCCAGAACAGAGAAATATTATGTAAGTATAAAATTCTGGTTTTTTCACCTTTTTGGTGGAAAATTATTTTTTGAGTTCCTATTTCCTATAATGGTTAATAGAGGATGATGAATCTCATTACATAACAACTCAAATAACCTATTGCAAAAATGAAGTGAATATTATTTTAATTTCGACTTGTAAGCCACAAAGATTTTTCTGTTATGGACCGTGGTGGTCAGCTGGTAGAGCTGTTTGCCTCTCCAGCGTAGGATCGTGGGTTCGAATCCCATGGTCACCGGTCTTGTGCAAGGATAAGGGTTGCATGTAGGGATGCACAGGTTAACGGAAATAACAATAACATCTCTTCAAACTGATTATGGTTTATTCCATAATCTCCAATTGCCAGTGTTTTTGAGGTGAATTCTTTTTCAAAGTACTTCCAGATAAGTTTCGTGAAAATCACAATTTGAACTTTTCAATCTTACAGTATTTACAATATTATTTTTGATTTAGTTCAATATTTTAATTATTTATTTTTAATTCCAGTATAATACGATGAAAGATTTTGTAGAAAACTTAGGGCAAAACATTTTTAATTCAGATATATTTTCAATTTGTTTCAGAGACATGCCTTTCTCTCTTTGAGTTAAAACTTTTAGTGATTTGTAACTATTATCATGTGTTTTATTGAATTCATGAAATTAGCACAGATTAGGACTTAATCTGTGAAATTAGTATAAACTACTATAAACTATGAAAATACGATATGATCAAATATACGCTGAACGTTTTTCACACTTTCATATTTGAATTACCTACGAGTTTTCAAATGATTGTTCTGTTCTGTTCTGAGGTTCACATTCATATGTGTTAACAACAAGTTCGCCAGTACATTTTTACAGTTATGCACCTAGGTGAATTAACACCTGTGTGTGCAATAATACAAAATAAACTTGTAGTAGTAAGTGTTTGTATTTAGTTATTACTTCAATTTCATTTGGTAAGATGTTATAAATTTTTGGTGCAACAGTTCATACAAACTTTTGGTTTCCATCATATTTTCTAAATGGTATTACGATGTTTGTTTGTGTACTGTCTAGCTTGGTAGCAATGGTTCACAAAATGTTTATTTGTAGATTTAAAACAGAAGATGCAGTTACTAAAATAGTATAGACATCGGACATTCAGAATCGATTCATTATAGAAAATACTTGTAGAATATAGTCTATTTTTGAACAATATTATTCTTAGTATGTAGTTTTGTGCTACATTTAATTGAGTTACTGCATTGTCATAGAGCCACCCCCATACTATGATTCCATAATTTAGGAGTGATTCGACTAGGGACTTGTAGATTTGCAAAAGAAGTTTTTTTGTTAAAATTTTGCATATTATATAAAATTTATGAATCAATATTCTAATTTTGTCAGTTAAGTCTTTAATATGAGTTGTCCATTCTAGAGTGATACCTAGATATTTTATGGAATTAGTTTCTTTTATTATGAGATCATTCATTGTGATAGAATTAAATTGTGGTCTCTTTGAATCTGTCATTGAAAAGGCAATATAAAATGTTTTATCAGAATTTAAAGTTAGTTTATTTTTGTCGAGCCAACATTTTACCAAATCTAATCCATGAGACCCCTTATTTTTAACATTTTCTCAGGTTTCTTCTATAAAAAGTAGGACTGTGTCATCTGCATAAGAGATAGAGATGCCACTTATGTAAGTAAGTGATGAAAAGAAGTGGACCAAGCACTGTTCCCTGAGGGATACCTATCTTAGTTTCAAGGGGGATATTAACATAATTCACATATGAAACTAATAGTGTGCTTACTCATGAAATGAAGTGATACAAAAAAATGCAATGTTGCTCTTAATTTGACCTTTTTTGTTAACCATCTGAGCCCTTACAAGCAACTAAAAAAAATAAACTCATTTAATTTATCTTCATTGGAAACTCATATGAGATCTTGTGCAAACGGGGGACATTCAGAACCTACTGCTTTTGTGAGAGTAGATTCCGAACCACTCTTAGCTTGGTGGCAGATGCTGTTTTGATCCTAGGTCGTCTGGGTGAAAGGGCATCACTGTAGCGTGATGACCACTTAGCTTATAGTATCTTGGAAAGACAAGACCTAGGAAAGACGGGGACCTGTTCTTCAACTTGTGATCCCAGACAAAGTTGAGAACCAATTGATTTTTTTTAGATGTACATTAGTCACCCATCTAAGAGAGTCGGATTGTAGGGGGGTCGTACAGGCTGTGCAGCCTCACAAGCACTTCGACCCATAAGAGAGTCAGCTTTGCTCAACATTTAACATATAACTTTTCAGGTGGCTTCACAGTCATCTAGCTACTTTTATCAAGAATAGAATAGCACTTTATTCACTTATGAGGAGTATACAGATATATAAAATTGATTGCACAGCGTACCCTATCAGTTCAGTTAGTCAAAACAATATTAATATTCTAATTAATCCAAGCACAATAAATTGTTAAATTGTTAAAAAATTTATTTCCGTCAACCGATTGCACCCCTACGCGCAACCCTCGGAAGTCTTCGAGAGACTTGTGTAATAAGAATCCATATTTCTCATTTGAGTATAAGATCACTGTAGCGTGATGACCACTTAGCTTATAGTATCTTGGAAAGACAAGACCTAGGAAAGACGGGGACCTGTTCTTCAACTTGTGATCCCAGACAAAGTTGAGAACCAATTGATTTTTTTTAGATGTACATTAGTCACCCATCTAAGAGAGTCGGATTGTAGGGGGGTCGTACAGGCTGTGCAGCCTCACAAGCACTTCGACCTATAAGAGAGTCAGCTTTGCTCAACATTTAACATATAACTTTTCAGGTGGCTTCACAGTCATCTAGCTACTTTTATCAAGAATAGAATAGCACTTTATTCACTTATGAGGAGTATACAGATATATAAAATTGATTGCACAGCGTACCCTATCAGTTCAGTTAGTCAAAACAATATTAATATTCTAATTAATCCAAGCACAATAAATTGTTAAATTGTTAAAAAAAATTTTTCCGTCAACCGATTGCACCCCTACGCGCAACCCTCGGAAGACTTCGAGAGACTTGTGTAATAAGAATCCATATTTCTCATTTGAGTATAAGATAATAGAATTTCCAGGTTTTATAAAATATTTATTACCCCTTTCATTTATATTTATTTCACTATTTATATTTTAATGTAGCTGATTTATGATTTTTAATTACAGAGGGAGGTGCAAACTTTCAATGATATGAGGCTTGGATTTTTTGCCGCAGAGATGATCTTCTGTTAACTTCAAGAAAACACACTGGAAGGACTATCTTGCACCAGGTTCATTCTTGGAATTTCTTCAGGCTAATCATATAAGAAGTTCAGTCTAAGCAGATTCAATACTTTTCTTTGAAACAATTTCAAAGTTCTCTGCTCATTAAAGCAAAAACAATTGTTGGATAGTAGAGGAGTCAAAAGAAAGTTTTCAATTTTGTCAGAAGGAAATGAAATACGATATCATATTCTGAAAAGTTATCTCATCAGAGATATTTTAATTTTCCTTTTTGCAGCAGTCAAAAGTCATAAGCTTCAAGTCACAAGGAAGAATATTTGTCAGTGATTGGCTGAACCGTTTATTTCAACCAATCATTAACGAACATTCATGACTTAAAACTGCTGAATAAATCCACCATAAAACAGAAAATGCAACCAAAGAAATCAGTATTATTTGGTATATGAGGGAGATGAATAAGTGCACCAAGAGTAAAGTAGGAGCATTAGTTTTCATTAGGAAAAAAAATTTCAAAAATGTTTTCACAATCAGAACATAATTTAAAATAAATAAAAAGATTTGAGGTTTTTTAGACAAATAAAAAGTGGCAATCCAAAGTCGTCAAGATAACATTGCAAATGATTACTAATCCATCACGATTCAGAAAAAAAAACAGGCCCTCTTGGGGTCTTTATTTAATAAATTATGGACAAATTAAATTTGCAGCAGAAAAGTTGCTGAATTTTTGTAAATTTTGACTTTATCTAGACCAGTTCGGCAACATTTGTTTGTCATAAAAAAGAGTTTGCATAATTGAAAAAGTAATTCTGTTTTTTTTTGATCTAGCTGTAAAATTTTGAGTTCTAAATAAGAAATATGCTATTATTGTACTGTTTTTATTAGCTCAACTCCATTTGACACTGACACTCAAATATCTTAATACTTTTATCAATCAACTACTGTCAAATCTCATATTTGAATTGCGATATATCAGGAAAATATAGCCCTACTACAACCTAGACAATTTGAGAGATTCTAGATGTTTTCTTGGAATTCTTCCGAAGTCTATCTAATATAATTCTCTCGAAGGAGTAAAAGTTTTGTTTTCCATTGTAGTATAATTTTCTGATTTTTTAAATTGAATATTGTGTATATTGTATGTATTTTACATTAGGATTATTGAAATGTTTTGATTTTTGTATGTATGTAATATAGTCAACATTTGCGTTCATTTTGATATTGCACCTTGAAATGACTTTGTCAACAAGTTATTTTCTTATACCATAAGTACATTTTGAATTGAGTAATCTCCACACAATTTATAGTTGCTATAAAAGACTGTAACCACAAATATGATCTTAGGTAAATATTGATTTTAATTTGTACTGTAAATGTAGTCAGTGGCCTAGTGCCTTTCTGTAGAATTTTGTAATAAATACGTAGGTATACATAATACATAGACCACATAGGTGGGCTCTTTGAAGTGGATGATTGGTTTTCAATTATTGTTTCCTGGATTTCAAAGTACACAGAGAAACCTTGATCTTTTTTTTACATAAAGACCTGTTTTTTGAATGGAGAGTAAAATTGCTTTCGATAAATGTTTATTTATTTCAACTCTCTGTCCATTCAGAAAACTGGGTTTTAATGGAACTGTTTACAAATTATTCATTGGTCTAGCATCCTTGTGATGTAGAATATAAATTTGTAATCTCTGTGATGTTAAACACTGGACAAACTCAAAATAAAAGCTAGCATTGTATAAAAAATCAAAATGCATGGAAACTTTCAACAGGTTGGTAGTGGAACTTAACGTTATGTCTAAATGTTGAATAATATTCACTTAGACATTCGGCTCGTACTTTATAAAAAATATACTCTAGTGTTTGAGTTGAGCCTATATTCAATGTATTGTTGTAAGATGATTTCTATTTGTGAACCACCATTTTTTTACAAGATAAATCAGATTTATTCATGTTGGGGTTTTTATTTGGAATGATTGAATGGAGGTATTCATTGATCTTAGTAAGCACTTATATTTACTTCAGAGTTGAGATTAAAACCGCAAAATGTAATGCAAGTGTTTTTGTATTATCGAGATTTGATTTTGATCCTAAAATGTTAATATTTTAAAAAGCTCAGATTGGTATTGATACTGGTAAATTTCTTGATAGGATTCTTGTCAGATTTTATATTCCATTTATTCTATTGTTCAAGTGAAAGTAGCATTTTGATAATTTTTTGAAAACATTAAAATCGTGAAAATTTGTCTCTTATTTGTAAACAATTTCATTATTGTCTTTCCCTACAATTCACGAAAATGGGTTGTAGAACCTAAAAAAAATTTTTGACTGAGAGTTTTATTTTGTGGAGGAATTCCTTTCTTGATAAATGTCGAAAATGAATAAATGTAAGATTAAGAAAATCTATACAAGTGGAGGCATATCAATTTGTCTCGATAAGTTACAGCATTTATAGGACTTGTTTCGAAGAAATTATTTAGTTTTGTCAATAAATTATCATACTCTGAGTGTGCATATCTAATTCTTCATTTGCCCTTCTATTCTATTATAGTTTTTTTTTAATTTCCTTTTTTTTTCATCTTAAGACAGGAAGCTTAAAATCCTAAAAAATAGGATGTTGAAAATGTCTTCTCATTTGATTGCTGTTCATTCAAGCTTCTCACAAAATCAGAATATCCCTCTTGAATTGAAATATAGATATTTTGTCAAAAGATTTGATTATTAAATCATTTATTTACAATTGACATTCTTTTTAGAAAATAATTATTCAATTCCAATGTAAAATGAAAAATAGTGATTCCAAACATTGAGCTTAGTTAAAATTTATCTAAAAAACTTAACATTTGCCTCTTGAAACTACAAACCTCTCAGAAATCTCCCAGCCATGTTTGAAAGCATTTTGAATAAGTAAAATGTACACAAACTCAGAAATATATTTTTTATTTCAGTTATTATACATTTTCCACTCCCATCTATATTTGATTTCTTTCTTACAGTAGATTTGAAGAAAAAAACCCTTTTGTGAAGTGGTGACACTTTTTCATATAATAATAATTTGTCAATCCGTGGAAATTCTCATCAACCTGAAACAGAACATCTATTCATTTTGGGAAATAAAAATTGAAAAATATACAAAATGCTTTGGGAGCTAGATACAATTTTTGAAGAATCTCGAGAATTTGTTGTTAATTTTAATATTTTAAAAGGAATATAACAAGTTTAATGAGTGAAACATTTATTTAAAATTGAACATTCCATGATTGTATTTTAATTATATCACTGCTCAAACATTTTGAAAGGAAATCTGGTACATTTACCTACTAATTGCTATTTATTTGACTGATGAAACGTTATGAAGAAATTCGAACATACAAATGTCTCAAAACTCGACAAAAGAGAACTATAGCTCCCAATCATATATTTAAACTAATGGCAAATTTGAGATAGAACACAAATAACCTTGCTTTCCTGTTCTCAGTAATTTTTCAATATTTGTTAGGTAGTGTTAATTTGGAATGCAACTTACATCAGCAACAGTTTCTCACTATTCCAGTTTCCTTTTTTCTATCCTGATCAGAACCTGAACAAATATTCATCAATTCGACTTCTCATAGATTTTACCCATCTTTTGACTGAAATGAAAAATCATTTTATTGAAACAGAAGGTCTAGTAAAATCAATTAGTAAATAAACGATAAAATTGACCAATATTGGTTGTATTTAGGTACACATGGCAATTCATTGTCCCAACAAAACTGGCGTTAGTTTTTCTCAGAAATAAATACCAACATAATGAAATGTGAATGACCAGAACTTTGCAATATCTTATCAAATACAATAATACATTATGATACATTCTGAAATATTGTTTAAATTGTACTGGGGTTTCATGAACTAATGACAAGCTTCCTTTTTGTTTGTTTTTTGTGCATCCAGGGTCTATCCACCATCTCCCAGATTTTGTTGTCTTGGAGTTTTGCAATGCATATTAATGTGAATGTGACTCAGTGTAAATTATTGACTATTCTTCTTGAAGTAATAATGTAACCTCTGTATATCGGTAAGTTATAGCCTCAAAAATCTAAATTTGTTTTGTATTAAATTATACAATGAATATATAGTTATCATAACACTCAAAACAGCCGAAAATTACAGAAACTGTTTAAGGTCACAAAATTGATGAAGTTATTGAACTGTATAATTTTGAACTAAAACAAGAGGTTATGTCCACTACCAGTATAATTTCATTAAATCTTAAAAGCAGTAATAGGCTTGAACATTCTTAAAACTATTCTAAATAGTTTTTATCCTAATTTTCCATTGTACCTAATAAGAAACTATCCCAAGTAAAATATTCGAAGCATTCTGAATGATGTTTTTCAAACTGTTTCTTCCCTCCAATTTTAATCTAATGGCTTTAATATAGTTTCATCTTCATGTTACCTAATAATTGTGTAAAGAAAAGCATTTTATTTATGAATCAATTTGCATCTATCGGGATGTTAAGTTTAACCTTGCTTTTTTATATGCTGCATTCAAATCAGGGATGACAAAGAAATGTAATAATCCGCTTGACTAACAAGCTACATGAAGTAATATTGTTAATTCAATTGAAATACATGAAATGATCACTGCATATAGATTATGAGTTTTTATTTGAAATGCCCCTGCACGTATTATTTACACACACACAAACTTCTGAATACTTCATGATTTCTCTGGAAATAATCGAAACAATATTCATCTGAACGTTCAACACGGTTTTCAAGTCAAATTCCACGAAATACACATCATTTTCAATGAATAAATAATCCAAACATTTTGAAACTGTCAAAAACCGAAAAACATTCTGTACATTTCAACAATCCATTTATTCAAGGAATTTTGTTGCCAACCTTAAAAAAGTTAGGGTTGGCGTAGCTATATTCACTTTGCCATTTTTATGTATGAACTGTGTTTCCCGCGCAAAATCAAATTTTATTTTTTTTACGGCTCTGATTGAAAAAGATATATAAGTGTTATATATATTCGGAACCAGGGCGTTGAGCTCTATCCACTGTGAAATTATGATTTTTTTTTTGATTCCGATTCCTCATTACGATAAGTAAACGTCAAATGAATTGCCCTTTTAGTTTCACTTTGTTTAAATTTTGTTGAAATTTCGAATTTTTTTAGGTTATAATTTTGAGAAACAATCATTTCTTCCTACTTTACTTGACCGCGACCACTCCGTAAACGTCGAGGGCACGTTTGATATGTGACCACCCAGTCAACAGAGAATGGTCTCAGAGATGGTAGTGGGATTCACATTCATGTTTCAGATCACACCAGTGAATCGCAAAGTGACTTCCATTATCATCGTATAAACATCTATTCGGTGCCCCGTTGGTTATGTCGAGACATCAAAACGTGATGCAAAATGTGACTCGAAATTAGCCCAATGTGACATTCCATTTATACTTCGGAATCGAATGCACATCGAGACCCTTTCGATGTAACAATGTGAAATTGATAAAACTGGTACTTTTTTAAAAATGCGCTTCACTTTCTGATTCTCCTGTATGTCAAGAATAAAACAAAGCTCACCATGTTTCAACATGAATAGAAATTATACCTCAATGTTATTATTCCTACTAATGAATTACGGTTCATATGGAATGAAATGCTAGAAAACAAAAAAAATCATCAAACTGTCTAAATCGTAAAAAAATATACAGAAATGTAGAAAAATTTATTCAACTTCAATCCTCTGGACAGCATTTTCTTTGCGGCGAAATCAGTAGGTACCTATACTGAAAATGACAAATTCTGTAAATCACTGAATTTACCTTTCTACCTTTTTACTTACCATTCCAGTCCTTGAAGGTATACAGTTCTTGTTAGAAATAATAATTGGGCAATGTTAATAAACACATTTGATTCAAGTATTGAAATAAAAAGAATCAAACAGAACACTACACACTATCAGAAGTGCCTATAGAATATTTAAAGGATAACGTCAACAAAATACAGATTCTACTTGACTCTCGACTCGACGAACAACTCTGGCCATTTTGTGTCGTGATGGTGATGTCATGCTCAATTTTGTTACCAACCTAATTCCTTCTATACCGACAAAATCGCAATGAAACCAAAATTCATGTTAAATATGCTTTGCAATTTTCTTCACATTTTGTGCTCAAAGCGACACTAACGAAAAGAACATTGTGAACAATTCTTACCATTTGGCATCACTGAGTGGTTTAAATGCAACTCATTTTGTTACCATAATAATCATGAAAGCAACATCTCCTAGATGTTTGTGTTATCTGGGTAATATTTTCAATCATCTGATCGGTCCGACTCATCGTCATACTTCATACTGAACGCGCGTGCCTTTCGTTAAATAATTGGATTAATTTATTCTGAACTCTAGTAGATGAGGGTGTGTAAAAACAGTTGGACAATTTTTTTTGTATTGACGTGGCCGTTAAACTTGATGGAAATTCATATTATATGACACACGGTTAAATTTCCACAGATTTATTGTCTTCGCGACATGTTTCGATTAACAGTATCTTTCTCAAGCTAATGTAACACAATTGCACGTTGAAAATTACTTAAATATCCGTCATATCAATTGAGATAATTAAGACCTACCTATAAAAAAATTGACTACAATGTAGGTACCTGGAAATCTCAAAACATATGGCTACTATACTTAATTAAATGAAAGGATTTAACAAAGGTCCAATTAATCATTTGGTAAACAATTCGAATTCTTCAATATATTAATTTCCAAGAATTCTAAATTATAATTATAATATTATAATTATAATAATACCATTATTATTTTCAACATGAAGGATTTCGAAGTTTTCATCGAAGTCATGGTCTTCCTCCAAAATATGATTGGCATAAGTATGTTTGAGTGTTTTATTCTTTACATAATTCCCTAAGGTATTCATGTACGCGAATTTTGAATGGTCTACCAGTCTGGCCTACATATACTTTGAAGCAAGATCCAATTTATAAACTCCTGATTTTTCAGATTTTTGTGTTTTATCTTTTTTATTTTTGATAAACCTTCCCCACGTTGGAAAAGCTTGATTTACTAAAAAAAAAAAATTAAAATGGCATTCCAATGCCCAAATCAAAAGAACAGGCTGATGGATTTGAAAAATCAAATATTATACCATAAAATATAAAACAATTTTTGCAAGAACATCCAGAAAAAAGAACAGACACTTGAATAAACATTAGTATATTATTTGCATTTCCTTATCCGTTGTAACATAGTGAAGTACCTACAAATATATTATTTCCTATTTGTTGGTTTGGTAATAAATATACTTTAAACCTACAACTTTTTTTTCAGTATAGGTACCCACTTAATATTTACATGATAACCTAAGCAATTTCACCGTGAAATATATTTAAGTAATATGACCAGAACACTCACGTAGTCAGCGCGTGACCGCGAATTACTTCCGAGGCGCTTTGCTTCGAGAAGAATCTGGTCTAATCGGAGAACGTTCCTAAGGCTTTTCGAGAAATATCAGGAGAATCTAGGAAAATGAACGGTGTATATAAAAAGAACCACGCAGCAGAGTCAGGCAGTGAACCGAAAGTCGAATATAAATAGTTCAGTGATTGTTATATAAATTAGAGTATTGTGTTGAAGTTATTGAATCATTGTATTTCGTTAAATAAATTATTTTAGAGTAAATTTGTTTAAATATACTACGGCGGTGACAGAAGTGCGATTTTTAAATACACAGTATTCGTGTAAGTAGACAGTTTGTGTATTTCAGACATTTGTTTTTGCGAAAAATAGACAGTGACTGATAAACATTTTTTCGTGAATTTTACAGTTGCGTGCATTAACGGAGTATAAACTGATACACTTCTCGCGTGTGAAAATAATAATAATAATAGACTGGTGGTCCGTGAAATTGACTGTGAGACATAGACTAAGACAAAATGTGTTCGAGGAAAGTTCGCCTGATCGATTTGAAGGTTGCGGAATTGAAGCAAGAACTGGAGGAGAGGAAACTTGATACAAGAGGTAAAAAGGCCGTGCTTCAGGCAAGACATTCTGAGGGATTAATCCAGGAGGGCGAGGATCCAGAAACATTTTTATTCGAAGTTTCTGGAATTGATTTGGGTTCTATAATGAATAAACTCGACGAAAATTCCAAATCAATGAAAGAAGAGCTGCAACAAAATTCAAGAAGCCTTGAAGAAAAACTACTAGAAAATTCGAATACTCTCAAGAAAGAACTTCAGAGAAACTTTTAGAAAATTCGAAAACTCTGAAGGAAGAACTTCAAGCAAAATTTCTAGAAAATTCTGATAGTCTGAAAGAAGAATTTCAGGAAAGTTCGAAGAATTTGAGAGAAGAGATTCTAAAAAATTCGAAGGGTCTGAGAGAGGAGCTTCTAGAAAACTCGAAGAACATGAAAGAAGAACTTTGTGGCGTGGCGAATCGATTAGAAGAAAGAATGGGGACTGTCGAGACAGAGATGGAGAACGACGAAATCAAAAGCGGACTCGAGGCGGAAATCAAAAAAATAAAGGAGAAAATCAGTGAGATGGAAAACCAGACTGACACTACCCACATCACAGAATCTGTCAATGAAAATTCAATGCTGGAACTGAGTTTAAACCTAGATGATGTTCAAAAGGGTTTGAAAGATGTAAAAATCAGTTCTGAAACAGGAAAACTCTCTATGAAACCACCTCAGTTTGATATGGAAAAACACCATGGGCAAAACTACCGCCGACAATTTGAAGCTGCAGTAAAGGCGAATGGATGGAATGCTGTGGCATTAACACTGGCTTTGCGTGGAGAAGCAACGAATATTTTACAAACCCTCACGGCCCAAGAACAATAGGACTTCGAGTAGCTGATTTAACATCTAGAATTACGGTATGGACAGACCCATCTAGAACATGTGTACCACTCACAGCTGAAAAACTGCTGCCAGGAATCGAGCGAGTCCCTACAGGAGTTTGAAGCAGACATTGCACGCTTGGTTCGCCTTGCGTACCCAGCTACACCGGAAAAGGTAATGGAGCGACTAGCAGTTCAGGCCTTCTTAGATGGACTTCGTGACCAGGAAACCAGACAAGCATTGACACTAGCACGTCCAACACATCTCATAGATGTATTGGCACTCGCTTTGGAATTTGAGGCAGCGAAACAATCCTGCAGAAGCCAAAGTAAAATCCGAATTATTGAGGAAGACTCACACAGGAGCCTGATAACTTGGAGGCTGCCATAAGAAAGGTGGTGAAGGAAATGAGAGAAGACAGATAAGATGCTGGAATTGTGACAAAATTGGGCATGTGCGTAGCAAATGTCCAACATTCACAGAATCGGCACAGATGCAGGAAAACTAAAGAAGGTCGATGAGGAGGGGCAATCGTCGAACTGTATCCAGCAAGCCGCCGTTAAAAATGCATATGTCGCTGTCCTTCAACGTCGAAACAATGGTGTCTTTGTAGATGCTGCTAGATACAGGTGCGACTAGGACAATCCTTGGACCTGCTTTTATTAAAACTACAGAGAGAATGGAACCATCATCCTGGAAGCTACGCACAGCAACAGGAGAGCCGGCCACTGTACATGGTGAGCTATCGATTGAACTGATTCTAGACAGCACAAGAGTGAAACATCGGGCATTAGTAGCTGACATTGAGGACGATGCAATTATTGGAATGGACATCATGAATTCCAGAGGGTTCGAATTGAACTTCAAAGATGGCGTCCTACGTGTGAACGGAGAAGAGTTGGTGCTACATGGAAGAAGTGAAGAGATGATTCGTGTTCTGCTGGCTGAAGATGTAAGTGTACCCGAGAGGGCTGAGACCATACTGGAGGCTCGCTTGGACGGAGGTGCGAGCGATGGAAGCGTGGTGATGTTCGAGCCCAAGCTTCATGATGAGAAAATTGGACGAGGGATTGCACTAGGCAAGACTTTGTTGCGTGCTGATAAATGTGTGCCAGTAAGGGTAATTAGTGACAATTATTACCCAGTGACCTTGAAGAAAGGAACTGTTTTGGGGCACTCCTCGGCAATTTCCTCTGTGATCAGAAGTGTACACGGTACTGTTAGTCAAGACAACAACCTGACAGCGGAACTAGAAAAATTGGTTACCATCTCTTCCAAGGGCATTGAACCAGCTCAACAGCCCAGATTGAGAGAATTAGTCAAGAAGTACCAAGACATCTTCGATAGCGGACATGGAAAAGGGGGTTGAACGAATTAGTTCAACATAAAATTGATACTGGGGATGCCCGACCAATCTGACAATCAGCTAGAAGACTTCCTCTTGCCAAGAAGGAAGAGGCTGACAAAATATGATATGGGGAAAGATGGAGTTATCGAACCATCCTACAGTCCATGGTCCTCTCCTGTGGTGCTGGTGAAGAAGAAAGATTGATCAACACGCTTTTGCGTAGACTATCGTTAACTGAACAACGTGACGAAGAAAGACAGTTGCCCTCTTCCGAGAATAGATGACACCCTAGACACGTTGGCCGGCTCCACGATTTTCTCGACACTTGATCTGAACAGTGGATACTGGCAGGTAGAACTGGCTCCAGAAGATAGAGAAAAGACAGCCTTCACCATCGGCTCAGGACTGTGGCATTTCAACGTTATGCCATTCGGGCTTTGTAATGCTCCAGCCACATTCCAGAGATTAATGGAGACGGTTCTGAAAATACTTTCATGGAGGACGTGTTTGGTACATCTCGACGACATTATTGTGGTTGGCAAATCGTTCGAAGACCATGTAAAAAACCTGGTGGAGGTATTCTTGCGACTGAGAAATTCTGGATTGAAGCTGAGCCCCGAAAAATGCCACCTGTTCCAAAAAGAAGTACGTAACCTTAGCAGTAGATGACGAGAAGATCAAAGCAGTGAAGGAGTGACCTATTCCGAAAGACATACACCAGCTACGCTGTTTCCTTGGTTTGTGCACATACTATCGCCGATATGTGCTGGGGTTCGCCAACATAGCTAAACCACTGACCAGGCTCACGGAAGGACAAACAAAGTTCCAATGGTCCGAAGAATGCCAAGACTCGTTCAGGAAGCCGAAGGGGGCATTGATCAATGCACCGATTCTAAGTTATCCCCTTCCGAGTGGAAAATTCAATTTGGACACGGACGCCAGCAACGTGGGACTTGGAGCTGTCTTGTCCCAGATCCAGGATGGGCAAGAGAAGGTCATCGGATACTTCAGTAAAACTCTCAGTAAACCGGAGCGTAACTACTGTGTCACCAGACGAGAACTGTTGGCTGATGTCAAAGGAGTCGAACACTTTTATAAATACGTGTTCAGGAGAAGATTCCTGTTAAAGACCGACCACACAGCCCTTAAATGGCTTCTACAGTTCAAAAACCCCGAGGGCCAAGTAGCACGTTGGATCGAAAGACTCCAAGAATTCGACTTCGAGATCGGACATAGAGCAGGGAGTGGCCACAAGAACACAGATGCCCTGTCAAGGAGACCATGCCCAGACGACTGCCCACACTGTCGACGAGCAGAAGAGAAGGAAGCAGAGATTTGTAGAACCACGGCAGTTGACAACTGGAATGACAACGAGGTCCAGAAAGACCAAGAAGTAGATCCAGATCTTGGTTTAGTCATCGGTTGGAAAAAGAGTAATCAAAGACCGACACGGCAGGAAATCGCAAGATATTCCCCAGCAGTCAAATCCTACTGGGCCCAATGGAATTCCCTTACCCTGGACAATGGGGTCCTGATACGTGTATTGAAGTCCGAAGATGATGGGGAGGATAGACGTCAGATAGTGGTGCCCAAGAACAGAAGACAGGAAGTACTCCGAGAGATCCATGATGGAGTTGCTGGAGGACATCTGGGTGTGACGAAGACCCTGCAGAAAGTAAGGCAACGGTTTTACTGGGTCAATTGTCAAGTTGATGTCAATGACTGGTGCAGAAAGTGTGCTATTTGAGCTGCCAGCAATGGACCTAGGACACGACCCAAGGCCCCGATGCGTCAGTATAACGTAGGTAGTCCATTCGAAAGAATCGCCATTGACATCGCCGGCCCGTTCCCCGTATCAGATCACGGAAATAAATACATCCTTGTGGCAATGGACTATTTCAGCAAGTGGGCCGAAGCCTATGCCCTGCCCAACCAGGTAGCCATCACCGTCGCGGACGTCTTGGTGAAAGAGTGGATATGTCGATTTGGTGACCCCTAGGAGCTGCACTCGGACCAAGGCAGAAATTTCGAATCCAACCTATTCCAAGAAATGTGCCAACTGCTGAACATCCGCAAGACGAGAACCACGGCTCTACATCCACAGTCCGATGGAATGGTTGAGCGGATGAACAGGACTATCTATCGCCACTTGACCAAGGTACTATCTGACCATCAAAGAGACTGGGACCAGTATCTTCATTTGTTCCTGATGGCCTACCGTTCCGCAGTACACGAGTATCATAATGGACCGAGAGTTGCGACTTCCCTGTGACCTAAAGTTTGGGACGCCACCAGGACAGGATACCGCGGGAGAGGACTACATCAGCAAACTCCGTCAGCGAATGGAAGACATCCACGAACGAGTCCGTTTGAACATCCAAAGTGCCAGCGACCGAATGAAAACGACTTATGTACAACCCGAAGCGTCGCCGGGGCCTATCACCGAAACTAAGGAATTCATGGGAAGGTCCGTAC
Organism: Chrysolina oricalcia; assembly: GCA_944452925.2. Classification (NCBI taxonomy): domain Eukaryota; kingdom Metazoa; phylum Arthropoda; class Insecta; order Coleoptera; family Chrysomelidae; genus Chrysolina; species Chrysolina oricalcia. Next base: position 43,434,706 of record OX101815.2, on the reverse strand, counting down.
AAGATCGTCAAGAGGATAAACGACGTGCTTTACCGAATCTAGAAGCCACCCAGAGGTAAACCCAGGGTCTTTCATTTCAACAGGTTGGCCCCTTACGCCGGGAACCATGACCAAGTTCGCACCCACAGACCACCAGAGGATGCGATGACGTTCCAAAAATTCATGTCTTTATATACAAATGGACAGAAAGTGTCACACGGGGTAACTCGAGGAGCCACGGGACCTTTTTAAAGTGCCAGTCGATTACGCCCTAGCACACTGCGTCGCAGAAGATCTTCGAATGTCCAGGGGCATCACTGTGGTGTTCTCCAAGAAATTTGGCCAACTCCAAACACTACGAAAACAGAATCCAGAAATTGGAGATGTGCTACAGCTGAAGAAGGGCCAGAGGAACATCTACTACCTGGTGACCAAGAAGCATTCCCAAGATAAACCGTCCTATGAAGATGTCTGGAGGAGCCTCACCCAACTGAGAGATACGATGGTGGACCAGAATCTGGTGGACTTGGCAATCCCAAAATTATCCTGTGGTATTGATGGGCTGGATTGGAGAGTTGTAAGAAGTATGTTGGAGACGATATTCCGATCCAGCGGCATCCAGATTTTGGTTTGCTGTAATCCTATTCCACGACCTGACATGAAGACTGTGGAGTGTTATTTCCATCGAACTTCACGGGTCTACGTCAATTGGTCGAAAGTTAATTTATCGAAAGTCAATTGGTCGAAGTCAATTGGTCGAAAGTCATTTGGTCGAATACGTCAATTGGCCGAATACGTCAATTTGACTAAATTGGCCGAATACGTCAATTGGACTAAATTGACCGATATATATTTTTGGTAATCTATAGTTTATACTTTATACAATCGGTTAGGATATTTGATCTGACTTTCTTTCCTTCTCCTCACTGACCCCATCACTAACCTCTTTTGAAACAAATTCTTAAATAAGATGAGCAATTATTCTAAATAAATTATAGATTTATTTTATTACAACTTCTTTTTATTCTTTCAACAATCAATTACAGTTCATATATTTTATATCAAATCAAATATTATAATTATTATTTAAGATTATGTGCTATACTTCGCAAGTAATCAATTGGTTCGGTCACTTCAAATTCTTGAACAACAGATTTTATTCTATTGTCTAGATCGACATATGTTTTTAATCTTTTTGATTCATTTCCAGCCAACGCCTGTTCAATTTTCCTTTCAAAATATTGCTGCTCCTTCCTTATGTTTTTTAATATATACGATATAGAAGGTTGACTACAAGAAATCAAACTATCAAATCTTCTATGCCATGCTTCTAAAGCATTATTTGATCTAGGCAAATCATTCTTGACTCTATCATAAACATTCCACACATCGATAGAAAAATCTGGTTTTCCACGTCTTTTTCCTCGTAGGCGACCTATATATGTATCTTCGAAGTAGTCTAAAACAACACATGCTTCTGGAGGAAAAACTTCGGAGAGAAATTCGAAATATTTTACAACCTGGTCACATGGAACAAATGCCAGAGAGGACAGCATTTTAACCTTTATTGCGAACTGCACGTCAGTAGCATAGATACCCTGCAATCCATTTTTCTGTATGTTCTTATAAACATTCTGACTAAGGTGGAATAAACAACCTCGAATATTGATATTTGTAAACGATTCATGGAAAGCATTCATTGCTCCAATTTCAAAATCACATATGACAGTATCTAGATTAGAAAAATCAGTTTGCTTTTTTAAAATGTCTATCATACTCTTGTAAGTCTGTTTCTTCTTATTGGATAATAATGTGTATATCAATGGAACAAACAATCCCTTAACATAGGCATGAATGGTATAGAGCTGTTTGAACATTTTCGGTGCTACCTTAAAAGTTCCGTCTACAAACCATACTTGTGTTTTTTGAAGCAATTTCAAATTTTTGCGCGTTGAAAAAACCAACATTCTCTCATTATTTTCTCTAAAATCCTGTAATAGGAAATTCTCACCGCTTAGAGTGGTTTTGTATTCTTGGGAGAGGCAAATTGTTTCTACTTCTCTCTCTTAAAACCGTTCTTCTCATTAACGAAGTAGATGGTAATATCGCAGCCGTCTCCAAAGTCACAGAATTCATAACATCCCGCAGAATATTGCTTGTTGAATTCAATGTTTCTCTTGCATTCTTCCTTAGGAGGTTTGCTGTTACTATAACTTCTTTTCTTCGAGCATCTGGTTGGTGTGAATGTTCACCCCTCACACATACCTCATCTCCATCCTCCGCAGATATCACTGTATGTGCTCTTCCTTTACAAGTTTTTCTCAACTCGCATCTCCAATAGATTTTTCCATTTCTTTCCAAATCTCGTACATAGACAAAACCTTCGAAGTATAGATTCCTTTTGAGTTTTTCTGTTTGCATGAATAATGCCATTTTGCATTCAAAATCAAATGTTTGACAACAAGGTGACATGACAACAAGGTAATACATTTACTATATCTCTGACAAAGTAACATATGAAATTCGACGAATTGACGTAATTTAGTCAAATTGACGTATTCGGCCAATTGACGTATTCGACCAAATGACTTTCGACCAATTGACTTCGACCAATTGACTTTCGATAAATTAACTTTCGACCAATTGACGTAGACCCAACTTCACGATGCAGATATGAGGAATCCTGCAAATATCGACACACTCCAAGGATGACATTTCGGGACGAAATATCTCTAAGAAGGGGGCAATATGGCGAAGCTGCGGGCGATGCCGGACCTGAACGCTCACGTAGTCAGCGCGTGACCGCGAATTACTTCCGAAGCGCTTTGCTTCGAGAAGAATCTGGTCTAATCGGAAAACGTTCATAAGGCTTTTCGAGAAATATCAGGAGAATCTAGGAAAATGAACGGTGCATATAAAAAGAACCACGCAGCAGAGTCAGGCAGTGAAACGAAAGTCGAATATAAATAGTCTAGTGATTGTTATATAAATAAGAGTATTGTGTTGAAGTTATTGAATCATTGTATTTCGTTAAATAAATTATTTTAGAGTGAATTTGTTTAAATATACTACAGTAATAATACGGGGATTTTGTTTAGTTTATATTTCAATTTGGGATTGCCAGATGACCCGTATGAGGTTTTTTAAAATAATTCTATGGGAAAATATTTATTTTGATACAAGTAGGTATCCTATTTTCTACATTATTACATATTTTGGAACTTTTGTATGACCTCCATCTTAAGCAGTATTATTGATTTTATTTGAATAGCGATTTACTCGGATACATTAAATAATCACATACGGGGGTCTTGCTTATATAGGACGGCAGAATATTTCTCCGCTTGTAAAGTGCGGTCTTCTTTTATATTTTGCAAATAAGACACAGTCATAAAAAGAGTGTTTATGGAAACAGAGTAAATAAAACGACTTACCCTAGAAACTGACTGATTTCTGACAAACCGATCATTTTCGTTCGTTTTTGGTTAAAGTTAGTTGAAATCAACAATCATTTCGGTCTGTACCAGCTATTTTTATTAAAGAAGAATGCCACGCCGAGGAGGAACTATTTGTATATGTTGAGGATGTATTATTTTTTACATGTACTACAACCCTATACCGAAATCATTTCTTGTTGAATAGTTCTGTAGCCTTCACACGGAAAAAAAAATAAATTTATAAATCAATTTTTTTCGACACTTTGGCCAACGACTGCCGATACGCTTTCGGGTCGGGGGTACTCTTTTTTACCTGTACTACAACCCTATACCAGAATAATTTCTTGTTGAATAGTTCTGTAGCCTCTACACTAAAAAAAAATTAATTTCGAAAACAATTTTGTTCGACACTTAAGCCCACGATTGCCGAGACGCTTTAGGTCAGATGTAAATTTCTTCTCAGTCCTGAAAAGTTCTCTTCGATTACATGAGTTCTTGAAGAAAAACTTGGTGGAGGGAAATCCCTGGTATATTTGATGCAAAATTGATTCGATTAGGGGGATGGCAGGGTGGATTATGGTCCACAAAATAATATCCCAAACTTGGGAGGTAACATCAACGAAACTCCAGCCTCTTGTGGTCAAGGTAGGAGATTATTTATTCCAAATAATTCGGCACCACCTCCAGGGGGAGCCAATAACAGCTATTCACTCGATACAGGGAATTTATTTATGCCAAATCAAAATCCACCCTGCCATCCCCCTAATCGAATCAATTTTGCATCAAATATACCAGTGAATTTCCCTCCACCAAGTTTTTCTTCAAGAACTCATGTAATCGAAGAGAACTTTTCAGGACCGAGAAGAAATTTACATTCCGAAGATGAAAATAATTCATTTCAAATTTCAAATAGTGAAGGGAGATTAATACATTTATTCAATCAAGTATTGCAAAATTTTCAAAATGTAAATCACTTACCTAATCAAAATCATTTAGAAGCAAGCCAATATCATAAAGATATGTTCGAGGTTTTGAAAAGACTGTCCATTTTTGATAATAAAAATGTCCACCCAATAGATTTTTTACAGCAAGTAGAATTTTGTATCAGATCGGAAAATATTAATTTTCATGATTTCAAATATGCGATATGGCTAATCAATTCAAAGGGGAAGCTTCCCTCTGGAGCCAGGCGTACCTATACATATGTTCAATAATTTTCATGAATTCAGAAGTGCTTTCGTAGAACAATTTTGGTCAGAGACAGTACAACTAGAAATCAAACTGAAGCTACAATCTGCCCGTTATAACGAAGGTTCATTTGTTCAACATTTCATGAAACATGTAGCAATGGCTAAGCATTTAACACCACCCTATCCTGAAAATCTCCTAATAAAAACAATAGCTCGTAGTTTTCCACCAAATATTTCAGCAGTATTAGTGGGAACTTTATCCTTGGGGGATGCGATGGATAAGTTACGTCAGGCAGATTACTATTTTTGTACCGAAAATCAAAACTCCGGTTCACAAAATCACACCCCTCAACCGATAAATTTTCGAGCCTCACCGAGACCATTTAATGGTCTTTCAAATCAAACTCAAGGTTATAGACGCGATCGCGATTTTTCGAAAATGTTTGACCGTGATTTCTTTCAGAGAACCGATCGTGAACAACCCAACGCGAACGCGGCAGCAGTTCGAACGATTGAAATATTAGAAACTACGAATGATACGAGGGAGCGCGAAAAGTTTACAGAGTCGGGAAACGGCATGCAGCCTCACGCACTGTAGGTCCGATCGTGGGGGCAATAATTTATAGGGCCTTTCTTTCCTTCTCCTCACTGACCCCATCACTAACCTCTTTTGAAACAAATTCTTAAATAAGATGAGCAATTATTCTAAATAAATTATAGATTTATTTTATTACAACTTCTTTTTATTCTTTCAACAATCAATTACAGTTCATATATTTTATATCAAATCAAATATTATAATTATTATTTAAGATTATGTGCTATACTTCGCAAGTAATCAATTGGTTCGGTCACTTCAAATTCTTGAACAACAGATTTTATTCTATTGTCTAGATCGACATATGTTTTTAATCTTTTTGATTCATTTCCAGCCAACGCCTGTTCAATTTTCCTTTCAAAATATTGCTGCTCCTTCCTTATGTTTTTTAATATATACGATATAGAAGGTTGACTACAAGAAATCAAACTATCAAATCTTCTATGCCATGCTTCTAAAGCATTATTTGATCTAGGCAAATCATTCTTGACTCTATCATAAACATTCCACACATCGATAGCAAAATCTGGTTTTCCACGTCTTTTTCCTCGTAGGCGACCTATATATGTATCTTCGAAGTAGTCTAAAACAACACATGCTTCTGGAGGAAAAACTTCGGAGAGAAATTCGAAATATTTTACAACCTGGTCACATGGAACAAATGCCAGAGAGGACAGCATTTTAACCTTTATTGCGAACTGCACGTCAGTAGCATAGATACCCTGCAATCCATTTTTCTGTATGTTCTTATAAACATTCTGACTAAGGTGGAATAAACAACCTCGAATATTGATATTTGTAAACGATTCATGGAAAGCATTCATTGCTCCAATTTCAAAATCACATATGACAGTATCTAGATTAGAAAAATCAGTTTGCTTTTTTAAAATGTCTATCATACTCTTGTAAGTCTGTTTCTTCTTATTGGATAATAATGTGTATATCAATGGAACAAACAATCCCTTAACATAGGCATGAATGGTATAGAGCTGTTTGAACATTTTCGGTGCTACCTTAAAAGTTCCGTCTACAAACCATACTTGTGTTTTTTGAAGCAATTTCAAATTTTTGCGCGTTGAAAAAACCAACATTCTCTCATTATTTTCTCTAAAATCCTGTAATAGGAAATTCTCACCGCTTAGAGTGGTTTTGTATTCTTGGGAGAGGCAAATTGTTTCTACTTCTCTCTCTTAAAACCGTTCTTCTCATTAACGAAGTAGATGGTAATATCGCAGCCGTCTCCAAAGTCACAGAATTCATAACATCCCGCAGAATATTGCTTGTTGAATTCAATGTTTCTCTTGCATTCTTCCTTAGGAGGTTTGCTGTTACTATAACTTCTTTTCTTCGAGCATCTGGTTGGTGTGAATGTTCACCCCTCACACATACCTCATCTCCATCCTCCGCAGATATCACTGTATGTGCTCTTCCTTTACAAGTTTTTCTCAACTCGCATCTCCAATAGATTTTTCCATTTCTTTCCAAATCTCGTACATAGACAAAACCTTCGAAGTATAGATTCCTTTTGAGTTTTTCTGTTTGCATGAATAATGCCATTTTGCATTCAAAATCAAATGTTTGACAACAAGGTGACATGACAACAAGGTAATACATTTACTATATCTCTGACAAAGTAACATATGAAATTCGACGAATTGACGTAATTTAGTCAAATTGACGTATTCGGCCAATTGACGTATTCGACCAAATGACTTTCGACCAATTGACTTCGACCAATTGACTTTCGATAAATTAACTTTCGACCAATTGACGTAGACCCAACTTCACGATGCAGATATGAGGAATCCTGCAAATATCGACACACTCCAAGGATGACATTTCGGGACGAAATATCTCTAAGAAGGGGGCAATATGGCGAAGCTGCGGGCGATGCCGGACCTGAACGCTCACGTAGTCAGCGCGTGACCGCGAATTACTTCCGAAGCGCTTTGCTTCGAGAAGAATCTGGTCTAATCGGAAAACGTTCATAAGGCTTTTCGAGAAATATCAGGAGAATCTAGGAAAATGAACGGTGCATATAAAAAGAACCACGCAGCAGAGTCAGGCAGTGAAACGAAAGTCGAATATAAATAGTCTAGTGATTGTTATATAAATAAGAGTATTGTGTTGAAGTTATTGAATCATTGTATTTCGTTAAATAAATTATTTTAGAGTGAATTTGTTTAAATATACTACAGTAATAATACGGGGATTTTGTTTAGTTTATATTTCAATTTGGGATTGCCAGATGACCCGTATGAGGTTTTTTAAAATAATTCTATGGGAAAATATTTATTTTGATACAAGTAGGTATCCTATTTTCTACATTATTACATATTTTGGAACTTTTGTATGACCTCCATCTTAAGCAGTATTATTGATTTTATTTGAATAGCGATTTACTCGGATACATTAAATAATCACATACGGGGGTCTTGCTTATATAGGACGGCAGAATATTTCTCCGCTTGTAAAGTGCGGTCTTCTTTTATATTTTGCAAATAAGACACAGTCATAAAAAGAGTGTTTATGGAAACAGAGTAAATAAAACGACTTACCCTAGAAACTGACTGATTTCTGACAAACCGATCATTTTCGTTCGTTTTTGGTTAAAGTTAGTTGAAATCAACAATCATTTCGGTCTGTACCAGCTATTTTTATTAAAGAAGAATGCCACGCCGAGGAGGAACTATTTGTATATGTTGAGGATGTATTATTTTTTACATGTACTACAACCCTATACCGAAATCATTTCTTGTTGAATAGTTCTGTAGCCTTCACACGGAAAAAAAAATAAATTTATAAATCAATTTTTTTCGACACTTTGGCCAACGACTGCCGATACGCTTTCGGGTCGGGGGTACTCTTTTTTACCTGTACTACAACCCTATACCAGAATAATTTCTTGTTGAATAGTTCTGTAGCCTCTACACTAAAAAAAAATTAATTTCGAAAACAATTTTGTTCGACACTTAAGCCCACGATTGCCGAGACGCTTTAGGTCAGATGTAAATTTCTTCTCAGTCCTGAAAAGTTCTCTTCGATTACATGAGTTCTTGAAGAAAAACTTGGTGGAGGGAAATCCCTGGTATATTTGATGCAAAATTGATTCGATTAGGGGGATGGCAGGGTGGATTATGGTCCACAAAATAATATCCCAAACTTGGGAGGTAACATCAACGAAACTCCAGCCTCTTGTGGTCAAGGTAGGAGATTATTTATTCCAAATAATTCGGCACCACCTCCAGGGGGAGCCAATAACAGCTATTCACTCGATACAGGGAATTTATTTATGCCAAATCAAAATCCACCCTGCCATCCCCCTAATCGAATCAATTTTGCATCAAATATACCAGTGAATTTCCCTCCACCAAGTTTTTCTTCAAGAACTCATGTAATCGAAGAGAACTTTTCAGGACCGAGAAGAAATTTACATTCCGAAGATGAAAATAATTCATTTCAAATTTCAAATAGTGAAGGGAGATTAATACATTTATTCAATCAAGTATTGCAAAATTTTCAAAATGTAAATCACTTACCTAATCAAAATCATTTAGAAGCAAGCCAATATCATAAAGATATGTTCGAGGTTTTGAAAAGACTGTCCATTTTTGATAATAAAAATGTCCACCCAATAGATTTTTTACAGCAAGTAGAATTTTGTATCAGATCGGAAAATATTAATTTTCATGATTTCAAATATGCGATATGGCTAATCAATTCAAAGGGGAAGCTTCCCTCTGGAGCCAGGCGTACCTATACATATGTTCAATAATTTTCATGAATTCAGAAGTGCTTTCGTAGAACAATTTTGGTCAGAGACAGTACAACTAGAAATCAAACTGAAGCTACAATCTGCCCGTTATAACGAAGGTTCATTTGTTCAACATTTCATGAAACATGTAGCAATGGCTAAGCATTTAACACCACCCTATCCTGAAAATCTCCTAATAAAAACAATAGCTCGTAGTTTTCCACCAAATATTTCAGCAGTATTAGTGGGAACTTTATCCTTGGGGGATGCGATGGATAAGTTACGTCAGGCAGATTACTATTTTTGTACCGAAAATCAAAACTCCGGTTCACAAAATCACACCCCTCAACCGATAAATTTTCGAGCCTCACCGAGACCATTTAATGGTCTTTCAAATCAAACTCAAGGTTATAGACGCGATCGCGATTTTTCGAAAATGTTTGACCGTGATTTCTTTCAGAGAACCGATCGTGAACAACCCAACGCGAACGCGGCAGCAGTTCGAACGATTGAAATATTAGAAACTACGAATGATACGAGGGAGCGCGAAAAGTTTACAGAGTCGGGAAACGGCATGCAGCCTCACGCACTGTAGGTCCGATCGTGGGGGCAATAATTTATAGGGCCGCAGAATGTCTAAAAAATACAAAAGAGGATTTACTGGAAGAATGTGATTTCGATCATGCTGAATCGGAAGCACGTTCTCCAGTGATACAAATAAACATATATGGCATTGCATTTCCGGCTTTGGTTGATACAGGAAGTATGATTTTATGTTTGAATTAAGACATTTGGGAGCAGCTAGCTCCGTTATGGGATAAAATTCCAACATTTTCATGCTCGTCAGTTCGAGTGGAGGGGGCATTCAAAGCTAAACAACGACGTGTAAAAAAATAAATTTTATTGACTTTCACTATTTCACAAAAGGAAGTAGTTTTCGAATTTCTAGTAATTCCTGGGTTAACATACCCAATAATATTAGGGGTAGATCTATTACGTTCATTGTTAGTACAAATCGATTTGAAAGCAAAAATTGTGTTAATGAAAATCGGAAACAAATGTAGAGTTTTTTGGGGCTAGCGAATTATGACAGAGTTTTTTGTGAAAATTTTTCATAAATCGCGGAACCACTAATTGCACGACTTCGAAAGAAAAATAAGTGGAAATGGACAAATATTGAACAGTCGTCTTTTAATCAAATCAAACAAAAATTACAACAGGCAACACTGCTCTATCATCCTCTAGAGGATATGTCCTTTTGTTAAGAAGTTGACTCTTCGGATAGGGGGCTAGGGGCTCAACTTTTTCAAATGGTTGGTGGTGAGAGGCGCGCAATAGCATGGGCTTCCCGTATTCTGCTAGAACGCGAAACTAGATACCACATTAATGAAAAAGAAGCTTTAGGTATTGTATGGGCTACAAAGCGTTTCCGAAGTTTTTTGCTTGGACGATAGTTTACCATATTCACGGATAATATGAGAGTAAGTTATCTGAAAACGTGTAGGCTTTTCTCGGCAAGGATAGCGCGGTATGCGTTGGCTCTGCAAGAGTTCGATTATGATTTGGTGCATATTAAAGGTAAAAACAATTTTGTGGCAGATACGCTATCGCGTCAGGCCGTAGCGCGGAAAATAAATTATTTAATTTATTGTCTCTGTTCAAATTCTCGGGCGAATTTCAAAAACATTTGCGACATATCAAACAGCTACAAGATTCCGATGCAAAATTATCGGACATAAAAATTCAATTGCCGAATAGCGAGGAACTTCAGCGTCGATTCCTGGTAAGGGATGGTATACTTTATACTCGTAGGAGTGTAGATGAATACTATCTCTTATGTGTTCCGGCGTCCCTCACGGAGGCGTTCGCGCGCGAATATCACGAAATTTTGGGCCACTTCGGAACTTACAAGACTTGGTGTGCTCTTCGAAACGAAGTTTGGTGGAGTAATATTCACAAAACGGTTAAAAACGGTATACGTGTCTGCGACTTATGTCCAAAAACCAAAATCACTTCTTTTCCCAAACCGGAATTTCAGTCGATCATTCCAGAAAACAAAGACGAGTTGATAGCAGTAGATTTTTACGGACCTCTGTCACCCAGTAGAGGAGGAGTGTCGTATGCTTTCGTGGTTTTAGATGTATTCTCGAAATTAGTGACTTTTTATCCCTTCAAAAAAGCTAACACTCGTGCAGTGTTGAATCGGTTAATTCGTGATTATTTTGTTAAGATAGGCAAGCCCCAGAAGATTTTAAGTGATCTTGGGACACAGTTTACGTCTGGAAAATGGCGCGAAACACTAGAAGCGTTGGAGATTCGAGTGGTATTCAGCTCTGTCAGACACCCTCAAGCGAATCCTTCGGAAAGGGTAATGCGCGAGCTAGGGCGTTTGTGTCATGCTTTTTGTCATGAACAACACACTAGGTGGGCGTTCGAGTTGAATAAATTCTCTGAGTTCATGAATAATTTGATACACGAATCTACCGGTTTCACTCCAGACGAGCTCCACTTTGGAAATAAAAGATCTCGTTTGCTACCAGAGAAATTATTGGGCGAACCGACGGGGAAGGATCCTATCAGTCCAGAGAAAAAGTTAGTTTTAGCGAAAGAGACCCTTTTGGGAAGAGCGGCTCGGAGAAAAGCAAAGCATCCTGCTTTCCGCGACTATGATTTTCAGCCTGGTAATTTGGTTCTGTTACGAGCGAACCCGATTTCATCCGCTTTGAGATCCGAAACGAAGAAATTCCTGCTACTTTTCGAAGGTCCATATCGGGTGAAGAAAAAAGTTAGTAATGCTACCTATGTTTTGCGGAAGTGTGATTCTGAACAGGAAAAGGGAACGTTTCATGCTAGCCACCTTAGACTGTATTATCCTGTGCAATGAAATGCATGTTTTTTTTCAAATCTGATCAGTTCGTTTTTATTTCATTATATAAAAAAAGCTCACTTATCAGATTGGGGGCAAGTTGTAGCAATATGTTATCACCCAAACGGCAATTTAGGCTACCTCTCCAGAGATGGCGTTTAGATCCACTTTCCTAAATTAAAATTCACGAGTTTCACTAGACCAGTTTTTTGTACACTACTTGCTTTTTTGCAATGTTGAACATTTCGATATAACTACTCAGTAAGAATAATTGACAGCCTTGTGGTTAAGTGTAATCATTGAAATACAATTGATGAAATCAATCTTTTGCCTGGTGTTAGGTAAGTGATCATCAGGTTTATTCGCTTAACTTTATGTTAAAATTATCTTAACATGATAGATCAACGGCATTATTTTTATTTTTAGTTTTTCCAAACTGAAGTGCAAAGAATCAAATACATGTGTGAAGCAAGTTCCCGAGTTTATTTTCCCTCTTTGCGAGAACCCAAATCGACTCTGTTACTGAAAAAAATTTAATTTCGAAAACAAATTTTTTCGATACTATAACCAACGACTGCCGAGATGCTTTCGGGTCGGGGGTACTCTTTTTTATCTGTAAAACAAACCCATACCAAAATAATTTCTTGTTGAATAGTTCTGTAGCCTCCACAATGAAAATAATTTATTTTCGACACTTTAGCCAACGACTGCTGAGACGTTTTAGGCCAGGAATATTCTTTTTTAAATGTACTACAACCCTATACCGAAATAATTTATTGTTGAATAGTTCTGTAGCCTCCACACTGAAAAAAATAAATTTTCTAAAACAATTTTTTTCGACACTTTAGCCAACGACTGCTGAGGCGCTTTAGGCCAGGAGAATTCTTTTTTAACTGTACTACAACCCTATACCAAAATAATTTATTGTTGAATAGTTCTGTAGCCTCCACACTGAAAAAAATAAATTTTCTAAAACAATTGTTTTCGACACTTTAGCCAACGACTGCCGAGACGCCATCAGGTCAGGAGTATTCATTTTTCACTGCACAACAACGCTATACCGAAATAATTTCTTGTGAATAGTAGCCTCCACACTGAAAAAAATAAAATTTGGAAAACAATTATTTTCGATACTTCAGCCAACGACTGACGAGACGCTTTCGGGTCAGGAGTATTATTCCTTTTTCCCTGCACAACAACCCTATAGCGAAATAATTTCTTGTTGGATAGTTCTGTAGCATCCACACTGAAAAAATTAAAATTTCTGAAACAATTTTTTTCGATACTTTGGCCAACAACTGCCCAGACGCTTTTGGGTCAGGAGTATTCCTTTTTCCCTGAACAATAACCCTATACCGGAATAATTTCTTGTGAATAGTAGCCACCACACTGAAAAAAAAATTCGAAAACAATTATTTTCGATACTTTAGCCAACGACTGACGAGACGTTTTCGGGTCAGGAGTATTCTTTTTTACCTGTAAAACGACCCCATACCAAAATCATTTCTTGCTGAATATTTCTGAAGCCTCCACGCTGAAAAAAAATATTTACGAAACAATTTTTTTCGATCCTTTGGCCAACAACTGCCGAGAAGCTTTTGGGTCAGGAGTATTCCTCTTTTCCCTGCACAGCAACCCTATAGCAAAATAATTTCTTGATGAATAGTTCTGTAGCCTCCACACTGAAAAAAATTAAAAATCGAAAACAATTATTTTCGATACTTTAGCCAACGACTGACGAGACGCTTTCGGGTCAGGAGTATTCTGTTTTACCTGTAAAACAACCCTATACCAGAATAATTTCTTGTTTAATAGTGCTGTAGCCCCCACACTGAAAAAAATTAATTTCTAAAACAATTTTTTTCGACACTTTAGCCAAAGACTGCCGAGACGCTTTCGGGTCGGGGGTACTCTTTTTTATCTGTAAAACAAACCCATACCAAAATAATTCCTTGTTAAATAGTTCTGTAGCCTCCAGACTAAAAAAAATAAAATTTCTAAAACAATTATTTTCGACACTTCAGCCAACGACTACCGAGACGCATTAGGTCATGAGTATTTTTTTTAAACTGTACTACAACACTATACCGAAATAATTTATTGTTGAATAGTTATGTAGCCTCCACACTGAAAAAAATTAATTTTATAAAACAATTGTTTTCGACACTTTAGCCAACTTTGGCCACTTTAGCCTTCAGGTCAGGAGAATTCCTTTTTTACTGCACAACAACCCTATACCGAAATAATTTCTTGTTGAATAGTTCTGTAGTCTCCACACTGAAAAACATAAAATTTCGGAAAAAATTTTTTTTGATACTTCAGCCAACGACTTCCGAGACGCTTTCGGGTCTGGGGTACTATTTTTTACCTGTAAAACAACCCCATACCAAAATAATTTCTTGATGAATAGTTCTGTAGCCTTAACACTAAAAAAAATATCAACTTCTAAAACAATTTTTTTCGATACTTTAACCAACGACTGCCGAAACGCTTTAGGGTCAGGACTACTCTTTTTTCCCTGAACTACAACCAATGATGACATATTACAGTTAGACTCCGTTATTTCATTTTGAGCTACGGTTAAGACAGAGTCACATTCTAAGCACAATTTTTACTGCCGCTTGTTTCAAGGGAATTTTCTGCTTGTATACATTGTATATAAGCCGATCATTCAGCAGAAACTTAGCTTTGCAGACTTTTGGGTTGACTGGCAACTCTTTTTCGCGAAACAAGCGGTAATAAAAATGTGACCGCAGCTCGAAATGTAAATAACGGAGTCTAGCCGTAATATGTCATTGACTACAACCATATACCGAAACAATTTCTTGTTGAATAGTTCTTAACTGAAAAAAAAAATAAAAATCCGCTTTCGAACTCCTGGAACAACTTTTTTCTAGCTGCTTTGACATGTCAATTTCATGTCATACTTTTTTTTTATTTATCAACAGATTTCTATCAAAAAATAGTTCCAAGATTTCCAAGATTGGAATGATTTTTTCTTTCATTGGGTAGACATTCAAAAAGTCTACTAGGGCACCAAATTTCATGAATAAATTTCCATTTCCGGGGCCAACTAACCTGATTTTACAAGGTCAAAAATCTAAAAAAAATTACTAGCGATTTTTTTAGAAAAATTCCAACTACACCACTATATTGGCTACATTTTCAAATGCGTAATTTACGTTCAAATGCGCCAATCAATAAAAAAGTTATAAGTGAATGAAATTTGAAAAAATATGCCGTTTAATCAACTCACCAATTCAATTTCAAAACTTTTATCAGAACTTTGACTACACCACTGGAGTCAGCGAGTCTCGAAATATCACTGACTGTAATTCAAACGAAATCTGTTTAGGCCAATCAACAGGGCTATCAACCTCAACTTATATTGCTCCGCCGATAATTTTTTTTGAATTGTAGAACACAGTGTGCACATTACTTCTGAGAAAAATTATCACCTCCAAGGGGGTGGAACCCCCCCAAAAAACGCGTGGAAATTAATTGTTGAGGTAATTTCGAAATATCACAATAGTACAACTAGAAATCAAACTGAAGCTACAATCTGCCCGTTATAACGAAGGTTCATTTGTTCAACATTTCATGAAACATGTAGCAATGGCTAAGCATTTAACACCACCCTATCCTGAAAATCTCCTAATAAAAACAATAGCTCGTAGTTTTCCACCAAATATTTCAGCAGTATTAGTGGGAACTTCATACTTGGGGGATGCGATGGATAAGTTGCGTCAGGCAGATTACTATTTTTGTACCGAAAATCAAAACTCCGGTTCACAAAATCACACCCCTCAACCGATAAATTTTCGAGCCTCACCGAGACCATTTAATGGTCTTTCAAATCAAACTCAAGGTTATAGACGCGATCGCGATTTTTCGAAAATGTTTGACCGTGATTTCTTTCAGAGAACCGATCGTGAACAACCCAACGCGAACGCGGCAGCAGTTCGAACGATTGAAATATTAGAAACTACGAATGATACGGGGGAGCGCGAAAAGTTTACAGAGTCGGGAAACGGCATGCAGCCTCACGCACTGTAGGTCCGATCGTGGGGGCAATAATTTATAGGGCCGCAGAATGTCTAAAAAATACAAAAGAGGATTTACTGGAAGAATGTGATTTCGATCATGCTGAATCGGAAGCACGTTCTCCAGTGATAAAAATAAACATATATGGCATTGCATTTCCGGCTTTGGTTGATACAGGAAGTATGATTTTATGTTTGAATGAAGACATTTGGGAGCAGCTAGCTCCGGTTGTTGGCTAAAGTATCGAAAAAAATTGTTTCAGAAATTTATTTTTTTTCAGTGTGGAGGCTACAGAACTATTCAACAAGAAATTATTTTGGTTTGAGGTTGTTTTACAGGGAAAAAGAATACTCCTGACCCGAAAGCGTCTCGTCAGTCGTTGGCTAAAGTATCGAAAATTATTGTTTTCGAAATTTTATTTTTTTCAGTGTGGAGGATACAGAACTATTCAACAAGAAATTATTTTGGTATGGGTTTGTTTTACAGAAAAAAAGAGTATCCCCGACCCGAAAGCCTTTCAGTGTGGACGCTACAGAACTAAAAATTTGTAAAATTTGTTTTTACGAAACTCCCAAGTTTTTCGGAGAAAACCCCTCAAAAGCAGAGCTTGTGCGAGCAAGGGAGATCCGGGACTTACAGTTTAAATAAAAGTGGAATCCGAACCACTTCAGCTCAGTGACACACGACCGGGGATCGAACCCGGACCGTCTGGGTGGAAGCCAAACTCTCTAACACCTCGACCACTTCGCTGTATTCAACAAGAAATTATTTCGGCATAGGGTTGTATTACATTTAAAGAAGAATACTCCTGACCTAAAGCGTCTTTGCAATCGTTGGCTAAAGTGTCGAAAAAAATTGTTTTAGAAATTTTATTTTTTTCAGTGTGGAGACAGAACTATTCAAAATGAAATTATTTTGGTATGGGTTTGTTTTACAGATAAAAAAGAGTACCCCCGACCCGAAAGCGTCTCGGCAGTCGGCTAAAGTATCGAAAAAAATTCGATTCCAATCGGTTGGAAAATTTAGATTTTATAAGGGTGCTCCGGTCTTAAGTGGGTCACACTGTAGGTTTAGAGTTTGATTATTATTGTATGTTGAATTTGAACTATCACTTTACCTGCACTACCATTTTATTTTGCAACATTACAAAAATCATTGTGAAAAAATACCATCCTTATTTCCTAATTCTCACAAAGATAATAAGTTTCATGAGCACCATGGATGTGCAGTAAATGTCTTTTTAAATATTTCTTAGTATAACTCTTATCGCAGTAATCGCAAATCGATATATCACCCTTTTCATGTGATTCCATGTGAAAATCGTACAAACTTTTCTTCACGAAGTTTCTCTTGCATTTTGAACAGGTGTACGTTGTCGTTTTGTAGTTGAAATGAATCCGAATGTGATCTTCGAGTTCTTTTTTCGATCTTGTTTTGAAAGAGCAATGGTAGCAGAACAAATAAAGTTCTTCAGTTTCACCACAGCCTAATTTTTCCGCTTCCACATGGAAAAAAGATTCATGTCTGCACAGTGCAGACTTCCAAAGTGTGAAAAAGTTGCACCGGCTGCAGTGGTAGAATTTCAATTCCTTGTGTTCGGCAAGAGTGTGATTGTAAAGCCCTTGAGACTGCTTATACTTTTTGGTGCAGAGTTTACAGTGGTAGTAACCTTCGTCCGATTTCTTGTTGAAGAAACTGAAACAAAAAAAATATCAATATATATATATATATATATATATATGAAAAACGATATTTACTGGAATTGTTTTTGAGTTTAAACAATTAACATTATTCTGAAGAATTATCTATCGCTAAGCCCATTGCACATTTAATAAACATATGTATTGAGAGAGGGATTTATCCTTAAATATTTAAAATAGCACTAGTCACTCCCATACATAAGAAAGGTGAGTTTAACAGTACAGACAGTTACAGGCCGATTTCTATCATACCTGTTTTCTCAAAAATACTTGAAATTGTCCTAAAAAACAGATTACTAGAATATTTGGAGAAAAAAAATTGTTTGAACAATTCTCAGTTTGGTTATACAGACAGAGGAGATCTACTATCGATGCAATCTGCGAAATAAATAAAAATATTATAGAAGCTTTTGAGGAGCGTAAATTGTGCTGTGCCAAATTTTACGACATGTCCAAAGCGTCTGACACGGTGGACCATGATGTATTACTACAAAAATTAGAACATTATGGGATCAGAGGAACAGCCTTAAATCTATTCACGTCCTACCTTGCAGGCCGCCAGCAACGTGTTAAATTTAACGGTGATATATCAAAACCTCTGAAAGTCAATTATGGGGTTCCACAGGGCTCATTCCTTGGTCCTATATTATTTTTTATATACATTAATGACATGCCTTTTAATCTAACGAATGCGTCTTCGATAATGTATGCTGATGACGCCACGTTTTTATTGAGTGATACTATAGCTTCCAATCTACTTTCAAACGCTAATTCTAGAAGCAATTATCTCACTATAAATGACGATAAAACAAAAACTTTAGATTTCTCAACTAAAAATAATAAAGAAAATAATGAACCAATTAAGCTTCTTCGAGTTTATTTGGACTCGTCTTTAAATTACTTACCGCATATTCACAAATCATCAAAGCGCCTATCAACGTGTATATACATAATTAGACAACTTAGCAACATAACTACAACAGATTGAAAGGTGAAAATAAAGTGACTACGCAGGAGGGCATGCATACAAAAATAAGGATTAAGCAAACCGTAAATTTCTCATCTACATCTGACTTCAAAATTTTTTTATGCGTTACCAAATGAGTTTCAGACTCTCGACACGAGTATAAATTAAAGTAAAAATTAAGAATATTTTTTTACAAAATGCCTTTTACACATTTGAGGAATATTTTGATTATTTCGACTCATTGACTAAGCTTTCGCCTGCTCAATAATAGCTATATTATGAACTGTTACATTTTCATATTTTAAGTTGTCTGTCTCTATCCATATTTCTTTCAAGTCGTTTTACTGATCCTATTTCATTAAACTTGTATTTTTTTAAATTTATGTTATATAGATTTAAACTTATAACCATTTTTGACCTATGTGTGTATTGCATGAATAAAATTTTATTCTATTCTATTGGATACAGAGGGTGGAAATCGAACAATGTTTCTCAGAATAACCAAAATCTTCAACTAGCAGGGTACCTCAAGGAATCATTTTTGGTCCTTTGCTTTTTCCATGTATTTACACTTCCTTTTCAAAAAATAGCCTTTCCATCTGCGAACCAGAAATGAGGTTCACTTATTGACACGCTCACGCAACTGTATCTATCTTTCAATCAGAAAAACACAGATCGAGCGTGTCCGGAGATCAAGTCGTACATCCAATAAAGTTTAGTGTCTCTATCTAATGACCACTATTTACAGTAGAATCCATCTAAACCAATGACATATTACCGATAAAGTCCGTTATTTACATTTCGAGCTGCGGTAAAGACAGAGTCACATTCTAAGCACAATTTTTACTGCCGCTTATTTCGCGGCAATTATCTGCTTATATACATTGTATATAAGCATATAATTCAGCAGAAACTCAGCTTTGCTGACTTTTGGGTTGACTGGTAACTATTTACCGCCAAACAAGCGGCCATAAAAATTGTGCTTGGAATGTGACCGCAGCTCGAAATGTAAATAACGGAGTCTAGCCGTAATATGTAATTGATCTAAACCGTCAGTTCTCCTTTTCGGTTAAAAAAGGAATCGAGCTTAAGATAAAATAATCGAAAACTATAAAATCAAAATGAATAAACTAGAATTGATTGTTCATTATTCTCTAAAACACAAGTAGCAAGCACAGAGTCGGTCTCCGGCGACGATAATCGCACAGAAATATTGCTGACATTTTTTATACAATTTTTTTTATTTATACCAAATTTTCTTGCTATTTTATTACTAAAAACATACAAATACATGTGTATCTCTAGATCATATCCTGTCATATTTCTGAGCAGATTTTTAGATAAACCTACTCAACAGCTCTGGTTAGCAGCGAAGAGAATACTTCGATATTTGAAACATACTATAGACCTTATTTTGACTTATGAAGCACACAATCTAGAAACTTCAGAGATAATAGCATACACTGATGCCGATTGGGGAAGCGATCAACTTGACAGGAAAAGTGTTAGTGGATGTGCGGTCTTTTACAACAAAACTTTGGTGTCTTGGATTTCGAAAAAACAAACTGTAGTGGCACAATCAAGTTTTGAATCGGAATATATAGCAAGTTCCGTAGCAGCTTCCGAAGTTTTGTATTTGCAAGGCATTTGTACAGATTTTGGTATACAAAATTTGAAGACAATCCTATTGATAGACAACCAAAGCGCTTTACGTTCAATCGAAAGTTTTGAGAATAGCAAGAGATCAAAACATATTGACATCAAGTTGAAGTTAAAGGAATTATTGAAATGAAGTACATTTCATCAAATGAAAATGTGGCAGACATTTTTACAAAATCACTTTGTAGAGAACAATTTGAGTTTTTCAGAAACAAGTCATCATAGTAATTCTTCATTTACAATTTAAAACTTGTTCCAAGTATTTACCTTGAGGAGGAGTGTTGAATATCTGAATGTATATCATCTATTTTAATTTGTCAGAGTTGATGTATGAAAAATAATAAAGACTGCCGTTTTTGTCAAAGTTGAAGATAAGAGATATTTTTATTTTCTCATTCATTTTTCAATAGAATTTTCACCAAAAATCAATAGGTACCAAATGGAGCAAACGATGTCAACCAAGAAATGTACATACTAGACAACACAATTTGTACACACATTTACCTGGTGTCAAACAATACGCTAAAGGTGTTCAACCGCCTTTAGAAAGTTGGTCTAAGTTGGTAGATGACCAAATGTTGAATGATATAGTGGCCAACACTAATATTTTTATCAGAAAATCAACTGCTGATGCAGATATTGATTATAGAAGGAACGAGACAACTTTAAAAGAAGTAAAAGCTCTAATTAGTTTACTGTATATAGCTGGTGTTAAACATGGAAACTGAATAAATCTCAGCGATTTTTGGGCAACAGATGGTCTTGAAAATCCTATTCTTCCAGCTACAATGGGAATAAATATTTATTTCTTAGACCTAACCATCACACATAATCATAATAAATTTGAGTTCAATGTATTTAGAAAACCGAGCTACACGGACATTACAATCCCAAGTGATTCTTTTCACCCCGATAGTCAAAAATTAGCAGCATATAAGTCAATGTTACATAGAGCGTTCTCGTTACCTTTGTCTGCTAATAATAATAGGACAAAATAATGGTTTCCAAGCGGCCACAATTCAAAAGTTAGTCAGAAAACATCCATCGTCTTAAATTTTCGCACAAATTAATATACCCCCAGGTCAAACAATCAGAAACTAAGAAATTTGTAACCTTAACGTACTTCGGGAGAAGAACAGAGGCTATTGCGGGATTCTTTAGAAAGAATAATGTAGAAGTAGCATACAGACCGCATGCCAGGTTGTCTAATTTTCTTTTCAATGCCAAAGATAGAATAGCAAAAATGGAAAAATCTGGAGTTTATAAGCTTAAGTGTCCAGAGTGTAACGATGTTTATGTGGGACAATGTGGACGTAATTTTTCAAAAAGACGCTGAACATGAAAGGTCCTTCAGACTAGGAAAAAATGATTCGACGTTTTCAAACCATTCCTTGGAATGCAACCACAAGGTTCCGAGTCTGAACGATACGGAAATTTTGCACTATGCAAGCAAGGGTTGGAAACTGAATTATTTAGAATCCCTAGAAATTCATAAACACAAATATTGTGGATGTAACCTACTGAAAGATCAACTGGATTTGGTCTATTCACCGGTTTTTAAGGCAGCGCAGTCACATTGTCGCAAATAAACAAGGTACAGGTAAAGTCATTAAAGACCGTTAGTCATTAAGACAGGCCTCGGGTAGAATTAAGGGTATTTAAGGAATGTTATTTATTATTTCAGATTATTGTATTGTTTGATAATGTCCGTATAGGTCGAAACTGCAGTAACGTGGTAAGTGGTATAAAAATATAGAAAGTTTTATTTCTCATTTTTCGTGATGATTTCCTACCACGTAGTAACGGCTGCATCCATCAATTTTTTGTTAGAAACTGTCAGTCATCATACTGTATTGGTGAATATGCAACGCTAGAGGAAATGTTCTGGGCTTTTATAGGGAGATGCCGGTTTCGAATATACATTCCCAAGAAGCCAGCGAGATACATTTTGAAAATATTCGCGTTAACGGATTCCAGAACAGCCTATGTAGCCAATCTAGAGATTTATGCTGGTACTCAGCCAGATGGGCCCTACAAAATCAGCAACAAAAAGTCTGATGTAGTAGAAAGAATGTCCGAGGCAATTTACAACAGTGGAAGGAATCTTACAATAGACTATTGGTTCAGTAGCACAGAAGTAATGAAAAGAATGCTCATGCAGTATCGCCTTACTATTGTCGGTACTTTCAGAATTTACTGCAAAAATCAAGAAATATATTCCAGTCTTTTTGGCTTCAACGAAAACATGACAATAGTTTCGTATGTCCCGAAAAAAAAACAAATGTATAATTCTGAGATCCACAATGCATCATGATGATAATATTGATGAAATTACAAACGAGAAAAGGAAACCTGAAATAATTACTGTTTACAATATCACTAAAGGGGGTGTGGACACAGCAGATCAGATGTGTGGTGCATACAATGTAGCAAGAAACACTAGAAGATGGACAATCGTGATATTCTATGGAATACTGAATATTGCTGGAAAGAATGCAGCCATAATATACTATTCGCACAAAGATAAAATTGAAACTAGAAGATCATTCCTGAAAAATTTAGGAATGGAACTAGTGAAAGATCATTTGGAGGACCAGGCCAAGAATAACCATTTACCAACAAAAACAGGTTGGATGCTAGAAAGTTCGCTGGATTAGCTGCTGAACACGTCATGCCTACTGAAAAGGGGGTCACAAGAAGAGATTGTAATTTTTGCAGCAAAAGAAGGAAAAGCCGATATTTTTGTGAAAAATACAGTAAGTGTGTTTGCTTAGACTTTTTGTCCACAGTGCGCCAGCAATATAATGGAAGATGAACAAGAAAGTGAATGATACTTTAGTTGGTAGTCATAACATTTTACCTTACAATAATTGTTATTTGTTTCGTGTAATATATTTTTTCTATTTTTTATTTTCAATAAAAGTTCAGAATCAGTACTTTTCAGTCTTCAAATTTGAATTTCAATGAGCCCCTGACGTATTTTTAGGACTTTCTGATACTGGGGCCTATTAGGCCCGACGTATGCATTGGTGAATTTTTTTTTCACGTGTGTACTGCAGGGTTAACATCATAGTTACTATGATTCATGTATAAACAGTAGGTATAACCTCTGATGCAAAACATTTTGGTTTGTCTTTAATTGAGTATAAGTATTTCAAATATTAGTGTAGTATATGTTATGTATATATTAGGAAGTAAAGCATATATCAATAAATGCATTCATTCATTCATAAGTATTTAAATCTAGTACCTATATCACTCAGATAAATTAGTATTGCCACTTACAACACGTTTTTTTTGAAGTCCTATCTATAATGTATTACTTTTAGAACACATTTGAGATATTTTTTACTGGTTTTTCAGTGGCGTGTCTTTTACATACTAATGACAAAAGTCATTCGGGAGTCAGTAAAATCAGTTCATTATTCTCAACCACTTTCATGAAGAACAACTTTTGTCAATACCTTTCCTTTGAAACGTCGTGTTCAAAGTAAAAATTCAGACATAATGGAAGTCTGAAATAAAAGTTATCAATTTACATAATTGTCTAAAGCTTTCAAACGAAGCTTTCCGACATGCTGGCGAAGTTTGATTGTAAGAAAATAATATTGGAAACGAGAGACGAAATACGATGAATTAAATACATATATTCTAAACATAATTCTGCTATTTGGTCACAGAGGGCACTTGTAATTGCGTCCTCTGATATTCTGAGGAACGTTGCACAAGTATCTGTTAGATTTAATTCAATACCCGTCGTGGTCTTAGCCAGGGGAGTAGTTGTTTTCTGTCAGGTACTTGCCTTAATAAGCCTACTTAGTAGGTGTATATGGTAGCAAAGGGTTCATTATCGGTCGGCAACGACTGTTCGTTATTAAACGTACTCCCAAATAATTCTGTTTTCTTCACGTAAATCTCTCAACCCGGAGATTCGGAGTGTTCTTCCTCTGCTCGCTAGGTGGAGCGGTCTAGAAACCGCTTTATCGCGTGAACCAGAGTTGAACAAGCAACGATGTGTGTAATGGTTTGGACGGGGAACAGATGGCTTCAGTGCTGTCTGTGTTGACCTACCCTTTGCACTGATGAGAGGCAACAACCTCGAAACTAGTCTGCAGGTGGTCACCCTGTCCAAATCAAAACATAATTCTGCTGTTTGGTCACAGAGGGCACTTGCAATTGCGTCCTCTGATATTTTGAGGAACGTTGCACAAGTATCTGTTAGATTTAATTCAATACCCGTCATGGTCTTAGCCAGGGCAGTAGTTGTTTTCTGTCAGGTACTTAATAAGCCTACTTAGTAGGTGTATATGGGAGTAAAGGGTTCATCATCGGTCGGCAACGACTGTGCGTTATATATTCTACTTCTGAAACTATCTGTAAAAGTATCACGTCATACTAAGAAGAAGGTGCTTTAAATAAATAATGAAAATTTCAGAAAACTGGATTTTCAAACCAATTTTTCATTATTCAAACTTTGTATTTGAATTTATTAATATTGAATATCTTTTAATTTTTAATTATAAATTCCTATATATATAGATCATGAGAACCTTTTTTAGGAACACGACCCCTGGTCAATGTTCAGATATTCCACAAAGGACCCCGCACGAAAACATATTGGAAATTGGCTCTCGGTCAAATTGGCTGAAATTTTTTTTATGTTATAGTGGGATGGGTCGTTGGAAAAGTGTGTGAGTTTAAATGATTTTGTATGTATCATTTCTGAGATAAGTATAAGCTGTCAAAGTTCGTAGAAACATCGTAGTTGAGTATGATTGACAAAGAAAAAAACTGTTTTGTTAATCGAAAGAAGACAAATTCAGGATGAAAATGTATTAGTCGGAATTCGTTAACGTGTCCGATTTTAATCTTATTTTTGATAGTACATTAGGGTGTATACGGGGCATAGTCAAAAAATTCATTTTTCGGGATTTTTATTCTATCGCTATTCCAGCACCAACCAGTTATATTTTGGCAAGACCTCGTGTTTTGGTCTATTCCAGTTGATAAAAACGTGTTTTCTTATCTGTTTGAAATAAGAATTTTTAAAATTTTGGATAAACCCCTATACTGAAAACAATTGACCTTTCGTTTAGATACAGGGTGCTTTACATTTTTTTGTTAGGTCTTTTACAATGTTTTCATTGAATATCTCGAAAACTATTGTGTTAATTCGGACCCAATTTTACTCGCACTGTTTTGAAAATGTTGACTATTTTATATGGACGTTTTTTCAACTATGTATGTTGCATTTCTAAAATACGCATTTTTTAAATTTAAGGTTTTACGATATACAGTACGATGCAAATGTATGGAATTTAAACTTTGGAAAATTCCTCGAACACGTCGATTTTCTTTTCCGATTGGCCAATTTTTGAACCTCACCCTAAATATATAGGTTTATCCGCATTCGAGTAAAAATTACTTTAGTGAAATTTTTAAATGGGAGACCGAGTGTATTTTTTCATATTTGGTTAGGGATCGTCATTTCAAATCCAGTGGTACCAGGTTTGATGGGTTTTTGTCAAACGGCTGCGGAGATATGGACAAAAAACTTCCTCTTATGTCCAATACATACAGGTATATCAAAACTATCTATCACATAGACTTATTATTATAGTACATACTGATGTTCTCACCTCGGATTGACCTCAGCCTCGACCTCAGGTTCACGCTTCACTTTAGTTAAACTGTAGTGATTTTCTTCGAAAATGTCATCTTCATCATTCGAGTTTTCACTGTAGATTAATTTGTTCTTGTCATTCAACTCCACTTCACCATCACTCAACTCTATAACATCTTCAAATTCTTTGCTGCTGAGTTTGGGAAATTTGGACTTTTCGAAGGTGGGTTTAGATTTGATTTTTGGTTCTTGGGCGTCATTGTTTTTCAGACCAATTATAGCTTCTAATTTCTGTGCGTGTCCATTAATAAGATGAGCTTCTGCAGCTGGAATGAAAGTGACTGAGGTTCGTGGAAATGGCTGAAATTCTTGCTTACTACAATGTGCGACGACGTTGTAGTTCAGCAACTTTCTTTGATTTTCGATGCACTTGAGTTTGAAATGTTCGATGTTTTTCAGAAAGTAGTAGCATTGCCTACAGATTATAGTGTTTTTGGATATGTTTGGTTTCTGGAAAACAATGAAATTTAATAGCAGTTATTTAGATAAATCTGATAATTCAGGGCAAAATATTGTAAGTATATATTTTCGGAACACGGAAAAAAATGGTCCAGAAACGTTTTCCTGACTATTTTTCGATTGTGGTAAGAAAATTAATACCTATATTTAAAAAAACACGTTTTTTCCCCAAAAAAAGAGAATTCTGAGCTATAATATTGTTTACATACAGCAAATACTTCGAACATTAGATAATTCAACATTTTACTAGCACTGGAAAAGTCTATACAGGGTCCTGCAACTGCGCTGCGGTGGTCCATAGCTTCTAAACTGCGCAAATTTCTTTCGAATGCAAGCATGTTTCCTTCTTGAGAGAGTATTTTTGGGAAATATTCCGAAGTATACGAGGTGACCCAGAAAAGTGCACCAAACCAAACTTATGTTTTTTGTAATGGAACACCCTATATTTCATTAGATTGTTGAATAGAGATTACTTTGACCATTCAAAAAATATATCGATATTACTTCAAAAAACATGAGGTATTCAACACTCTGTAACTCCTCGTGGAAAAATAATTCTAAAAACTTTTGGGAGGCGAAATGACTCCAGTATGGTCTAGTTTCTGTAACACGACACACAGTTGAAATTTCATTACTTTTTGTGTACCGGATAGATCGAAACGCAAATTGAAAGATAGCTTGGTTTTTTCAATTGGAAATTTACGTTATTTTCAAGGTGAAGTAAATACCAAGTGTGATATATCATTCGCAAGGAAATTTTATGGCCTTTTCAATTCTGAAATTGAATATATGGGTTTCCATTTGAAAAAAACAAGATATATTTCAATTTGCGTTTCGATCTATCCGGTACACGAAAGGTAATGAAATTTCAACTGTGTGTCATGTTACAGAAACTAGACCCATATTGGAATCATTTCGCTTCCCATGAGTTTTTGGAATAATTTTTCCACGAGGAGTTACAGAGTGTTGAATACCTTATGTTTTTTAAAGTAATATCGATACATCTCCGGAAATAACGTTGATGAACATACATGACCCTATATTTTTTGAATGGTCAAAGTAATCTCTATTCAACCATGTGATGAAATATAGGATGTTCCATTTCAAAAAACATAAGTTTGATTTGGTGCACTTTTCTGGGTCACCTTGTATACTTAGGAATATTTTCCAAAGATACTCTCTCGAAAAGGGAAGATGCTTGCATTCGAAAGAAATTTTCAAGTTGCGCCGTTTAGAAGCTATTGACCACCGGAGCGCAGTTGCAGGACCCTGTATTCATATTTATCAACTTTGGGTTTCTGAAAAGTATATCATAACAACAGAGACTCGTGTTACAGGCATAATACAACAATTTGCAGTAGAACTTGGTGTTCCTCCAAAAATGTACCACATCGGTAGTAACCGCCGCATCTGTTCAACAACGTTTTCGCAAAACTAGCCTCATTCCAATTCCAGCCTTTGAGTTAGTATATGTCTGTGGACGTGTGTCGTGTGCCGGAATTATACTATTATTACTATTGTGAGTTGTTTGAATAGTGTTAGTTTGATTTATGTATTGTACTTGTTGGTATGTAGAATGTGGATTTTAATTTAACATTTATGTATAATAGGATTAGGATAATTTTCCATAAGACTAAAAAACAGTTTTTTTCAATAAAAATATTAAAAATCTACATATTTTTATTTCCTTTCTTCGTTACCTTTTATTTTTAATTTTCTGAACGTTCTATAATACTAATACATAACTTGGATTTGTTATGATAATAATGAAAAAAGACATTAGCTTGCTTGCTTGTTCATTCATTCATACTGTCGTATATTTATAGTCTAATTCAGTTTAAAATAATTTATTTAACGAAATACAATGATTCAATAACACAATACTCTAATTTATATAACAATCACGGAACTAGGTATTTATATTCGACTTCCACTTCCTAACTCTGACTGTCCGTCCACTCTGCTGCGTAGTTCTTTTATATCCACCGCTCATCACTTCTCCGAAGGCTCATGAAATTTCTCGAACAGCCTCGAATCGTCCAGATTCCTCTCGGTGCATAGCGCCTTCGAAGGTCATATGCGGCTTGCGTGAGTGTTCAGGCCCGGCATCGCCCACAGCTTCGCCACAATACTGATGAATACGAACAGATTCAACAAAGTTCCGAAATTCTCAATTTTGAAACAGGTTGTACGGGGTGATCCAGTAAGGGTGGCTAGAGGCGATAATTCATTTAAAAAAACCGTCAAAATGTTGTATACTTCTTTCCACATTAACTTATAGTTCACGAAAAAATATTTTCTCAAGTAGTGTATTTTGCTGGCCTGTATATGCCATGCCAGTACGTTGTCTTAGAGTGTATTAACTGATTCATTGCTTCCTTGGTGCAACCGAACCTTTCATATCATTTTAATTTCAAGAATGAAATAAATGTATTGAAAATAAGGCTTTACGAAATACAAATTATCCTACTTTGAAGAACTGATAACTCTAAACTGACGGCAAGTGGATATTTCAATTAAGTCCGGTGTATCCTGATATTACCATGCAAGATGAAATGAAAGCTATCAAAGGTAAGACAATAAAAAACTCCCCAAAATTGAATCATTTGATAAGGGCAAGTAAATCGAAATTACTATAATAATGTTGCTGCAGTAGAATACTGAATAGGTAGTAGCAACTGATATATTTTTTAGTAGATTTAAGCGTATGAGTTATTTGAGAGTAAATCATTCTTCATCAATGGTAAATTTACTTGTCACTAGTAGTTATCAAACTAAGCACCTACTGCAAATAAAACGTAGATTGAGGCTAATAAAATGAAAAGTTTGCTTCTAATAAAGAGTTTGATATCGGTAGGTCACATTATGTTCCTGAAATTACATCAATAACAACAACAAGTGATCAAATTCAGGAATCTAATTTTTCTTGTGGCTAATAAAGCATGTACTTGTCCCCTATAGTATGCAAATTTTCACTTGGTGGTATGCAAATTTTACTTGCTACTATTGGATTTATTTCCGTGCACCGATGGCAAGCCTACAAAAGCCGAATGTGTGTGAAAACATAATTCCTGCGAAACACATAAATTATGGCTCTGAAAATATAATCGTTCCTGGCTGATGCGTTTTCGTAACCACAGATTTTTACAATAATAAAAATAATAACTAGATATTACCACACGGCAAAAAAATGGTCTAAGTAAAACGTTTTCCTGGCTTTTTTTCGATTGTGGTAAGAAAATTAATACCTGTATTTGAAAAAATAACATTTTGTCTCTAAAAAAATTAGTATTCTGAACGCAAGTAGTTATAATATTGTTTACATACAGCAAATACTTCGAACATTAGATAATTCACTTTATACAGTGCAGCTTTTTTTAGCCCCCCCCCTGTTAATTTTTGAACGGTTCGAAGTACAAATTTGAAAAAAAAATATTCGGAGGGTTTCACCGATACTACTTTTTGATACAATTGCTCGACAGGGGGCGCGGGGGGCACATCAAGTCAAAATTTTGAAGGTCAAGTCTCACATCGTTGAAAAGAGAATTCAATTCTCTTCACAACGATCTATTTTTTTAATTTCAGTATTTTTTTTTTCAATTAAAATTCGAAATATCAAATATAAATGCGCATCTGAAAACTACTCATACCTCGATAAAATTGAACGGTTGGTTGTGGAATAATGAAACCGAAAACATTTTGAAGGGTATTACCGATACCAATTTTTGAGAGAAGAAACATTACAATTACTAGACAGATGGCGCTGGTGGCACATCAAATAGAAAATTTCGAAAGGCATAAAAATCGAAATTTGGAAAAAATTTCTTAACAAAATTCAAAAATATTTAGATGGTTGAAAAGAAAATTGAATTCCCTTTCCAACGATGTGACACTTGACCCCCCATGCTATTTAAAATTTTTGAGTTGATGTGCCCCCCCGCACTCCCTGTCGAGCAATCACCATATTTTTTGTTTCAAAAAGTAGTATCGGTGAAACCCTCCAAACCTATTTTTTTCATGTTTGTACATCGAACCGTTCAAGAGTTAACAGAGGGGGGGGGGGGACTAACAAAGCCGCACTGTTTAATGTCAGGTCTACATTTCACTAGCGCTGGAAAAGTGTATATTCATATTTATCAAATTTGGGTTTCTGAAAAGTAATTCATAACAACAGAGACTCGTGTTACAGGCATAATACAACAGTTTATTTGCGGTAGAGCTCGGTGTTCCTACGAGTATGTAACCTGTTCACCTACTTGTTGATATTCGATCAGTTCGGGTTTAACCGGTAGTAACCGCCGCACCTGTTCAACAACGTTTTCGCAAAACTGGCCTCATTCCAATTCCAGCATTTGAGTGAGTAGTTGTAGGTATGTCCACGTGTTGCATCGTGTGCCGGAATTATACTATTATTACTGTTGTGAGTTGTGTGAATAGTGTTAGTTTGATTATGTATTTTACTTGTTGGTATGCAGAATGTGGATTTTGACCTAACATTTCTATAGTATTGACATTTTATGTATATTAGAATCAGGAGAATTTTCCAAAAGACTGAAAAACAGTTTTGTTTCAATAAAAATATTGAAAATTTACATATTTTTATTTCCTTTCTTCATTATCTTTCATTTTCAATTTTCAGAACGTTCTAATTCTACTTTATGTTATACATAACTTGGATTTGTCACGATCATGATGAAAAAAAAACATTAGCTTGCCTGCTTCTTCATTCATTCATACTGATGAATACAAACAAATTCACCAAAGTTCTGAAATTCTCAATTATGAAGCAGGTTGTACTGGATGATCCATTAAGGGTGGCCAGAGGCGATGATTTCTTTAAAAGAACAGTGGAAATGTTGTATACTTCTTTCCACATCAACTTATAGTTCACGAAAAAATATTGTCATGAAAACTGCAAACTCTATCTCGAGTTTTTCTTGAATGGTGTATTTTGCTAGCCTGTATATGCCATGCAAGTACGTTTTCTTAGAGTATAAACTGAATCATTGCTTCCTTGGTGCAACCGAACCTTTCATATCATTTTAAATTCAAGAATGAAATGAATTTATTGACAATAAGACTTTATAAAAAACAAATGATCCTTCTTTGAAGAACTAATAACTCTAAACTGAGGGAAAGTGGATATTTCAATTGAGCCCGGTGTATCCAAAGATAGAATGAAAGCTATTAAAGGTAAGACAATAATAAACTAACAAAAGTGAGGCCAAGTAAACTAAAATTACTATAGTAATCTAAAAATGTTACTGCAGTAGAATACTGTATAGTAGCAAAACTAATTTATTTTTTAGTAGATTTAGGTATATGAGTTATTTGAGAGTAAATCATTCTTCATCAATGGTAAATTTACTTGTCACTAGTAGTTATCAAACTGAGCACCTACTGGAGATAAAACGTAGATTGACGCTAATAAAATAAAAGGTTTGCTTCTAATGAAGAGTTTAATATCGTTAGGTTACATTGTGCTCCTGAAATTACTTCAATAACAGCAAGTAATCAAATTCATGAATCTAATTTTGCTTGTGGCTAATAAAGCGTGTACATGTCCCATATAGTACGCAAATTTTCACTTGGTGGTATGGAAGTTTTTACTTGGTGGTATGCAAGTTTTACTTGCTACTATTAATTTTTTTTCCGTGCAGTGACAGAGAGGTGGCGTAAAGAAGGCAATGTAGATTTTGGACAATTTTACATTAAGAAAAAATAATATTTCTAATATCCATAAAATTGAGTGTTTGAGAGGATCAATAACTGGAATTTTGCATTCCAAAATTCCACATACTGTTTTTGTCTTTTGCATAATTTTATCGTTCAAAGTAGGCACTCCTTTCTAATGTGGATGCTATTGCTGGTCACACTGTTATTCGATATCCTGTACAAGTATTCAACACTAAACAAATGTGCTGATAAAACTGCCTTAACTGCCAAAATAGTAGCTCTCTAAGTTCCATTAATTAGATCTTTGTAACCAAATAAATGGAAATAAATAAAATAATGTATACTGTACTAACTGTACCATGAAAGTAGATCAAGTATAAGTCTACAAGCATCAACATCAAATATTTATCGATAGAATCAATAACTTTTCATGGGAAATAATATTTTATCTGGGTATATAAAGCAACGTGACAACACTGTATACATTTGTCCCACTTCCCCCAAACCACATCCAGTATAGAGTTGTTTGTGTGACTGCAGTAAAAAAAGCATTTTTTGGATTGCTTTTCTTATTCTCAACTATTTGTATATTTCTAGAAAACTCATAGATATTCAGAATTTTTTAAAAGTTCCATTGGAGATGAAGTAGTGAGTTTTAACAATGATTCATTAAAACTCACTGTCAATGAATAAGGTACAATAAACTCACAATTTCAGGAACACACAATTCCAAAATACTTTGCACTTCCTCCACCGACATAAAACTTGTTATGTTTTCGTTTATGGAAAGACAGGTCCCACACGCAAATTTGTTCATTTTCGAAGCGAAACAAAACAGGATGTCGATAAGAAACTGCTTCATCAACTGGTTCAAGTGGTTAACACAACAGAATAATAGAAACTGGTGAAAAATGTGCACATCTTGCACTATAACTTTGAACGCAGCATATGGGTCTCTGTTTTACGACATAGCCGCGTGACCATAAATTTGAAATTTCAGATTCAACGACAAGCTGACAGGGCTCGATATTAAACGACATACCTATTTTTCACATTTTTTTCCATTAATCAAAATAGTTTTCAAATATTCTTCCCTTATAATATTTTTATTGACGAACAGATTTCAATGAAATTTTGATCAGTGATATTATGAGATGACAGAATCCAGTGGTGTAGTCAGAATTCTGAGAAGTTCTAAAATTGAAGTGGTGAGTTGATTAATAGTTATTTATTGTATAAGTGTTTTAGATATCATTTCATTTGCGCAAGAATGTTTAAACGCGAGAGCGAAGCTCGAGCGTTTGAATTTCTTAAGCAAATAAAATGTATCTAAAACACGCATGCAATACAACATTTTATACACAATCACATTCATTTAGAATCAGAATCGCGGACATTTTTCATCACAAAATGATTTGACGTTGTGCTCTAACAGCGGCTGTCACCTCCTCAAAAATCATTGAAATAACATACAAAAAACATAGACATTGGGAAATATAGTAAACTCACTGCCTATCTGAAGAGTGAGTCGAGAGGATACAAGGCGAAGAAAGCTGCAATATTGGAAAGAGCACACGTGGAAGAATTTTTGACGAGAGCTTGCGATAAATAAGTAAAATGTGATTGATATTCAAGATTGTATTTTTCATTATTCCACTAGTGGAATAAATTAATTTCATTATTCCACTAGTGGATGAAGTGGTACTTTATACGGTTCATAAGTGTGGATAAAACTTCAATTATAAGGTGATTGTGGATAAAATGCATTATTGCTTAGGAAGGTACAGCGGGTTTGAGACGAGAAAAAATGAAGTTCTTGATTTTTATAAATTGCCAACGTTTCGATCTCTATTTTCGATCTTTCTCAAGGCTGTGAATAAAAGAAAAGTCTTACAATGGCAACAGTAAAATCAGTTTTGTAAAAAACATAAATAGAACAATAAAATATAAATAAAAAACAGTCATGCATTTTTTTTTTTAATGTTGAGAAATCATAACACGATTTATTAGGTAACATTTATAATTATTGGAGGAAAACGGAACTATAAATTATTGCCAATCATATACAGGGTGGGGCACCGAAAACGAAACAGATCGAATATCTTCAAAACGCATGTTTTGTGATTAAAATGCAAAAACAAGTCGATTTTTATTACAAGGGTGATATTTTTCTATCATAACCTCAATTGTCATACCTCTCCCCCCACCCCTTGGGCACTATCACCCAAACAATTTGAATAGGGAAAGTAGTAATTGTGATACATCATTAAAAAGGTAATTTCATAAGGAATTCAGCCATGTCAATTTTTTCCACCTAATTTTTTATTTTGAAGCCCTCATTTGGGAAAAACAACTGTTCCGAATTCCAAATTATGATACTGCATTTTCAAGCTATTTTGACATAAATTCGGTGAAAATTTTCTAAGAGAAGAAACAAAATGGTGGATCCAAAATGGCGGACATGATTTGTAATTATGGTCTGATTCGATTCAAAATTGATTCGTGGTGATTTTCAAGGTCGGAAATTATGATTTGTTTGTCAATGCAAAAAAACAAGATGGTAGCTCCAAGATGGCGGACGAAATTTGTAATTCTGGTCCGATTCGAATCAAAATCAGTATGTAAGGATTTTCAGGGTAGAAAATTATGATGTTTTTGTCAATACAAAAAACCAAGATGGTGGACAAAATTTGTAATTGTGGTTCGATTCGATTTAAAAATGGCATATGGGGGTTTTACAAGATTTCAGTATAACTAAACTGAATTAATCAAATTCATAAAAAAAGCTTTTATACAAATGCGCTAGAGAGGAAATGATATATTTTCAACATAATCAACATTTTACCGCGCAAAAATACCTATTTTGTATTCGCGGCAAGCTTTCGAACTGTTACGCACAGAATAACCTACGCCACACATCTAAAAAAATATATTATTACCTTATAAGTGCATTTGTAAACAAGCTTTTTTATCAATTTAAATCATTTGTTTTTGTCATACTGAAAACTTGTAAAAACCCCATATGCCAATTTTGAATCGAATCGAACCACAATTACAAATTTCGTCCACCATCTTGGTTTTTTGCATTGACCAAAATATCATAATTTTTTACCCTGAAAATCCCCACATACTGATTTTGATTCGAATCGGACCAGAATTACAAATTTCGTTATTTTTATATTTATTTGTTTATTTGCATGGACAAACAAATCATAATTTCCGACCTTGAAAACCACCACGAATCAATTTTGAATCGAATCAGATCATAATTACAAATCATGTCCGCCATTTTGTTTTTTCTCTTAGAAAAATTCAATAATACATTGTCACCGAATTTATGTCAAAATAGCTTGCAAATGCAGTATCATAATTTGGAATTCAGAACAGTTGTTTTTCCCTCAAGAGGGCGCCAAAATGAAAAGTTAGGTGGCAAAAATTGACATGACTGAATTCCTTATGAAATTATATTTTTAATCATGTGTTACACTTACTACTTTCCCTATTCAAATTGTTTGGGTGATAGTGCCCAAGGGGTGGGGGAAGAGGTATGACAGTTGAGGTTATGATAGAAAGATGCCCCCTTGTATTAAAAACGTGTTTTTGCATTTCATTCACAACACATGTGTTTTGAAGATATTCGATCTGTTTCGTTTTCGGTGCCCCATCCTGTATATGGTTTCAATTGACATACAATTGACCTTTTTAAAATCGAAGAAGTTTTCAGTCTATGGTATTATAAATTACTGACGTCGTATCCATCACACTTCGAGACGAAACATGTTTACAATCAACAGAACAAAATGATCTTTCTTCTTTCTTAAATGGTAGTAGGTACATTCACTTTATATTTATCTTTTTTTTTATAACTAATGGTTTCTGTGCATAAATAGTATGTTGTTCTATTGTGAATTGACGTCCTGTACATCGGTTCTGCAGTTTGCAGTGTCATTCAAAAAGATGAAAATCATCTCGCTCAAGCCTCTTTTTTATATTTGTTTCCCTATCCAAAACCTGTACTGACAAAAAATTCAAAATTATGGCCAATGTTAAAATGTTGATCACTCAATGCTGTTTTTTCTTGCTTTGTTTTATTAATTTCATGACAGTAATATTGGTGTTGAACGCCCTATTTTAAGATATTGTCCTGTTTGTTCAATATAACACTCGCAATTGAAGCAAGGGACTTTATAGATTATGTTGTACCACAAATATTTAGGTACAGGATCTTAAATTATAGAAAAAATTGAACCAACCACTTCAACATTGTTCGATATATTGAGATTTTTCATTCAACATACTGATAGCCTTTGCTGTGTTATGTACTGTATGTTTGATGAAAGGTTGCTTGATGTATGTTTGATGGATGTGATTGATGATGGATGTGTAAATAAGATGCAAACAACGCTTGCAATACACTAACTTTAAGTAAACTTTAAATACAAACAAACACAACGGCCTGTTCTCTTTAACAATTTTGGTACGACTCTCGTGTCTCTCGAGAGGCTATTGAGTGTGAAGTCATTGGCGCTGTTGCCAAACTGATATAAAATATAACAAATGATATGGTAGGAAACAATACATGCCGCCCCTCCTGAAAGGATAGGCTTTCAAAAAAATATATATAAAAATACCTCATAAAATGAATGATTTTTGTAAAGTCTGAAATGTCTTAAGAGTTTATTGGAAGGACACAAATCTTGGACACTGGCCGTTTCAATACACCATTAGCGGTTTGAAGGTTCACTACTCGAACAATTTTGTCTTTACCTGGAAGTGCTTCGATAATTCGTCCCAGTTTCCAACACAATGGAGCTACAGCACTAAGGATCCAATTTCGAGGTTTGAATGGGTCTGACGCCATTTATATCTCTCCTGCAAACTGCTGAGGTATTCGTGCGACCATCGCTTCCAAAAGTGTTGAATTTGAAATGGGATAATCGGTTGGGTGGAACTTCTAGAACGTCATTCTCAGCTCAGGTAACGTAGTTAAAGCCTCGCCAATAAGGAAATGTGCAGGTGTAAGAGGGGATATATCATTGGGATCATTTGATAAGGGTAGTAGCGGTCGAGAATTTAGGACCGCCTCATCTTGAGTAGTCACCGAATATAAATCCTCAAAAGTTAAATGAGAATTACCAACAATTCTTTTTAAGTGAAATTTGGCAGATTTAATACATGCTTCCCAGTCTGTGGAAAGATCGTCAGATAGCTCGAGATGAGCAGCCTTTGATGCAAAACATATGAATATACATAAATTACATTTGACACTCTTTCTACTTGTCTTTCCGTCTTTTATGTGAAATGGACCCAAAGAGACTAAACTAACAAGGACGGTTTAATAAGCTCTAGCCAACCAGAATCTTGTAGCATCATAGTGACGTACTTGGATATAAGTACAGAGTCGAACTCGAACCAAGCAACAAAACTGTCAGCAGTTACTCTCATGTACCAAGAGCTAGTCCGTCACTGTCTATAGAGAACGGCGGCCATGACACGTCCAACTACGTCACATTTCATCACAAATGTTCTTTCATTTCTTTCATCTAGTATCCCATTGTCTTATGGGGATTAAACTCTCCTTGTTAAATTTTAGTCTCCTTGAAATGGACCAGCGAAATCTATGTATTTCTGTCGTTAAAAACGGACGTTGAGGTTGAAGACGTGATTGAGAAATACGAGGATATATTGAAAAATTCTATAGAACCAAACAAAATTTCACTGTCAAAATCAACATATTCTCCTCTTAATTGGATACATTTATTACAGCGAACCTGCAACGTCTCAAGACCTTTCAAAAAAAATATTTCTTCTTGCTCTGCAAACCAGACCTCCACAGCTTTTATTACCTCCTCATTGGAAGAAAATTTACGACACTTTTTTTCAGTTGAGGAAAGAGATGATAGTCGGACGGAGCCAAATCTGGTGAATGAGAGGGGTGTTCTAGTAATTCAAACCCTAAATCAGGAATTTTTTGCATGGCAACATGAGATTTGTGCGCAGGGGCGTTGTCCTGTAAAAACAAAACATCTTTGGATAACTATCCGCGTCTTTTCTCTTTAATTTTTTCCCGTAGAGTGGTCAGTAATGTAGAATAATAATCTCCATTTATTGTTCTACCCATATCAAAAAAATCAAACATAATTACTCCATGGCAATCCCAAAAAAACTGAAGCAAGAACTTTTCCAGCAGATTTTTGGACACGAAACTTCTTAGGTTTTGGAGAACCGGAGTGTCGCCATTCCATCGATTGTTGCTTTGTTTCTGGATCGTAGAAATGTACCCAAGTCTCATCCATAGTAACAATTCGATTTAAGAAGTCTACATCGTTTTCAAATCGAGCACAGATCGAACGCGATGCTACTACCCTTGCACGCTTTTGGTCAACATTCAAACATTTGGGGATCCATTTTGCAGCAATTTTTCTTATGTCCAAATTGACGTGAACTATATGATGAACGCGTTCGTATGAAATATTCAGTGCTTCAGATATCCGTTTTAGCCCAATTCGACGGTCTGTTAAAATCAATATCAATACATCCTCGTATCTCCTATTTGATACTGGCTTTCGATCTGAAGCATATTATTCATTTGCGCAGAACTCCTCGAACGGACCAAACATCAGCCAAAGTGGCTTGTGTGCAAGCATGAAGGTGTCTCATATGTACAGGCCGAATTATTTACTTAATGAAATTACCCTTGTCAGGCAATAAAATTGGGTGCTTGT
Organism: Chrysolina oricalcia; assembly: GCA_944452925.2. NCBI lineage: Eukaryota > Metazoa > Arthropoda > Insecta > Coleoptera > Chrysomelidae > Chrysolina > Chrysolina oricalcia. Next base: position 43,395,969 of record OX101815.2, on the reverse strand, counting down.
GATTATACGCGATGTTTGAGAATTTTAATCTCCCACCAACTCTGATCAAACCATTTTTATCTAAGAATGGATTTAATGACAGAATCTTACTATTAGGAGACAAAGGTTTTGATTTCTTCAATGCTTTCTGATAAAAACGAATGATCTTGAAGTAATTTACAAATAGAAAAGAGAGCACTGTCAAGTTCTGAGTTTGATAATCGCTCTGAAAAGTTAAAAGCGAGCTTCAGAATTTGAGATTTTAGCATTGTTTGCAAATCTGAGACAATACGCTATTGCTCTTTGTAGCCTTGAGAATGATGAAAACCTATCAATAATATTGATATCTTGAGTTTCTGTCGGTGAAATTAAGGTATATAAGATCTGCTTTCTTCAGTTTTGTAATTGCAGAGTTGAGTATGATATCGGTAGGACCTGTCCACCACATTTCGCAATCTATTAATTCATTTGGATTGAGTCCACGGGATATAATATCTGCTGGATTTGATTCAGTTGGGACGTGACTCCACTGATTTTAACTAGAAAATTGTTGAATTTCAGTGACTCGATTAACAACAAAAGTTTTAAGTCGATGTGGTTCAATTTTGTTGGGAATAGCTTTAAGAGCTTTTTGCGTTAGGTGAATAACAATGCACAAAGTTCGAGTTTCGGTAAAGTAATAATTATCAGTGGCGCGACTCTGCGGGTATGTTAACCGAATTCAAATTTGGTATCTACAAGAAAATTCCAGCCAAGAGTGATGCAAATTGACTGAAAGACTTTCGTCCCAATGAAGCCCTGATCCCACAAGTTTCTGTATAATGATTTTAGCTCTAATCGTACATGGACCAACCAAACCTAAAGGATCAAAAATTTGATAAACTGTTGATAAAACTGTGCGCTTTGTGACATGGTGCACCTTGCTGTGGGGAACAGTATATTGAAAAATATCATCCACCGAATTCCAAATGTCAAACCTAGCGTTTTTGTTATCTTATCATTACATATAAATGTTTCCTTTTTGTGCGATTCAATATTAGAAATTTCTCCGAGGATTTCTTGGCTGTTTGAAACAAATTTACGAATATTGAATCCAGCTTATTTTAAAATGTTAAAACTTGTTTTCCATTTTGTATTGAGTTGAAACTTGTTAGTAAATCGCATACGTAAAAATTAGACGTCATAATATCACTAGCTTGTGGAAATTTGGATTTATTTTCCATGGTTATCTGACAAAGAGATCTTATGCATAGAAATGAAGCACTAGCAGTGCTATAAAAGGAAGTATTCAATTGATAATGACCTAGCTCTTCACTTGGATCTGAAAGCCATAAAATACGTTGCAAATCGCGCTGATCAGATTGTATGTTAACCATTCTATACATTTTGTCTATATCAGCTGTGACTGCATATTGATAAGTCCGAAATCTGGTAACTATTGTGAACAAATAATCCTGAATTGTGGGACCTACCTTCAAAATATCTTTCAAAGACACTCCACTTGATGTTTTTGCTGAACCATCAAAAACAACACGAAGCTTTGTCGTAGTCCTGGATATTTTAGAACGACATGATATGGCAAATAGTTATTGAAAGAATCACCAAATTGATTGATGTTATCTTTGGTTGGTAAACTAACAGTAAACCTTCCTGATATGTCATGAACCGTGGTTTTTACGAAATGTTCTTCACATTCTACATTCTGCCTTCTCTGGTGAATACTTAACTCGAGATTGGCATTCCTCTATTTTCCAAAACCGCTCATGCAAATCTTTTATGTAATTATCATTTTGCGAAGTGAGATTACATACTGAATTTAAATTATTTGCAAATGATATTGGCAAAAGGCCGGAGAGTATCCAGCCAAGCTTTGTTTTTTGCAGAATAGTTTGATTGTTTTAAAAATTGATTCGTCCCACACAAATCAAGTCCCAGAAAATAGAGACAGCGATGAGTTAGTCGATAGGCCCTGTTTTATGGAACTTTTCATCAGCTAAAACAAAGTTTTGGGGAATTTTGAGATTATTTATATTGAATAAGATGGCAGGCAAATCTTTTGTAATTCTGCTGAATATCAGAAATGGCACGTCTTGCAGACTAGGAATAGTTGGTTGATTTTATATTCGCGGATGTCTTGTGAAGTACAGATGTGACATTTGATCCAAAACCTTCCACTGAATGTGTAACCTTGGCCAATGGAAGTTGTAAAGAGTTGAATAATTTCTCAGTCATGGAATTTGACTGTGAACAGTTGTCTAAAATAGCTCGTCATCTGTGAGAATTGCCGTGTTTATCCAAAATGGAAACAGTTGCCGTTGAAAGCATAACATATGAATAATATGTTATTTCTGATAAACAAGCAGTGAGAGTTGATTGCGGTATTTGAGAAAAAGAGAGAGAGAGAGAGATAATATACTTTATTATCATAAGAAATTAAATTCTTGTAGACAAAGTTAGCTTATGTTTAAGTACAAGTTTCAAAGTATGTCCAATACCCACTAGTCAATAATTAAAATAAAAAGTGCTAAGATATTATAATATGTTAATTTCATCAAAGTCAATGTATAAAGTAAATGTATAAATAAAATAATAACAATACAATATGCTTACACAACCCAACACGCAACAGATTTTGTAGATATAAACAGGTAACAAATAAATAGGATATAATAAAAGTTTTAAAATGCGTCGGAATAAAATTCCTGTAAATTATAATAAGGTTTATGTATCAGCAAGTTTTTGACGGATTTTCTAAAAATGTTCAAATTGGGGGTGTTCTTGATACAATTAGGTAGGTGATTGTACATCTTGTAGCCGTTGTAAATAATAGAAACTTTAATTAGTGATGATTTAGGAAGTGGCTTCCTAATCAAATAAACGGTTTCCAATATAAAGATTGCTATTATCGTGAGTATTTTATATTTAACGAATAATGGCTTACAGGAATCACGAAATTTAGCTTTGCACATATATCTCAGCCCTCTTTTTTGAAGAACAAGAATACTGTTCAGGCAGTTATCATTACATGCATCCCAGAATGGGATGCCGTATCTGAGATGAGATTCAATTAGGGAATAGTAAACGACTCTAGCAGCACTTGATTCCAACTCATTTGCGACAATCTTGACAGCGAAACACCCAGAAGATATTTTTTTCCTCAAGGCCAGAATGTGCTTATCGAATCTCAACCTGGTATCAATATACAACCCTAGGAATTTTGTGTTGAATTTATTTTCAATAATATTTGACCCAAGGGGTATGTCCTCAAGTGAACATCGGAAGGTTACTAAGTTGGTTTTTGATATATTGAAGACAAGTCGATTGGAGTCACACCAAAGTTTGATACTGCTGACATCATTATATATCGTCTCTTTGAGTTCACTGCTGTTCTTGACATGCCAAAATATTGTGGTGTCATCAGCGAATAGTGTAAACTTTTCAGATAATACCATTCTTCATCAAGAAGTCTACTACTGGTCTTTTCACTAATTTCTCTATTATCTTGGCAATTGTGGGAATGATAGAAATTGGTCGAAAATTTGCAGGATTCTCGGTGTCTCCCCCTTTGTGATGAGGAATTACTAATGATGTTTTTGAAAAGTCAGGGAAATAGCCAGCATTTGAAAAGTCAGGGAAATAGCCAGCACGAAACGAATCATTAATCAAACTCGCAAAAATACTGAGAACCTTGTCTGGGAGATTTTCGAAGATTCTTGCCGAAATTTCATCGATTCCAGAGGATTTCTTATTTTGTATTGACTTTAATACTGTTTTTAATTCATGAAGATCAGTATCATAAAGTAGAATACTATCTGCAATTCTTACATTTGAGAGGTAATCAAGAGGGACTTTTTCGGACGAAAGTTCATCTGTTAATTTCTCAGCTACTGAACAGTAATACTTGTTTAGAGTGTTAGGATTTAGGGAAATTTGATGTGTGCATGAAGTTTTTCCTCTGAGCTCATTAATAATGCCCCAGCTTTCCTTTGGTTTGTTTGCAGATTGTGTTTGATTTTCATTATCTGGTTTAGTAACACTTGAAGTCTGATCTCTGTCTAAATGTAGGAGAGTAATTATGTCCATTGAAACATTTTTTACATGAGTAAAATTGTTTGCATTCTATTGTCAAATGTCCCTTGCGCAAACAATTCGTACATGCCTTGAGTTTTCTTGAGTCGTTCCTGAATATTCATTTCATAAAATTTGCCACAGCTGAATATGAAATGATCTTTTTGACACAAAATACAAGTTGGGTTTGAAGTGGCTATATATGTCGTACTTGAGTCGTGATGTGTTCTTTTTTGTATGATGTTTTTGTGTAGAGGGTACATGAGAAGATTTTTTTATTAGAATATAAGCCTTCTAACAGATGACATTTTTATTAAAAAATGTAGTAAACTCCTTAAAAGTAGGTACCTAGTTCTAATTCGATTATAATTGCATGTTCTTTCCACTCTCGTTTGGTTGTTACATCTATCTTGATGAAACTAAATGAATAATGATAGTATCCCACTTATCCAAAGGGAGTTCTAAAGATTCCAGATTCCTCAAGTGTTGATTGACAGTATCAATCACACAATTCAAGTATGAAAGGACAGGGGAAGGCGAGACTTGTTCGTATGTAGACCCAGATGGGTCACCACTGTATTGCAATGTGAATCTTACTGCAGGATCATATAAGATGTCCAATTGGTTGCACTTGCCACTACCTGATCTAATCTGCCCTTAAAAACTCCAACGCTCAAACCAATACTGAGAGTATAGATGTCTATAAACTGTTTATTGGTAGAATATTCACTTGTTTTATTTTGTATGATGATATTTCTTGATTTTATGGTTCGAAGGATTGAAATGCTTCTTTTCTTGATTGTTGTCTTCTATTGCTGACTTTCAAATCTGTCTCGAAGCGACCATGTTCGGTATCCTGATATTTTTCATTCAACCTACTGATAGCCTTTGCTGTGTGATGTAATGTATGTTTGATGAGAGATTGCTTGATGTATGTTTGACTGATGTGATTGATGAATGTAAGATGATGGACGTGTAAATAAGATGCAAACAACGCTTGCAATACAATAACTTTGATTAAACTTTAAATACATAACAAACACACCGGTCTGTTCTCTAACAATTTTGGTACGACACTCGTAAAGAGTCTCTCGAGGGGCTATTGTTGAGTGTGGAGTCATTGGCGCTGTTGTCAAACCAATATAAAATACAACAAATAATATAGTATACAACAATACAACATTATAAAAGGACAATTTGCATTTTGGGACCCTCTTACTTATGATTTGTTGATTTTTTCAGAGAGGCCTGGGAAATACGGAAATTTAAAATATACGAGGATGTAATGATAAAATAATAATAATAATAATAATAATAATAATAATAATAATAATAATAATAATAATAATAATAATAATAATAATAATAATAATAATAATAATAATAATAATAATAATAATAATAATAATAATAATAATAATAATAATAATAATAATAATAATAATAATAATAATAATAATAATAATAATAATAATAATAATAATAATAATAATAATAATAATAATAATAATAATAATAATAATAATAATAATAATAATAATAATAATAATAATAATGCGCATCCGGGAGGGAAAAAGCAACTTTCCCTCCGGTGTCGGCCGTGGGTTTACTGGGTTAACCCCCCAGTACACTCTACTACTCGGTTCCCAACAATCGAGGAAGAGGCCCCCACAACCGACCCCCTCGGATTAGGGGTCAAATGCAAGGTGGTGGGGCCAACGATGATTTGCCAAATGATGACGACCGCGATAACAACGGACGCTTTGAGTGGACGGACGAATTAAGAGACGGACTTCTGCATTGCTACGAGAGCAGTGAGCCCGCCCGGAGAGGATACATGGCGAGAATGCATGCTCTGTGGTGTGAGAGACACCCAGAGCATGCAGCGTTTTCCGCACAAAATCTCAGGGATTATGTATCCCATCTTCGGTCTCGAGGCTACGTTAGAGCTCCTCCTCAGCCGGTTATCGAAGTGGCAGATATGCCACGTGTCGGTTTGGCTGTGGAGGAGAATCGCATCATTCCACTGATGGAGGATATCAGAACCCGCAGGGCGCTTCACAATATGAAGCCCCTGAAGCCGCAAGAACTGGCACGGGTGGATGCGGAGATTGGCGATGTTCTTCCAGAAGAGGCTGACATCTGGCAGATCAATTCTGTCGTGTACGACGCCGCTCATGCTCTATCCCAAACAGAGAGGAGGGACACCACCGCTCTGGTAGGGAGGCATGAACGACGTGTACACAAGATGGAAGCCAAGATGAAGTCGGCGAGACAACACGCGTCTCGTATCCAGTGTGTGGTGGACTTCGTGGCGGCCAATAGGCCTTTCACGCCCGCAGTGCGGCGAATTGCCGCAAAATTGAGACGAGCTCACCACACATTAAATCAAGGTGTGCTGTTCACCATCAAACAGCACTGCCTTGATAGGATACGAATGCTAGTGGCTGCAAAGAAGTCACTAGTGAGGCGGGCGAGAAGTATCGCGGAAAACATAAAGTTCCGCGATAAACCTTCTCGCTTATTCCAAGAGCCTCCACGTGTTGTCGATAACCCGCCGGCTGCAGATCGGGTGGAAACATTCTGGAAGAATATCTATGAGTATCCGCAACCAATCAACGTAGATACTCCAGCCCTAGCGCAGTTCGAAGCATTTTGCAGGGGGCTTCGGCAGCCTGAGCTCAATGATCTGCGCATTCCGATAACCACGGAAGAAGTACGAGGGGCCCTAAAAGGCTCTAAGAATTTCGCTGCTCCAGGCCCTGATGGGTTGAATAACTATTGGTGGAAAAAGTTTCCAACAACCCACCGCCATCTGGCCAGAGTTTTCAACTCATGGCTAGATGGTGAGCAGCAGATTCCAGAGTGGTTTGTCGAGGGGTGAACCGTGCTCATCCCCAAAAACGGAGATTTGTCTGATCCAAAGAATTACAGGCCGATAACATGCTTGAATGCGTGTTATAAGGTGTTTACGCGCATCTTATACACACGCATTCTCTCCGCAGTTGATCCGGTGTATGAACGGATAAATGAGCAAAGAGGGTCAAAGAAAGGGGTCGCCGGGTGCAAGGAGAACCTACTCATCGATAGATGTATCACGCAGGACTCCGTGCAGTATAAGCGTAACCTTTCGATGGCCTGGATCGATTACCGCAAGGCATTTGATACAACATCACATGAGTTAATCATGCATTTGCTCAGATGCCTTGAGGTACCCGGTCAAATAGTGGGATGCATTGGACAACTGATGCCGCTCTGGAGGACTCGCTTCACCATAAGATCTGGTAGAGACATAGTCCAAACAGAGCAGGTCATCATTAGAAGAGGTGTGTTTCAGGGAGACTCCCTTAGCCCTCTTCTCTTCTGCATCTCACTATTGCCACTGTCCGTTGCACTCAGGAATACCCGTGGGTACAACTGCGGCATCCCCAGCAACCGGAGGCATAATGTCACCCATCTATTTTACATGGATGACCTCAAATTGTATGCCTCTGGAGAAAAGGACCTACATCAGTCCCTTAGGGTGGTGGAAGAATATACGCATGCTATCGGTATGGAATTTGGGATCGACAAATGTGCCACGGTTCATCTCAAAAGAGGACGATGCGAGGAATACGGAGAGGATGTCCAGCTCGTAGACGGAAGCATCCTACATCATCTGGATGACGGAGAGACTTATACCTTGGGGTGGAACAACGCCGCTCCCAAGAGGTATTTACAGTTAAAAACTCTCTCCGCGGCAAGTATCAGCATAAACTCCGACAGATCTGGTCATCAGAACTGTCGGGGAAGAACAAAGTTGCTGCAACTAATATGCTTGCCGTTCCGATCCTTCTTTACTCTTTCGGAGTGATGAAGTGGACTAAGGAAGAGCTGCGACAACTTGACGTTAAGACTCGCAAAATGATGCATCTCAATAGGAGCTTGCATCCTAAATCGTCCGTTCCACGGTTATACTTTCCCAGACAGCGGGGAGGCCGTGGACTTTTGAGTTTGGAGTGTCTGCATTACAGAATGGTTCTGGATGGGGCCTGTAAAGTCATCAGGAGTTCAGATCCCCTTCTCTGCATGGTCCGCGACCATGAGAAAGCAGGGATTGGAGCATTCCTTTTTAAGGCAGCTACCCGTGCGGCAGATGAACTCGGTCTCGTTTTCGACACTGAACGGGCTAACCCAAACTCTGTCACCGAGTTGGGACCCGTTCAGCAAAAAGCTGACATAAAAGCTGCGGAGACAGAGGTCCTGCTACAGCTACATATGGATAAGCCAATGCATGGTGTCTTCTTTCATAACATCGAAGACCTTGGCTTATCCAAAAGCTTGACCTTTGCCTTCCTCAGGTCAAGTGAGCTAAAGTCGGAGACCGAGGGATTCATAATGGCCTGCCAGGATGGTGTTTTCAACACCCTTGTCTACCGTAGTCGCGTGATGGGTATAGACGTCCCTGACACCCGATGCAGGGCATGTCGTGGGGCACCTGAGACCGTAATGCATTTGCTATCAGCATGCCCATCTTATGCGGTCTCAGCCTATATCCACAGGCATAACGCGGCGCTACGAGTGTTGTACTACCACCTACGTCACTCGTACGGTATAGACGAGACACCGGTGTTGCCTTATGCTCCGGGGGATATTGAGTCCGTGGTGGAGAATGAGAGATGCCGAATCTATTGGAACTACTCATTCCCCACCCTCAGGCAAATACAAGCCAATAAGCCTGATGTTGTCCTCCTCGACCACCAAAGTAGAACGATATTCGTCATGGAGTTTTCCGCTCCAGGCGAAATGAATATCGTTCGAAAAGAGGAGGAAAAACGGACTAAATATCGAGATCTTCTCTTTGAACTCCGCAGGTTATATCCGGACCATTCTGTCAAAATGGTGGTTCTGATTATAGGAGTCCTTGGTGGAATGATGGACACACTGCTCTCTAACTTGAAGATAATACCGGCTTGCCGTAATATGGCAGAAATATTAGCAGCAAGAATGCAGAAGGCCGTTATACTTGGTTCGCTCCGTCTACTCAGGGCACACGATTCTCGGACCCAATAATCACTTACCCTACGGACGTAGGGAGTGGTTATTGGGGTTAACGACACCAGCGCGCCCTCCGGATGGGTCGGAGCACCGGAGACAGGGCCTGACTGGTACACTCCTAAGGAGAAAAAAATAATAAAATAATAATAATAATAATAATAATAATAATAATAATAATAATAATAATAATAATAATAATAATAATAATAATAATAATAATAATAATAATAATAATAATAATAATAATAATAATAATAATAATAATAATAATAATAATAATAATAATAATAATAATAATGATAATAATAATGATAGATGTATCACGCAGGACTCCGTGCAGTATAAGCGTAACCTTTCGATGGCCTGGATCGATTACCGCAAGGCATTTGATACAACATCGCATGAGTTAATCATGCATTTGCTCAGATGTCTTGAGGTACCCGATCAAATAGTGGGATGTATTGGACAACTGATGCCACTCTGGAGGACTCGCTTCACCATAAGATCTGGTAGAGACACAGTCCAAACAGAGCAGGTCATCATTAGAAGAGGCGTGTTTCAGGGAGACTCCCTCAGCCCTCTTCTCTTCTGCATCTCACTATTGCCATTGTCCGTTGTACTTAGGAATACCCGTGGGTACAACTGCGGCACCCCCAGCAACCGGAGGCATAAAGTCACCCATTTGTTCTACATGGATGACCTAAAATTATATGCCTCTGGAGAAAGGGACCTACATCAGTCCCTTAGGGTGGTGGAAGAGTACACGCATGCTATCGGAATGGAATTTGGGATCGACAAATGTGCCACGGTTCATCTTAAAAGAGGACGATGCGAGGAATACGGAGAGGATGTCCAGCTCGTAGACGGAAGCATCCTACATCATCTGGATGCCGGAGAGACGTATACTTACCTAGGGGTGGAGCAACGCCACTCCCAAGAGGTATTCACAGTTAAGAACTCTCTCCGCGGCAAGTATCAGCACAAACTCCGACAGATCTGGTCATCAGAACTGTCGGGGAAGAACAAAGTTGCTGCAACCAATATGCTTGCCGTTCCGATCCTTCTCTACTCTTTCGGAGTAATGAAGTGGACTAAGGAAGAGCTGCGACAACTCGACGTTAAAACTCGCAAAGTGATGCATCTCAATAGGTGCTTGCATCCTAAATCGTCCGTTCCACGGTTATACTTTCCCAGACAACGGGGAGGCCGTGGACTTTTGAGTTTGGAGTGTATGCATAACAGAATGGTTCTGGATGGGGCCTGTAAAGTCATCAGGAGTTCAGATCCCCTTCTCTGCATGGTCCGCGACCATGAAAAAGCAGGGATTGGAGCATTTCTTTTTAAGGCAGCAACCCGTGCGGCCGATGAACTCGGTCTCGTATTCGACACTGAACGGGCTAACCCAAACTCTGTCACCGAGTTGGGACCCGTTCAGCAAAAAGCTCACATCAAAGCTGCGGAGACAGAGGTCCTGCTACAGCTACATATGGATAAGCCAATGCATGGCGTCTTCTTTCACAACATCGAAGACCTTGGCTTATCCAAAAGCTTGACCTTTGCCTTCCTCAGGTCGAGTGAGCTAAAGTCGGAGACCGAGGGATTCATAATGGCCTGCCAGGATGGTGTCTTCAACACCCTCGTCTACCGTAGTCGCGTGATGGGTATAGACGTCCCTGACACCCGATGCAGGGCATGTCGTGGGGCACCTGAGACCGTAATGCATTTTTTATCAGCATGCCCATCTTATGCGGTCTCAGCCTATATCCACAGGCATAACGCGGCGCTACGAGTGTTATACTACCATCTACGACACTCGTACGGTATAGACGAGACACCGGTGTTGCCTTATGTTCCGGGGGATATTGAGTCCGTGGTGGAGAATGAGAGGTGCCGGATCTATTGGAACTACTCATTCCCCACCCTCAGGCAAATACAAGCCAATAAGCCTGATGTTGTCCTCCTCGACCACCAAAGTAGAACGATATTCGTCATGGAGTTTTCCGCTCCAGGCGAAATAAATATCGTTCGAAAAGAGGAGGAAAAACGGACTAAATATCGAGATCTTCTATTTGAACTCCGCAGGTTATATCCGGACCATTCTGTCAAAATGGTGGTTCTGATCATAGGAGTCCTTGGTGGAATGATGGACACACTGCTCTCCAACTTGAGGATAATACCTGCTTGCCGTAATATGGCAGAAATCTTAGCAGCGCGAATGCAGAAGGCCGTTATCCTTGGTTCGCTCCGTCTACTCAGGGCACATGATTCTCGGACCCAATAGTCACTCACCCTACGGACGTAGGGAGTGGTTATTGGGGTTAACGACACCAGCGCGCCCTCCGGATGTATCGGAGCACCGGAGACAGGGCCTGACTGGTACATTCCTAACGGAAAAAAAAAAAATAATAATGATAATAATAATAATAATAATAATAAATCGCCTTTATTCATATGATATGAAATGGTGAAGTGTCAGCTTAAAGCTGTTTTTCAACTTTACCACTAATTACAAAAAAAAAAACAATAATAGGTTCTCTAGACAAGTTCGAGTTAACGAAGATAGAAAATATGCAACTAAATTAAAAATACAGTTAGAAAATCATAGTATCAAGTATTGAGAGAGTAATGAATGCACATACATACATAAACACATAATGGATAGCAGGTCCGTGTGAGGTTAAATGACTTAGATTTCAGACAGAAGAGAAGCTTTAAGTCTTCTCTTGAAGTTGATGATTGAATAGTCCTTAAAATGGACTGGAGTACCATTGTAAAGTTTGCAAGCAGAATAAATGAAGCTCCGTTTATAGAATGAGGTGCGGTGTTTGGGAATATGTAAAGTATCTATTTTTCTGGTATTAACGTTATTATTTTTCAAAAATCGGAGTTTACTATATAGATATGATGGTTTCTGACTTTTAATAATTTTATGTGTGAGAGTGAGAGGATGAAGTTTGAATATTTTATCAATTTTTAACCAACCTAATTCTATTATTTTATTAGAAATTCTATCGTATTTTCTCAGACCACTACAAAAGCGAGCACAAGAGTTTTGAATCAATTGGAGCCTCTTCAGATTGGAGTTCAATATTGCGGATCCGTAAAGCTGGTCACAATAGGACAATTTCGAAAATATTAAGCTTTCGCACAATTTAACTTTGAGTCGCAGGGGAAGAACGTGTCTGTGAGGAAACAGTTGTTTCAGTGTACCGTAGGAAGTACCACATAACATTTGGATATGTCTGGAGAATCTGAGCTCAGAATCAAACCACACTCCCAAATTTTTGCATTCCGCGGTTATAGGTATGATGTCCCGATCAATTGATATAAGAAAGTTTTGTTCAAAGCTCTTTTGCTCCGGTTGCCGAATAACATGACTTGGCAGCATTCAATTTCAAATTGTGCGCGTACGATATTTTGAAAATATTTCTCAAATCATCATTTATTTGTGTAGAACAAATGTTTGCATCTTCATACTCAAAATCAATGTACATTTGAATATCATCTGCGTAATGAAAAAGTTTGCAAAATGTTATGAATTCGTGGAAATCTGATATATATAGAGAGAATAGTAATGGTCCCAATATCGAACCTTGTTGTACTCCGAAGTTAACTGGTAGGGCATTCGACACTTTATTATCCAATTTCACACGTTGAGTCCGTTGAGATAGATAATTTCTGATAAATTCTACAGCGCTTCCCTCGAAGCCAAAAAAGCGAAGTTTATTGCATAATAATTTGTGATTCAGAGTGTCGAAGGACTTACTGTAATCCAACAAAATTAAACACCCCAACCGACTATTATCCAAGGATTTGAAAATTTCATCGCCTAAGTTCAGTAACGTTGTGGTTGTACTGTATTGTTCCCTGAAACCTGATTGGATATCAGGGATTATACCTCTACCAAAAACGAACTTGGAGATTTGATTTTTCATTATAATTTCCAGCACTTTTGACATAGTTGGTAGGATGCTTATAGGTCTCAGGTGTCCAAACTCAGTGGGAGAAGATATTTTAGGAATTGGTGTTATATTTGCGTGCTTCCAAGCTGACGGGAAGAAATTGGTAGTAATGGCGGTATTTACAATAAACGTAATATGGCTTATTAAAGACTCGCTAACTAATTTCAAAGAAATAAGCGAAACACCATCCGAGCCAATACAATGACTTTTTATGCTGTTCAAAGCTTCGAGCACCTCGAAAGTGTTAACTGTTTTGAAAGCGAATTTGTCATTTTCTTTACTCAATTCGTTGTACTTATTCAGTATCAAATCTGGCTGTAACTGAGCCGCATCAGGGACATAGTTGAAATTTGTGTTTATTGAGTCAACATCAGATAAATTAGGAGGGATGGAAGAATTAATTTTTTTGTTTGTGACATTCATCAGATTCAAAGTGTTCCAAATGTCTCTGCTATTTTTGTTCCTCATAACATGCTCCATGTATGCGCGTTTTTCACGTTTTATAGCACCTGTTACATAATTACGTAAGTCTTTGTATGAATCCCAATCTCTTCCTAGCTTCGTTCTACGAAACTTTTGGAGGGCTTTATCGCGTAGTTTGGTCATTAGCTTTACATTGTAAGTAAACCAAGGTGAGTAGGGTTTGCTCACTTTCACTTTACGAAATGGTACATGTGCATCTAGTAAATTGATTAATTCTCGATTGAAAAATTTTACCTGTTCATCAACATTCTGAAAAGTGTATATTGTATCCCAGCGAACTTTTTCCAAGTCAGCAAGGAATGATGGTAGTGTAAAATTTTTGTAGTCTCTGAAAGTTATGTAGCGGGTTCCGGTTTCAGTTCTGGAAATTTCATAATGCAAAGTGTTGCAAAGTGATCGGAAATTCCCGGGAGGTCGAATACTTCACTTTTGGTGATGAATTCTGGGTTGCTGGTGATGATTATATCGATAAGAGTTTGTGAATGAGATGTTACTCTTGTGGGTTCCGTCACTATTTGAGAAAGATCATAACTTTGTAAAAAATCATTAAATAATTGGGCAGATGCACTAGTTGAGAGTAAATTGATATTGAAATCAGCTGCAATGACTAGAGTGTCGCTGGATGTTAGAAAAGTTGCGAGATTCGCTTCGAGTTTTTCTAGTGCTGTGGGAACATACGCATTTGGGGGTCGATATGCTACTCCTAAAATGATTGTTTTATTCTTAATTTTCAATGAAATCCATAATTGTTCCAGCGAGTCGCATATTTCTGTATGATGTAGTTCTCTTTTTGTCACTTTGGCTAGTTGACTTCACTATTGAACGAAGATAAGGTTGATTCTAAGTTTGTTTCTTTTCTTCGATTTCATGCAGTTTTTTTATGATTTTCTGCTCTTCTTCAGCTTGAAAAGTTGCAGTTTCTGGTGCACCATGAGAGGATGGTATTTGTTTCTTTGAAGTTTGTTCGGGATTTGGTTGATTCTCTAATTCTTGGGCTGTGTACTGTTCTCCGTTGATCACAATGGTACCCTTATGAATTTTCGTTGTATAGCCCTTTTCTCTAGCGATCTGCTGATGTTTTAACAGAATTTTATGCGTGTCTCTATCCTCCTTGGTTAAATCATTAGCAATTCTTATTAATCTAGTTAGCCTAGACCAGTTCCCTGCATAAACAAAATATTGCGTTACCATAGCAACGAACAATAACTTATTAGAAGTGTCAGTGTAAAGTTTGACGTCAAAAAAGTAAACCAGAGTAACTCAATAAATAAGAAAAAATATGTCCACCGAAATTGTTAAAATCGAAAAATTGCAGTATCGAGCCATCATCAAGTACCTGTATTTAAAGGGTTAAGAGGTAAGCAGATTTACGAAGATATGCTTAATACCCTTGGTGATCAATGTCCTTCGTATGCCACCGTGAAAAATTGGACTGCAAGCTTCAAAAGAGTTAAATTTTCCCATTGAAGATGATGACCGATTGGGAAGGCCAGTTTCTGTGTCAGTCCCCAAAAATATCGATGCAGTTCATGACATGATTTTAACAGACCGTCGAATTGGGCTAAAACGGAAATCTGAAGCACTGAATATTTCATACGAACGCGTTCATCATATAGTTCACGTCAATTTGGACATGAGAAAAATTGCTGCAAAATGGATCCCCAAATGTTTGAATGTTGACCAAAAGCGTGCAAGGGTAGTAGCATCGCGTTCGATTTGTGCTCGATTTGAAAACGATGCAGACTTCTTAAACCGAATTGTTACTATGGATGAGACTTGGGTACATTTCTACGATCCAGAAACAAAGCAACAATCGATGGAATGGCAACACTCCGGTTATCCAAGACCTAAGAAGTTTCGTGTCCAAAAATCTGCAGGAAAAGTTCTTGCTTCAGTTTTTTGGGATTGCCATGGAGTAATCATGATTGATTTTTTGGATAAGGGTAGAACAATAACTGGAGATACTATTCGACATTACTGACCACTCTACGGGAAAAAATTAAAGAGAAAAGACGCGGAAAGCTATCCAACGGTGTTTTGTTTTTGCAGGACAACGCCCGTGCACACAAATCTTATGTTGCCATGCAAAAAATTCGTGATTTAGGGTTTGAATTACTAGAACACCCCCCTCATTCACCAGATTTGGCTCCGTCCGACTATCATTTCTTTCCTCAACTGAAAAACAGTTTACAAGGTCGTAAATTTTCTTTTAACGAGGAGGTAATAAAAGCTGTGGAGGTCTTGTTTGCAGAGCAAGAAGAAACGTTTTTTTTTAAAGGTCTAGAGACGTTGCAGGTTCGCTGTAATAAATGTATTCAATTAAGAGGAGAATATGTTGATTAATAAAATATTTTGACAATGAAATTTTGTTTGGTTCTATAGTAGGCTAAGAATTTAAGAAATTTGAAAATTTTGTGAATCCAGTGGTGTATAAATATTTTTCCTAAAAAAATCGGGCAAATATAATTTATTACAGATTTTTTTTCTTTAAAAAATATAAGAAAAGTTGGCCCTGGGAACGAAAATTTGGTGTCCTAGTGGACTTTTTGAATGTTTACGTAACGAAAACATCATTTCAATCGGTTGAAAAGATATGTTATCTAAGAGTGCTAAATATTATATCTGTTAGATTATTGGGAATTCTTCTACAAGAAGTACTTTGCGGTGCACCATACATTTCATAGACAATCTTACGTTTTGCTCAAAACGAGGAACGCATAACTACATACTGCGGTTTCATGATAGAAGCAGAAAAAAATAAATGAAAAAAATTATGTAGTGAAGGCTTCCACAGGCTAGCTCATGAAATTACCTCTCGAAAATTGATCCTGTAAACCTGAATATGTGTCTGAACCATTTCTGAATCGAATTATTTTGCAACGTTTCATCTTTTGACTCTAAACCGGGTGTCCGTGGAAAGTGTCTATAACTTTGTTGTTTTGGAAACTAATGGAATGAAATTTAGAGGATCGGTATATGACATAGACTTGCATTTTTTGACAAGCAACTTAGCTTCATGCAACTTCCGGTTTCACCAGTAGTGACCTAAACTTTCGATTTTCAAATGGGACACCCAGTATATTTTCACTTCTTGTGTCTCCTTATGACATACCGAATACAACCATATATCCTTTGTCACTTTTTGTAATCGAATTTATCTTTTATTTTATTTCATTTTTTTATTGTAGAGGGCTATGGATATCTTCAAATCACCTATGTTAGTCCTAAAATTTTGGGAAAATAACAACTTCACATATTGGCTTGTCGGGTTACAAAAAAGAGCATTTTATTACGATTAATTTGATACTGCACACTATTAGGTTTGAAACAAACTTCTGTAAAAAATCTTTACATTAGACATTTTTCTGAGTTTAAAATAAGATTTAGAGATGCATTGAGTAACCTGCAACCAACACAACTGATAAAACAAATTCATCAATACAAAAGCTAGTAACATATTATCTCCTTGCATAAATATTATCATTAACATATTTTTTAAACAACTACTTACACAATAGCTACCTAATTTACTCTTGAAGAAAGAGGTAAAATAAGATGTCGACTTCCTTAATGTCAGTTGCGTTTGTCACAGGTTACTCGATTCATTTAAATATTATTTAATTACCAAAATATGCTTTATTTTAAGAAAGATCTAACGTAGTTTTCTGAGTATTTTAACTGAAGTTTGTTTGAAACCTATTAGTGTTGGGAGGTATCAAATTGATCGTAACATGAATAATAATAATAATAATGTTTATTTACGTAAATGCAGGGACAACGTTACAATGGTATAAATAAAATTGTACATAAATAAAATATCACAAAAGTGTAGGTACTCATGATTAGGAATCTCAGTCTCAGTTTTATTTTTTCTGGGAGTGGTATCTCGTAGGTATTAACGCAAAGGTAGAATAATTGCCTTATATCCATAACTTTTAACTCTTTGTAGAGGCTGTCGGAATTGTATATGCGATTTTTTTGCAGAATTAGTTTCTAAAATCGTCTTTGTAATACTTCTAATCGGTTGAGATGGGTTTTACCCCCCTCCCCACCCAAGCTGCAATACCATAGCGGATATGGCTTTCTCCACGATCATCACAGAATTTGCCAATTCTGAAAGCAAATTTGATTACACAATGCTGGAATTCTCTCTCTTGAGATTGAAGAAATATTCTGCAACACCTCTGCCCCCATGCAATTCAAATGTATTTACATTCTCTCTCTTGTGATAGAATAATATTCTCACACTGGTTAGCAATAATAACATTAGCCTTGACGCAGTTGATTGTCATCGTAGTGGCAAAATTTGAGTAAGTGTCAAAATTATTTCTGTCACTTTTCCAGTCGAAAATAAAAAAAGTATCATGAATGTATCCAGTGATTCAGAATCAGAGTGAGAAAATACACCACCTGAAATTACAAAGAGTGCAAATAATATACTGGAAAGTTTACTACCAAAAAAATCAAAGAATGAATATGAAAAGTATTACAAACTGTTCATGGATTGGAAACAAACAAAGCAAACGGATTCCTTTTCAGAAAATATTTTGATTGCGTTTTTTTGGTGAATTATCGGAAAAATGGAAATCTTCAACAATCAATACAAAGTAGAATGTTTCTTGAATTATTGAGTGTTTACCTAATATAATAGTCGCGTTCGGTTTTTACGTCGGACTGGTCAGATTAGTCTGGATCGTTCGTTTATTGCATGCGATTGTATATGGGAGGTAAATCTTTATCGTTCGGTTATTCAAATCCGATCAGTCTTAGACTGATCTGTTTGCTCGGAGAATTTTGGCAGACGAGAAGGATTTATTTGAAAGTGTGAGGTTATGTTCATCTGTTCATCATCATTTAAATTAATGATTTGATTTTCCCAAACAGAAACCAGCAATATTTTTTGTATATTCGTTATTGCAATATTCAAAACGTTCAAATTTTAAACTTGAAGATTCTTTACGAAAAAAACAATGCAAATTTTGATGTGTCAAGGTCAAGCCAACGTCCGTTTCGTTCGTTTATTACCGATTGATCCGATTAATTTATTGCCACGTGACTAAAATCTGCTCCACTCTGAGATCTTAATACCGAACTCAATTAATGTATTGTGATTGAGTTCTGTAATATAAATTATCTTTTGTTCGTTTCCATTCAAAAATATATATTTAATATCTTTGATCGTGGAGAAAGTATAGTCTGCTACTCGGTTAGAATGAAAATTCGTGATGCTCGCGCTCGGAACTTTCCACTCGCATCGAATTTTCATTCTAACCTTGTTACAGAATATACTATTCTACGTGTGAGGAGTATATTATTCTCATTTCTGGGATAGGTAGGTAGTTGTTGAAGTATTTAAATTTATATAAGATGGTTTGGAGTTTTCTGGTAACATATTTGATATGGTAATCTCATTTAAGGTGTGTGTCGCGAGATATATTCCTAAATATTTGGACAGATGCAGAGTCTTACTTCAGCATTTCTCCATCTATATTTATTTCGAGATGTTTTTCAAAATTCACCGTTAATAATCTGTCATCAAACCTATCTTTAAAAGTTTAAAATCTGCCCGGTGAACATTCAACTTCACAATTATAAGTCAAATAATGGTTTTCATCAGATGTCTCATGCGTTATGTTGAATGAACTTAACCGATACGTACTTCAAAAATCGGTCATACTCATGACTATATGAAATACCAAAATTAAACCATTTTCCGTCGAACGTTCGCTTTAACACATTTCAATTATGTTGCATTTTTGATCAAATTAAACGATCAATACTGCATAATCATGAATGTATCATTTGAATGATGATAACTTTGAAGATTGCATATAAACATTTTTTTATGTACTTTTTCAAATATTGTCTCTTCAATAATTTGCAGACATCAAGATAGATATGAAAATATCTAACTTTTTTAAATATAATCGAATATACATTTTCGTCAATATAATCAATAGTAATACCAAATAACTACGTATTATTGCATATTTTGCCAGACGTAATTTATGTGCCCCAAAAAAAATATACAGCGTTTTTCCCCCGAAGGTTAAAAAACGACTTATTTTAGGCCTTGCCTAGGCTTGACCCTGAAGAGATTACGTTCCTTGTCTTACCTTCGTCGGTGCGTGTTGGTGTCTCAACTCTGTGCTTTTCCCCTTCCACGTCTCATCAGTTCTCTCGAGCCAGGTCGCTCCGCGCCCGCTATGTGAGAGAAGTATTTTTATTCAGTACCTTTTCTGAGTAAGTCGTCAAGTGCTCACTGGGGTCAAGCCTAGGCAAGGCCTAAAATAAGTAGTTTTTTACCCTTCGGGGGAAAAACGCTGTATATTTTAGTCCTGTGCCATGAAGAGAAGTGTTTAGGGTCTGACGACGTGGTAGCGTACTGTATATATATATATATATATTTTTATTAAGGCAGTGTGTTGTTATCTAAACTTTATTTCAAAAATGATATGACATTCTATGTTTAAATTATAACAAAACTAAATGGGTGTAAAGGTAGATTCACATTCACCACTCTGTGAAGGTCTAGAGACAGTTCGGTCAATTTCTTTATAATAGTGTTTTCTTGGATTTTCCAATTTCCATTTTTCAGGATGATGTCCAGGGGAACCTCATTGTCAAAGCGTGATGAGGATAGCGCAGATCTAATACTGCCTGGTGAATACTCTATGCCGGCACTTGTGAATTCTGTCTTAATCCACCCTGCAATGGCTGCTCTTGATGCTGGGGCCACTTTTCTGCGGGTTGTTATGAACAGGCTTGTCAGATACTCTGGCTTTTCTACGACAACTTGATGTCTCTATTAATTTTTTCGACCAGCTCCCTGGATCCAGGTCCGAATCAAGTTGCTTTGAAAGCTTCCAGCCAGACTGCCTGTGATTGCTGGTGTCCGTTTTAGAGCCATACTCTGGCCAAAACAAGATGGCGTCACCTTCCACAAGCATAGATTTGTCATCAATTTTTCAAAGTGTTAAATCATGTACTCTTCTGCCGGATGCTAATATTAGTATTAGAGCCAGTCTTTTTGATACTTGAAGAATGCTTTGACTGTCGACTGCGTCCGACTTCATCCAAGTTATTACTGTATTTACGTCCCATATCCGTTTGTTTGGAACTGGTTTGGTAGTCTCAATGGCCTTGACCATCCTCTTGATAAGAGGGTGGCTGGAAGTTTGTTCACTTCTGTCGGGGTCGGAAAACGTGGAAATCACCGATTTATGTAGCTTGATTGTGCTCGTTGCAAATCCCTTCACTCGGAATAAGTGGGCGAGATGTTGGGATATTATGCTAGGATCAGGATCATTTGCTGATACATTCTTACTCTTGGTCCAGTTAACCCACTCCTTCCATGGGGAAGCATATGTTTTCAATGAGGATTTTCGCCATGACTTTTCGAGCAAAAGCCTGTCTTCGTCGGACCATTTTCCTATCAGATTTAACCAGCCTGTACCCTCCAGGCCACCAAGCAAAGTTTTTTGGCCTGCGGCAAGGGCTTTCTCGTCTGCGCATCGATCAAGCACAGGTGAAGGTTTGGTAACTGGAACGGGGGAGATATTGCTTGGGCTTCTACATCTACTCTCCAAAAGACTTTGTCCCATTTTGGAGCTATGAGAATGAATGTTCCTTTCGCCGAGTTCAAGTGATTCAGTACCCTTGGTATCAAGCTGGGAGGGGGAAATATCCAAGCTAGATGATAGCACCAATTTCTGCTGAAGGCGTCTGTGAACTCCGCCTGTTGGTCCTTCATGTCCCTTGACACATACCACCTTTGACTGATGAGACGCAAATAGGTCTATGTCTGGCGTGCCCCACATCTCGAATATCCTGGTTGATATGCTTGGTAAGTGCCAGTCCGGCAGGGTTTTGTTTCTCGATAGGCTGTCCGCGATGTTGTTGTATAGTCCCGGTATATACTGAGCTGTTAGTGTCATTTCCCATTTCTGCGTTTCAGTAATACATGCGTCATCCTCAACAATAGCGCTGACTTCGTTCCGCCTTGATTTCTCATATAAGCAACCACTGTGCGATTGTCCGACTGAATCAGTATGGATTTTCCTTTTAGGGCAAGTACATTCCTTCGCAGTGTCGCATATACGGCAAACATTTCTTTGCAATTTATGTGCCACTCTCTCTGTTTTCCAGACCAGGTTCCCTTCAGACTTCTGTTGTTTATTTGAGCTCCCCATCCTATATCGCTCGCATCTGTCGATACAAATACTTCTGTAGTTTTGCCAAAAATATGAGAAGTTTCCTGAATATTCTGAATCCACCATCGGCATTCTGCGAGGACGGGCTGCGGTGTTCTCAACAACATGCTTCTTGAGTGTAGCCGCCCCAGTGGAACGACAAATGATGCGTAGTTCATCTTTCCTAGTAGACTCTTGGCAATTTTCCAATTCCATTGCTGACATTTCAGAATTTGAGATACGTCTTTAATCATGGATATTCTCTTTCTCTTCGATGACACTTGGTTTTCTACCATATCCCATATGATTCCTAAATATTCTAATCGTCTTTGGGGTCTCAGTACCGACTTTTCTTTGTTTACCTGCCATCCCAATATTTCCAAAAATGATGTTGCGTCCTTCGTCTGAAGGCCAAGCGCCTCTGGATTTTGATTTACGAGCAAGAAATCGTCTAGATAAACCACCACTCGTATGCCCCTTCTGCGAAGTTAATCCGCCATCCAGTTGGAGATTCTGGCAAACTCGAGCGGCGCGCTTGATAGGCCGAATGGCAAACATGTCATGTGATATACCTTCCTTTTGTGTATCAGAGATAGAAATCTCCGATATCTCTCTTTTATGGGTATGTGGAAATAGGCTTGTGATATGTCTATCTTGGTCATGAAATCCCCGCTTCGTAAAAATAATGGGATCTTCAAGTGATTTATCAGTCGGAACTTCTTTGGGCGAAGAAATTGGTTTAGAGCGCGCAAGTTGAAAATTGGTCTTTTGGAACCGTCCGACCAGCTCCGATGCGACAACAAAGCGTACTGAATAAAAATACTTATTTCACATAGCGGGCGCGGAGCGACCTGGCTCGAGAGAACTGACGAGACGTGGAAGGGGGAAAGCACAGAGTTGAGACACCAACACGCACCGACGAAGGTAAGACAAGGAGCGTTATCTCTTCAGGGTCAAGCCGACGGCACAGGACTAAAATATATAATTATTGATCGAAATAATCAATAAAAATTATTATATTGTGGCGAAGCTGTGGGCGATGCCGGGCCTGAACACTCACGCAGGCCGCATATGGCCTTCGATACGCTATGCACCGAGAAGAATCTGGACGATTCGATAGAAAATTCTAGAGCATTCGGAGAAGTCAACAGTGAATATAAAAAGAACGACGCAGCAGACAGACGGTCAGTCGGTGAAGTGAAAGTCGAATATAAATAGGAGAGTGATTGTTATATAAATTAGAGTATTGTGAATCATTGTATTTCATTAAATAAATTACTTTAGAGTGAATTAGAGTTTAAATATATAACATTTGGTGACAGAAGTGCGATGTTTAAATACAGAGTGTTCGTGTAAGTAGACAGTTTGTGTATTTCGGACAATTGTTTTCGCGAAAAATAGACAGAGACTGATAAACATTTTTCGTGAAGTTGACAGTTGTGTGCATAAACTGATACACTTCTCGCGTGTGAAATAGACAATAATAATAGACTAGTGGCCGTGGAATAGACTGTGTGAAATAGACAATAATAATAATAGACTGGTGGCCCGTGAAATAGACTGTGAGACATAAACTAAGACCAAATATGTTCAAGGAAAGTTCGCCTGGTCGATTTGAAGGTTGCGGAATTGAAGCAAGAACTGGAGGAGAGGGAACTTGATACAAGTGGTAAAAAGGCCGTGCTTCAGGCAAGACTTTCTGAGGGATTAATCCAGGAGGGCGAGGATCCAGAAACATTTTTATTCGAAGTTTCTGGAATTGGTTTGGGTTCCATAATGAATAAACTCGACGAAAATTCCAAATCAATGAAAGAAGAGCTGCAACAGAATTCAAGACTCCTTGAAGAGAAACTTCTAGAAAATTCAAATACCCTAAAGGAAGAACTTCAAGAAAATTCGAAAAATCTGGAAGAAAAGCTGTTAGAAAATTCGAAAAATTTGGAAGAAAAACTTCAAGAGAAACTTCTGAAAAATTCGAATATTCTGAAAGAAGAATTTCAAGAAAGTTCGAGGAATTTGGAAGAAAAGTTGCAAGAAAATTCGAATACCATGAAAGAAGAACTTTGTGGCGTGGCGAGCCGATTAGAAGAAAGAATGGGAACTGTCGAGACAGAAATGGGGAAAATTAAAGATGAAATTGAAGAAGAGATGGTAAAATTGAAGGAAATAATCAGCGATGAAATCAGAGGCGGAATCGAGGAAGAAATCAACAAATTGAAGGAGAAAATCAGTAAGTTGGAAAACCAGAATGACACTACCCACACCACAGAATATGTCAATGAAAATTCAATGCTGGAATTGAGTTTGAACTTGGATGATGTTCAAAAGGGTCTGAAAGATGTAAAGATCAGTTCGGAAACAGGAAAACTCTCTATGAAACCACCTCAGTTTGATGGAAAAACACCATGGGCAAACTACCGCCGACAATTTGAAGCTGCAGCAAAGGCGAATGGATGGAATGCAGGAGATAGAGCTGTGGCACTAACACTGGCGTTGCGTGGAGAAGCAACAAATATCTTACAAACCCTCACGGCACAAGAACAAGAGGACTATGAGCAGCTGATTAAACATCTCGAATTACGGTATGGACAGACCCATCTAGAACATGTATACCACTCACAGCTCAAAAACCGCTGCCAGAAATCAAGCGAGTCCCTACAGGAGTTTGAAGCAGACATTGCACGCTTGGTTCGCCTTGCATATCCAGCCACACCGGAAAAGGTAATGGAGCGACTAGCAGTTCAGGCCTTCTTAGATGGACTCCGTGACCAGGAAACCATACAAGCTTTGACACTAGCTCGTCCAACACATCTCGTGGATGCACTGGCATGCTGCTAGATACAGGTGCGACTAGGACAATCCTTGGACCTGCTTTCATTAAAACACCAGAGAGAATGGAACCATCATCCTGGAAGCTACGCACAGCAACAGGAGAGCCGGCCACTGTACATGGAGAGCTACCGATTGAACTGATTCTAGGCAGCACGAAAGTGAAACATCGGGCATTAGTAGCGGACATTGAGGACGATGCAATTATTGGAATGGACATTATGAATTCCAGAGGGTTTGAATTGAACTTCAAAGATGGCGTCCTACGTGTGAACGAAGAAGAGCAGGCGCTACATGGAAGAAGTGAGGAGATGATTCGTGTTCTGCTGGTTGAAGATGTAAGTGTACCCGAGAGGGCTGAGACCTTACTGGAGGCTCGCTTGGATGGAGGTGCGATCAATGGAAGCGTGGTTATGTTCGAGCCCAAGCTTCATGATGAGAAAATTGGACGAGGGATTGCACTAGGCAAGACTTTGTTGCGTGCTGATAAAATTGTGCCAGTAAGGGTAATGAATGTCAATTATTACCCAGTGACTTTGAAGAAAGGAACTGTTTTGGGACACTGCTCGTCAATTTCCTCTGTGATCAGGAGTGTACACGGTATTGCTAGTCAAGACAGCAACCTGACAGGTAACTGGAAAAATTGGTTACCCTCTCTTCCAAGGGCATTAAACCAGCCCCACAGCCCAGATTGAGAGAATTAGTCAAGAAGTACCAAGACATCTTCAATGCCGGACAAGGAAAAGGGGTTGAAAGAATGTAGTTCAACATAAAATTGGTACTGGGGATGCCCGACCAATCCGACAATCAGCTAGAAGACTTCCTCTTGCCAAGAAGGAAGAGGCTGACAAAATAGTCAGTGATATGGGGAAAGATGGAGTTATTGAACCATCCGACAGTCCATGGTCCTCTCCAGTCGTGCTGGTGAAGAAGAAAGATGGATCAACACGCTTTTGCGTAGACTATCGTCAACTGAACAACGTGACGAAGAAAGACAGTTACCCTCTTGCGAGAATAGATGACACCCTAGACACGTTGGCCGGCTCCACGATTTTCTCGACCCTCGATCTGAAGAGTGGATACTGGCAGGTAGAACTGGCTCCAGAAGATAGAGAAAAGACAGCTTTCACCATCGGCTCAGGACTGTGGCATTTCACCGTTATGCCATTCGGACTTTGTAATGCTCCAGCCACATTCGAGAGATTAATGGAGACGGTTCTGAAGGGAATTTCATGGAGGACGTGTCTGGTATATCTCGATGACATTATTGTAGTTGGCAAATCGTTCGAAGACCACGTTAAAAACCTGGAGGAGGTATTCCTGCGACTGAGAAATTCTGGATTGAAGCTGAGCCCCAAGAAATGCCACCTGTTCCAAAAAGAAGTACGTTTCCTTGGCCATGTTGTCTCTGGGCACGGAGTAGCAGTGGATGACGAGAAGATCAGAGCAGTGAAGGAGTGGCCTATTCCGTGAGACATACACCAACTACGTAGTTTCCTTGGTTTGTGCACATACTATCGCCGATATTTGCTGGGGTTCACCAACATCGCTAACCCACTGAATAGGCTCACGGAAGGACAAACAAAGTTTCAGTGGTCCGAAGAATGCCATGACTCGTTCAGGAAGCTGAAGAGGGCATTGATCAACGCACCGATTCTGAGTTATCCCCTTCCGAGTGGAAAATTCATTTTGGACACGGACGTCATCAACGTGGGACTTGGAGCTGTCTTGTCCCAGATCCAGGATAGGCAAGAGAAGGTCATCGGATACTTCAGTAAAACTCTCAGTAAACCGGAGCGTAACTACTGCGTCACCAGACGAGAACTGTTAGCTGCTGTCAAGGGAGTAGAACACTTTTACAAATACGTGTACGGGAGAAGATTCCTGTTAAGGACTGACCACGCAGCCCTTAAATGGCTTCTACTGTTCAAAAATCCCGAGGGCCAAGTAGCACGTTGGATAGAAAAACTCCAAGAATTCGACTTCGGGATCGAACATCGAGCAGGAAGTGGCCATAAGAACGCAGATGCCCTGTTAAGGAGACCATGCCCAGACGACTGCTCACACTGCCGACGAGCAGAAGATAAGGAAGCAGCGATTTGTAGAACCACGGCAGTTGACAACAACTGGAATGACAACGAGGTCCAGAAAGACCAAGAAAGAGATCCAGATCTTGGTTTAGTCATCGGTTGGAAAAAGAGTAATCAAAGACCGACATGGCAGGAAATCGCAAGATATTCCCCAGCAATCGAATCCTACTGGGCCCAATGGAACTCCCTTACCTTGGAAAATGGGGTCCTGAAACATGTATTGGAGACCGAAGATGGTGGGGAGGACAGACGTCAGATAGTGGTTCCCAAGAATAGAAGACATGAAGTACTCCGAGAGATCCATGTTGGAGTTGCTGGAGGACATCTGGGTGTGACGAATACCCTGCAGAAAGTAAGGCAACGGTTCTACTGGGTCAATTGTCAAGTTGATGTCAATGACTGGTGCAGAAAGTGTGCTGTTTGTGCTGCCAGAAATGGACCTCGGACACGACCCAAGGCCCAGATGCGTCAGTATAACGTAGGTAGTCCATTCGAGAGAATCGCCATTGACATCGCCGGCCCGTTCCCCGTATCAGATCACGGAAATAAATACATTCTTGTGGCAATGGACTATTTCAGCAAGTGGGCCGAAGCCTATGCCCTGCCCAACCAGGAAGCTATCACCGTTGCGGACGTCTTGGTGAAAGAGTTGATATCTCGGTGTCCCCTTGGAGCTGCACTCGGGCCAAGGCAGAAATTTTGAATCCATCCTGTTCCAAGAAATCTGCCAACTGCTGAATATCCGCAAGACGAGAACCACAGCTCTACATCCACAGTCCGATGGAATGGTTGAGCGGATGAACAGGACTATCAATCGCCACTTGTCCAAGGTAGTCTCTGACCATCAAAGAGACTGGGACTAGTATCTTCATTTGTTCCTGATGGCCTACCGTTCCGCTGTACACGAGTCGACCGGCCAAACCCCTGCTAGTATCATAATGGGCCGAGAGCTGCGACTTCCCTGTGACCTAAAGTTTGGGAAGCCACCAGGACAGGATACCGCGGGAGAGGACTACATCAGCAAACTCCGTCAGCGAATGGAAGACATCCACGAACGAGTCCATTTGAACATCCAAAGTGCCAGCAACCGAATTAAAGCGACTTATGACATCAATGCCGATGCTGGAGGATTTCAGGTTGGTGACCTAGTTTGGCTGTACAATCCGATGCGTCGCCGGGGCCTGTCACCGAAATTACGGAATTCATGGGAAGGTCCGTACAAGATCATCAAGAGGATAAACGACCTGCTTTACCGAATCCACAAGCCACCCAGAGGTAAACACAGGGTCGTTCATTTCAACAGGTTGGCCCCTTACGCTGGAAATCATTACCAATTCCGCACCCTCAGACCACCAGAGGATGCGATGACGTTCCAGAAATTCATGTCCTTATACTCAAATGGACAGAAAGTGTCACACGGGGTAACTCGAGAGGAGCCACGGGACCTTTTCAAAGTGCCAGTCGATTACGCCCTAGCACACTGCGTCGCAGAAGATCGTCGAATGTCCAGGGACATCGCTGTGGTGTTCTCCAAGAAATTTGGCTAACTCCAAACACTACGAAAACAGAATCCAGAAATTGGAGGTGTGCTACAACTGAAGAAGGGCCAGAGAAACATCTACTACCTGGTGACCAAGAAACATTCCCAAGATAAACCGTCCTATGAAGATGTCTGGAGGAGCCTCACCCAACTGAGAGACACAATGGTGGACCAGAATCTGGTGCACTTGGTAATCCCAAAATTATCCTGTGGTATTGATGGGCTGGATTGGAGAGTTATAAGAAGTATGTTGGAGACGATATTCCGATCCAGCGGCGTCCAGATTTTGGTTTGAAGTAATCATATTCCACGACCTAACATGAAGACTGTGGAGTGTTATCTCCATCGAACTTCACGATGCAGATATGGGGAGTCCTGCAAATATCGACACACTCCAAGGATGACATTTCGGGACGAAATATCTCTAAGAAGGGGGCAATGTGGCGAAGCTGTGGGCGATGCCGGGCCTGAACACTCACGCAGGCCGCATATGGCCTTCGATACGCTATGCACCGAGAAGAATCTGGACGATTCGATGGATCTGGACGATTCGATGGATCTGGACGATTCGATGGAAAATTCTAGAGCATTCGGAGGAGTCAACAGTGAATATAAAAAGAACGACGCAGCAGACAGATGGTCAGTCGGTGAAGTGAATGTCGAATATAAATAGGAGAGTGATTGTTATATAAATTAGAGTATTGTGAATCATTGTATTTCATTAAATAAATTACTTTATAGTAAATTAGAGTTTAAATATATAACAATATTATTTTTTTTCTTTGGTGTTTTGGCTTCGACTGCTATGGTCATTAGCCATGTGTTCTTTATAGGAAAATAGACCTATTATTTATATGTGTTTCCAAGAATCGACTCTTCATAGTTTTCCTGGCATCAGGCAAAATATGAATATCTTACATATTTCCTAATATAGTAATGAATATATTATATTGTATTTGATCCGTTCAACGACCTGACGTAATTTGAATAACTAAAGAATTGTTTTCATTTATTGATCAAAATGATCGTTATAAACTATTCCATCGTGGATACATCTCCGGGGTGATGATAATTTTGAATTTCGAATGTAAACATATCATTTATATATGTTACCAAACTTTGTCTCTCCAAAGTTATCCTGGTGTCAGACAAAATATGTGTACTTTTCGTTTTCCATGATATGGTAATAAAAACGTTTAATTCAGATCAATAAATTTTCTGTCCAAATAACCATGTATTTTTGCATACTTTTTCCAACGAAAGTTGAATACCTGAACAAATATGTTCACTTATTGATGTAATTGATCAATAAAAATTATTATATCATTTATATATCTCTTGAGCGATGGTAATTTTGAATATCGAATATAAACATATTATTTATATATGTTTCCAAACATTGTCTCTCCAAAGTTTTTCTGGCAACAGGAAAAATATGAAAATTTTACATATTTCCTAATATAGTAATGAAAATATCATATTAGATTAGATACATTTAACGACAAAATTACTTTGTATTTTTGCACACTTTGCCTGACGCAAGTTGAATATCTAAAATAAATTTATTCATTTATTGCTCGAAATAATCGATATAAACTGTTCTATCGTGGATATATCTCCTGGGTGATGATGACTTTGAAAATTGAACGTAAATGTATTATTCACATATGTTTCCAATGTTTGTCTCTCCAAAGTTTTCCTGGTATCAGACAAAATATGTGTATTTTTCGTTTTCCACATTATAGTAATAAAAACGGTTCATTCAGATCAATAAATTTTCTGACCAAATATAACTATATATTTTTGCATACTTTTTCCAACGTAAGTTGAATACCTGAAAAATTTGTTCGCTTATTGATATAAATAAGCAATAAAAATTATTATATCATAAATATATCTCTTGAGGGACGGTAGTTTTGAAAATCGAATATAAACAAATTATTGATATATGTTTCCAAACATTGTCTAACATTTTCTCTCCAAATTTTTCCAGACATCAGGCAAAATATGAATATTTTACATATTTCTTAATATAGTAGTGAAAATATCATATTTGAATCGCCCCATTTTATGACCAAATAACTATGTAACTTTGAGACTTTTTTGCATACTTTGCCTGACGTGAGTTGAATATCTAAAGAAATATGTTCATTTATTGATCAAAATAATCAATATACTATTATATCGTTTGTATATCTCCTGGGCGATGATCATTTTGAAAATCAAATGTAAACGTATCATTTATATATGTTTACAAAAATTGTTCCTTCAAAGTTTTCCTGGTATCAGACGAAATGTGCATATTTTTCATTCCTCGTAATATAGTTATGAAAATGATTTATTCAAATTGATACATTTTACGATCAAATAATTATGTATTTTTGCATACTTTGCCTGACGTAAGTTAATACCTTAAAAAATAAGTTCAGATGTTGATCAATATAATCAATATGAAGTATTCTACTCAACGATAGGTGTCGCTGCTATTGAAGTTACGAAGCACTATATCAAACTCAGTAACAGTATATGAATACTATCAAAAGCTTTTGTGAATTGTCCATTAGTTATTGGACCTCTTGCATGGGTTACCATGATAACATGCACAAAAGGCCTAATAGACTGCTTGAGTGCTTAGCTTGTACCTACAATATACGATGATAACCATTTTCAGTACTTGGACATAATACGTCATTTTGATAATGAAAATATGATCAATGAAGTATGACGTCGGTACAACGGGACCTCGCCTCAGAAAGGACCGTAGTATTGGGAACATGACTTTTGAATCACTTACTTGATATGTATTATGATATGTTATGGACATTGTGCATAATACGTCATTTTGATGATGAAAATGAGATCAATTAAATATGACGTTGATACAACGCTGAATGTTGGGACTTATCGCCTCAGAAAAGACCGTCGTATTGGAAACATAAGTTTTGAATCAGTTACTTGACATATGTTATAATATGCTATTTGGACACTGCCACAGCGGCAAAGCTCCATAGAGCACGCCGGCATCGGCATACAGCTGGAGAGTGGCACAAGGATGTATGTGGTATATAACCCACCATGGAAAAAATTCACGGCCCTGGATCTGGATAATCTCTGCAGCAGCGGGCACAAGGTGCTGCTGGC
This sequence comes from Chrysolina oricalcia, assembly GCA_944452925.2. Taxonomy (NCBI): domain Eukaryota; kingdom Metazoa; phylum Arthropoda; class Insecta; order Coleoptera; family Chrysomelidae; genus Chrysolina; species Chrysolina oricalcia. The sequence continues at coordinate 43,364,648 of OX101815.2, read as the reverse complement.
GGGAGACTTCAACGCGTCGAGGCCCGAGTGGAACTGCAACCGTCGAACTGCGAATGGAACAACGCTGTGGGAATATTCTCAGAACAATGAAGTAATAATTGATTTCACAGACGTCCCGACATGCTACCCCTGGAAAGGTACTGCGCCTAACACACTCGACTTAGTGGTAAACAAAAACGTCACAGATATCTCAGAACTACGAGCAGTCTCTGAGTTAAACTCAGATCACAAACCTGTGCTCTTTACAGTCAAGGGAGGACCAAGGCCAAAGGGGCAAATAAATCTATACGATTATTCAACAACCGACTGGAAAGAGTACAGGAGAGTGATGAATGAAAATACACATATCACCTCCCACATACAAGCTCACAACATAGAGGGGGAGACTCAGCGGCTGATCGATAATATCCAAAAAGCAAGAGATTTTACCACTAAGAAGAGGAAAGTTAGAGAGGACAGGGATCCAAGCCACATTCTTGACCTGATTAAGCTGAACAACCAAGAGCGTAAAAAATGGCAGACCACCCGCAATGCCGTTCATAGGGAGAACATGCGACACCTGGGCCAAGAAATTAGTTCACTCATTCAGAGCCACAGAAATGTGACGTGGAACAGGAAACTGGAGAACCTCAAAGTCGGCGACAATTCCCTGTGGCGGATGAACCAAAGCCTCCGAAGGAGACGGACGGAACTTCCAGCCATAGGGAATAGTCAAAGACAAGCAATGACCGATCCAGGAAAGGCGAAATTGTTCGGAGAATATTACCAGAGCACGTTCCACGCAGGCGCTGACTCAATGCAACAGCATGAGTCAATTTCTAGGGAAGCAAAAGTATTCAGAGAAGTCCCGAAAGTAGCCTTAACAGGCAGAGCCTTCTCGAAGCCGATGACCAGCTACAAGGTTCAGAACACTATTAAAGGGCTCCCTAGAAACAAAGCGCCTGGAGTAGACAAGATAGATGCAGTCCTACTCAAAAAAAGTGGCAACACTACCCGCTGTGTCTGAAGCAAGCGGAGATTATTCCGATCCTAAAGCCAGGAAAACCGGACGCAAGAGTCGAGAGCTATCGCCCCATTTCATTACTTAGTGCTGTCGCCAAGGTGGTGGACAGAATCCTCATCAAGAGAATTTGTGACCTCGAGGAAGAGCTCGAACTCATTCCGGCGGAACAGTTCGGCTTCCGAAGAGGTCATTCACGTGTGGCCAGAATTGTCCACGACGTGAGGGAGGGCTTCAATCGAGAGAACAATACAGTCATGCTCCTGTTGGACATCCAAAAGGCCTTCGATACCGTCTGGATAGAGGGCTTCATCGTGAAGATGCTACGAGTAGGTATGCCGGAATACAGTGAAGATTATAGACTCGTACCTAGTCAACAGAACTTTCGAGGTTAGAGTAAATGACACAAACTCCGCGGGGTGGAAGGCCGAAGCAGGAGTGCCGCAGGGCTCGAGCTTGTCCCCACTTTTGTATTCGTTACATACGTATGACTTTCCTATGTTCCCAAACACGAACACGGCTATATATGCTGACGACACGGCAATATACGCCCAGTCAAAGTACAGCAACATAGCAGCAGCAAAGCTGAAAACGCATCTGCAACACAGAGTCATACCGTATCTAGCGAAGAACAAAATTGTGGTGAATCCTGATAAAACAGAGCTCGTGAATTTCACATGGAAAAGGAAACGTTCCTACGTTCACATTCCTGGGGGATTCAGAGCTCTGGGTAATCAGATTGACGAGACCAAGTCAGCGCGGCACCTGGGGGTACAACTGGACAAAAAATGATGGCATTACTGAGATTCTTAGTACTTTCTACAGCTTTGACCCATATATTCAGTTTACAATAGAAACTGAGGATGATGATTTTTCCGTACCCTTCTTAGATACAAGATTCATACGTAATCTTAATAACAAAATACTTATAGACTGGTACAGGAAACCGTGCAGTTCTGGAAGATATATTAACTTTGTGTCTTATCACAAGCGTTCAATGAAAATAAACCTTGTGAAACAGATGAAAGCTGGAGCACTCAAAATCTCAGATAAATCCTTTCATAAAAAAAACCTAGATGTTCTTTACAAACTCTTTTCAGACAATGCTTATCCACCTAAATTACTGAGAAGTATTCTGTTCAGCACACCATTAAATATTGAAACAGATATTATATCTAACAATCTTAACATATCCACTAATGGCAATGTTGCTAATACTAATCCTACAAATCCTACAATTCCTACATTTACTTTACTTCCATATATAAAAGATATTACACCAAGATTGTCCAAGCTCTTTCATTCAGTGTGTAATGTCAAAATAGCAAATAAAACTATTTTACCAATTAGATCTATTTATTCAAAAGTAAAAGATAAAATTCCATTAACTTCCACTTCAAATGTAGTGCATTCCTTGTCAGGACTGTGATAAAAATTATATTGGCCAGACTTCTAGATGCCTGAAAAGTAGAATTTCCTCACATAAAAGTGATTGTAGACTTCATCCTGAAAGATGTGCTCTTGCTGATCATGTTAACAAATTTGACCATCGAATAAATTATAATTCAACTAAAATATTAGCTAAAGAGACTCGTATGACTAAGAGAACTTTTTTGGAAATGGCCTTCATATCTCAAGATAAAAACTGAATGAATAAAAGAACTGATATAAATCATTTGAGTGAGATTTATTCCTTCTAACTGTCGTTAGACCACACTCTCCCTATGAATAATAATATCTCTATAACTACTCAATTGGAAATGTAATTTTTTCCTAACTTACAAAACAAAACTCGTATATTTCAATTTTCAACAGTTGGGACAAGATTACAGTTGGTAACATTGACTTGAAAATTACAGATTTCTTTTCTATTGACAGTTGACACCTGATGTATATCCCTTAGATACAATTGAAGAGAATATAAAGGTGTCATGTCACATTTTTAAACTTTTGAGATATTTAATAAAACGCGTTTTGAACTAGAACTTTTTAAATAACTTTTTAATATTGTTTGGTAATATCGCATAAATTAGTTAAAAATAAGTTCATTTCTTTTCATTTCATAATTAACAAAATTATAAGATTTCTTAGAAAATTTTGATTTTGTGTACATAACACCTTCATCCACCAACTTTCAATCAAAACTGTTATAGGGTTTATCCCGAATAAAGAAGTCATGTTGCTTTTGTATAATTTTTTAATGTTATAAAATGCGGAAACTCTCACAAAATAAGGTTTAAAAACTAAATCTGGTTAATAAACATTGGAAATACAACGTAAGACAAAAAAACTAATAGGTTTTTCTTTTCTTCTTCGGATTTTCAATATTTTCATTCAGAATTTCTTCATAAAACCATAGATAATCTTTGTCAATGAACTTCAGCTGCCCTCTTAAGTTATTCATTTTTTCAATAGTTAAACCCCCACATTTTGGTAACTTACTTAACTCTATTTCATCAGAGAGGACATATTTTGTCCCTTTTTTGTGTAAGTCAACTTGCAGAAATGGGCTGAAGGGATCTAAGTTTGATTTGTAATAATAAAAGCCACAATGGTCCACTCCAATCCATTTGGCACTATCTCGTAAATTAACTTTCTCGTTAAGAGTATTGTTTAATTTTTTATACAAACGAAGTTTAGCCGGAAGCTCTTCCAAGTTATGAAAAAACTTTTTCATATTGAAGCATAAACTGTTTTTTGTACTCGCAGATTTAATGATTTCTCGATACTGGTCCGGAAATGAAATTGTCTTATGTTTTCTCAGTATTTTTTCAATCCTTCCAAAATCACGATCGGAATCCAAGTAGCTATGACCAACTTCGGGAAATTTATGATCAATTAATTTAAAAAATTTTTTGAGTATTAGGTACTGGTAGAGGCACAGTATAAAAAAAATTTGTTCTGGCCACCGCATGAATCAGACCAGATTATTAAGTGCTCAATTTCAGGATGTTCTTCTTTTAGCATCTTACAAAAACGCAGCAAACAACTACCTATTTCATTACTTCCCCTATTTGTAGTGTCTTCAGTCCAGGTAAAAAAAAGACTTATTTCCAGAATAGGTAATGCAATGGATGCCGAAATTATAAAGCCACATTTGCCGCAAATAAAACGCTTTTAATGTAGATAACTTTGGCAACGGCATGGTTTGTTGAAGATCCACAGTAATGTAGCACGATTTTTTGTCACTGGCAGGAATTGTTCGGTCTAATTTTTGTGCCTTAAAAGCATATTCATAATTTTCTTTGTGCTCTAGCGATTTTTCCCCAGCATCACAGACACTACAAGTGTCGCTTTTTGGGAGCCCGAAGGACAAATTGAATTTTGTTTCAAAAATGTGTCTGTAGAAAGAAATCTTGACCATATATTTGTCATCCATTTTCTTTTCTTTACATTGTTCAATATAAAGCTGGTATAGTCGAGCGATATTAAGTAAAGGAGAAAGATATTTTCTGCTATGGTTTTTATTCCGAGAGTAATGGGATTCTTCTGCGGGAAACTGATTAATATGACTCACAATATTTTCTACTACATCATCATCTATCTTCCTAGGACGATTTATATGATGTCCTCTGGTGATGGGGCCGGATAACCATTTTTTAGTAAATTTTGTGTTATTTCTACTTTTTTCCTGCTAATTCCATATAAGCTGCAAAATGAGTCCCGACACACCTGAATCTGTTGTTTGTCATATGTCACTGAATATTTGAAGGTGTATTTTTTTGATGATTTTCTGGTCGGTCGATGACGAGACACTGGTACAATTTTAAGGCTTTTAAATATTAACGTATTTTTGGCATTTACATCCAATCCATAAAATTTTCGTAAAATCACTTCTCTATCTTCAGAACTAAATTTTTCACTGCATTTCATGCGGTAGTTTTCTTTGCAGAGCACCCCTTCCTTTATTACTTTTTTTTCACAACTTTTCCATTTTGTGAAACATATTCTTCTCCCTTTTGTCGTACTTCTGCTTTTTTTCGTTTCCAAGTGTCAGGATTGCGCACTCTTTTCTTTGATATCTTTGGTAATAATTCGAATTTTTTTTCTTTCTTAACGCTTGGTTGGATGCCAACAGCTGTGACATGAACATTTATTTATTCCATTTTCGTTATTCTCCCTCTTTTCTGTCCCGTTATCGTCCTGTAGGTTTTATGTTTTCTTACTACTCTCTAGTTGGTTATCATTATCATTATCTTCTATGCTATTTCTCTGTTGGGTCGGATTATCTAAGAAAATTTTACGTTTAACCTTCATAATACCTTGTACGTCGTAGGTTGAACATATATCTTGCTGTTCACTCTCTGGCTCAGGCTCTGAATGATCTGAATCGTCATCATAGCTAGAAGGACAATATTCACTACCTGATGTAATGCTTTCTTCATCGCTACTTTCCATGAAACCTAGAACAAAACGTATAATGTTATGTTCAAATTCAGGTTGTATCTAAATTATTAGCTAATTCAATGTCCAAGATAATTACATACGTTTTGAAATGTGCCTTAGTGTCCTACTAGTACTTGGTTGTTCCCTCTTATCTTTAGGTTTCTTATCCGGTTCAACTTCTATTACATCTTCAATATTACTGCAGGATACTATCTCTAAAAAATTATTTGGGTATATTTGGGTATAGAACAACAATACATCAAAAATCCTATCCTATATACAGTTTGGCCCTTGTTCAGCATTAATATGAAAATAGAAATGAAAAATTAGCTTACCTTGATTAGAATCACCTTCTAGCACCAATTTTAGGATTTTTTTACCTCTAAAACCAGACATTATTGCCAATTTTTACCACTTTTTGTAGAAGAACGGCACAATGTATTTTAGTTCAGCGCGATAAAAACATAACCTCAAATGCGAGACATGACACTTAACAATCAAAAAGACTTTTGAATTACTTAGTTGATAAAGGTGTCATGAAACAAAAATGTAACATGACACCTTCATCTACTACGACATTCTACATCTTCGAGTGACTTAACACCTTTATCCATAAAATAAATCTTTAAATATACAAAAATTGTATTTAGGGTTTAATGAAAGATAAATCTATACCAGAGAAGATCAAAAAGTTGTTAAAGTCGATTTTAGAAAAAATGTGACATGACACCTTTATCCACTTATGTCTTCAATTAAGATGTCTAAAAACCCTAGACATCTTAAGATACAATCAACAAGTCTTTTGTTTTTTGACTGAAATATTAAAATTTTCTGTTTATTTATATTCGTAAAGTCTTTTTTCATTATTTACAATTTTAAACTGTAATATCACTATACAAAGCATTAAGAACATGTCAAACAACCTCACTATAGTTGTAAATACAATTTAATAACATCAACATGTAAAATTGACATAATAATTCTTTGTAGTTCCCTGAAGATGTAAATAAAATTTACGAAAGCTTGGAATTAACTCTATAAAAGAGTACACTTTTGACTTTACTGCAATTTATTTATTTATATATCCGTTATATGTTGTTAAGTGCTTTATACGTTTTATCCTATTTAATTAATAAATACTTTTGAAATCAGAAATTGCTATTTGGACATTGAGCATGATACGTCATTTTGATAATGAAAATATGATCATTGAAGTATGACGTTGATTCAACGCTGAAAATTGGGACTTATCGCCTCAGAAAATACGTAAAATGGATACATACTGATGATGTTGACCATCATTCATAAGACGTTAAGTGTATGTCCCACATATGTAACAATTTAAAAAATTGTTACAGGGTTGTTCCGTGTTGTTTTTTAGTTCCCGCCATGTTTGAGCCTGATAAAAAATAGCAGTATCATCAGCATATCCTATGATTTCCCCTTTATTCTTAATCGAAAACAGGTTATTTACGTATAGGTTAAACAACACTGGACCTAGAACTGTACCTTGGAGTATTCCATATTACTCTATAGTTAGTGAGCTACTTGACGCATCACCTATTTTCACTATCTGGGTCCTATCATTTAAATAGCTCTTCATAAGCTTATTACAATTTCGCCTTATTCCTATTCTTTCAAGTATTTCCAAGAGTAGCTGATGGCTGACAGTATTGAATGCCATCCTCAGGTCAATGAATAGACACATAAGCAAGGGTTTCCTATTTCAAAAGCTTGATGAATATTTTCTGTTATAAATAGGATTGCATCTTCTGTGGAATTTTTTTCTCGGAAGCCAAATTGTTTGGGAGAGAAAAGTCTAAATTTATTTATGAAAGATAAAAGTATTTTTTTCAGTAGTTTTTCGAATACTTTGGATAGATTTGTAATCAGTGAAATGGGTCTATAATTGGTAACTATAGATTTATCCCCATTGTGTACTGGAATGACAATCGAGTTTTTAAAGTCGTAGGCCATATTCCCTAGTCTAAAGTAAACATTTGTTTAAATTATAGGTAAGAGGAATGACAATATTATCTTCCATTATCTACCATCTGCTTGAGTGTTTCAGCTCAAATTTGATCTTCACCTACAGATTTTTTGTTTTTGAGCTCTTTAATGAGGCTTTTCAATTCAAGTTTTTTACCTGTTTCATTAAATTTTCCATTGCCATTGCAATTTCAATTTTTTCAACTAGTATTTCGCCTTTTTCGTTTTGTAAAGTATTTATTTGTTTATCCCTTGTTTTTTTACCACTGATATCTTCTTGTACTATTTATTACAGATATTTTTTTTGTTGTCCGAGTTGTTGTGAATTTGTTGTCTGTAAGTAGTAGTCGCGTTTGGTTATATTTATGAGATTAGTCAGTTTATTTTTATACCTTTTGTAATTATTTTTCAATTGTTGGTTGTGCGGGTTTTTATGTAATTCCGCGAACAAATCGTTTTTTTTTTGTTAATGGATTTCAATAAGGAAGTCCTTAACCAAGGTGCAAACTTTGTGTTTTTCCTGGAACATTTTTTATTTTCAGTACATTGTTCAATGGTGTTTGTTAGAATATATAGAAAGTTTTCCATGGCAGAATTAGGATCGTCGGTTGAGTATACAGATATCCAATTTTCACATCATAATTTTTGGTTTAGTTTTTCTACATTCATATATTTTTTATTCCTCCCCTTTTTCTGTAATATTGTTGTCTATAATAATTTGAAGTACAGTTGTAAAGTTTGATTGAATTAATTTATGTTCATTGAAGGTGATCGGTAGCAGCTCGTGATGAGTATGTCATTTTGTTTCCCGAACTTTAATTTTGTTTTGAGAAATTTAACTCTTTCTATGACAATAATTTGGCTTTCGTATTCGTAATCACCTTTTATATATATTACAACTCCATCGTTTTGATTATATTCTCCTTCATTATAAATTGATTTATATCCTGGTATACGATATATATATAAGGGTCAAGTAATTTCCAGGTCTCAGTTAGTACCACGCAATCGAAATCAGAGTCTAACTCTTCCAACATTTTTTTAAAATCATCAGTATTTTTATTTAAACCACGAATATTATTTTGAAATTATGATTTTTTTCATTTTGTTTCAAAACGTGCTTGCATTCATCAGGTTTACTGAGAGTAAATGTTTTTAAGTAATCTATTTTGAAATCTCTTATGTATTCATCCATTTTTTTTTTCTTACAGCTTAAGACTTATTACAAATGGTGTTTAAGAATTAATAGTGCATTTGCTACTTCTTTTGAGTTCTCAGTCTCCGAGTTATAGTAGAATGTTTTTTAGGAGTGACATTTACTGTCAACTGATGACGCGTCTTACTCGGTTTTATTTTATGTTCTTCTTTCTCAGTTCTTTCTTGACTTCTGTGTTTAGCTTCTTCTAGTTCAGTTTCGATCAATGATGTTTTTGATGGTATTCCGGTTTCTTCCATTTTCTCGATTCTATGCCCCAGATTTGTATTTACCTCTTTTATATATTGTTATATTCGGACTACCGACTATTAACGGAGATTTGCTCGATACTACACTCACCAAACTCAATCAACTCCTTGGAACGAATTTCACGGTGAACGAAATAAACAACATTTATAAAATAGGAAATAAAAATACTGTAATTCTAGAATTTGCTACATATTTAAATAAATTAAAAATATTCAAAAATATAAAAAATCTGAAAAACTCTGGTATTGTTATTGCAAACGATCGGAGCCCGGAGGACCAGGCCAAAAACAAAATACTCATACAACATTTGAAATATGCAAGAAACGCCAATCATAAAGCTTATATAAAAAATAATAAACTATACGTCGATGGAGTACCATACGAAGCAGACCAACTTGAAGATTTAGAAATCATCAATATCAACAAACAAGAAGACAACTCAGAATTAGCATCGAAAGCAAATAGCGCACCTCCAACACCAAATATTAGAAGAAATAGGTAACTCATTTGAAGATACTGATCAGAATCAATCTGAAGCCATTGAAAATATTGAAAGACCCGAAAATAATACCGATAAACATAACATTAACCAGCAGGCAACAGGTGCCATAAAGAAAAAATCTTCTTCAAATTTGAAAATTCCCGCAGCGAATATAACACCGAAAACAGATCAAATGAAAAACAGGACCAGGGAAACCAGAGCACATCGAAACCCTTCGAAATAATTCCAATAAATGTGCATGTACATTTATTCACTAGAACTCTTTCGTTACTATAGTTACACTTAAAATCAGTTGAAATATTTTGTTTTGTTCAATTGTGACGTGGAAAACTGTGTCTACACTATTAGTGTGGGCTATGGGAATAAAATGGACAATTCGTACGTGAGTGTAACTATGAACTATTTGATACAAAAGAATTTTCTGATGTAACACAGTTGAATTCCTGTTTATCAAATTCCTTCATTCCAAGGGTTACCTTCAAATTATTTCACCAAAATATCAGAAGCATTTGTAAAACTTGAAAGTATTATTAAATCAAATAAACTGCGAATTCGACTGCATTATATTAATTGAAACATTTAGAATATATGATGTAACATATCTTCAACTTAATACCTATAACTTGTTTTATAATGAAGGGGCTATTAACAAGAATGATGGAATGCTTGTGTATGTGAAAAAAACTTTGAAAAATATGTTGGAAATCTGCCCAATTGCACAATGCAACGCGATAAGAACAAAAATACACCTGAGTAATTCTCAAACAATATTAATCACTTCTGCTTATAGACCCCCGATGAATGATATAGAAGAATTCCTCCCAGCACTCACAATGTACCTAGAACAAACAAAAAGCATTTCAGGATCCAATCATTTCTTTGTGTGTGACTTGAATATAAATATAAAAAGCGATGATGATAACGTCAATGAGTATTTAAATACCCTCAGCGAGCACGGATTTGTTTCACTGATAAATAAAATAACAAGGATGGGATATATTTCTGGTAGTTGTATAGACCACATCTTTTTTAAATAAAAAATTAGCGATTTGGAAACTGAGTGTCTCGCAGCTACATTAGATTCTATAATAACCGATCACAAAGCCACCATAGCTCTTATTCCCGTAAATTTTAATGTTGAAACCACGCTAGACTGAAATGCCACACAAACTACAAAAAAATCAAAGAATATTTTTCGAACCATAAATGGACACAGTATAACCAACTAAAAGATCCAAACAAAATTCTCGAATATTCAACAAATTTACTAACAACGTCACTGAAACAGAACACTGTAACACAAAAATTAAGTAAAATTACTATAAAAAGAAAAGAATGGATTACAACAGGATTAATTAAGCCAGTAAATGGAAAAAATAAATTGTACTCACAACATAAAACAAATCCAAATGATTTTGATCTAAAAAACAAATACTTCCGATACAAGAAACATGTAAATAGACTGATAAAAATAGCAAAAACTAATTATTACAGAAAGGAAATTAATAAAAACAGAGAAAACTCTAAAAATTTATGGAAAATTGTAAACGGTATCAATACAGTAAAAACGTCGACAGAAATTAAAAAAATCAAAGACGAAAATAACACAGAATACAGTCAGCCGTCAGAGATAGCGAACGGATTCAATAAATTCTTTTCAAATATCGGGAACGCACTGTCACAAAAAATAAAAAACCGAAATCTCAGAAACCACGAAGAAATATTGTACAAAACTCAATATCAATAATGCCTACATCAGAAGAAGAAATAAGAAATATCATCGAAGAACTGAAGACAAACAAATCCCCTGGAATAGACAGAATACGAGCAGAACTTCTGAAATTTATTGTGGAGCAGATAGCTTTGCCAATATCACATCTCGTGAATGCTTTATTCGATACTGGAAACTGTCCTGATGGTTTCAAGTAGACCATAGTCACACCTATATTAAAAAAAGGGGACAAAAATTACATGAACAATTACCGCCCAATCTCATTAATAACAACGCTAACTAAGATATTCGAAAAAGCCTTCACGAACCGGCTAGAAATTTTTTTAACGAAATACAATGTTATCTCAAAGAATCAGTTCGGATTAAAAAAAAATACATCAACGAGTGACGCGATCGCTACACTTACTAGTGAACTGTACAATAACATCGACAAAAGTAGACCTTCATTGTGCGTCTTCCTGGATCTGACAAAGGCTTTCGACACTGTGAATCACACACAGCTGCTGGAAGTTCTGGAGGATGCAGGAATCCGAGGTAAAGCAATCAAACGTATGCAAAGCTATATTCAGAACAGAAAACAGCTAGTCAAAATACACGACTATAAAAGTTCGGAAGAGGAAGTGTATTGCGGTGTCCCGCAGGGTACCGTACTCGGACCAATTCTATTCTCAATATACATTAACAATTTATTGAGACTGAACTCAACCGGGAAATTATACAGCTTTGCAGATGATACTGTAGTCATTTACTCTGCAATCACCTGGGAAGAATTGAAGAACAAGGCCCAGAATGATCTTTCGAAAGTTATCGACTGGTTAAGTCATATGAAACTAACAGTAAACCTTGAAAAAACGTATTTTGTACCTTTTGCAAGCAATCTGTCATCTCTACCGATATTCCGCACATTGGCAGTAGACAATCAAGGAATACCCTTTGACATACAATCTGCGAAATACACGAAATATTTAGGAACCACTATTGACTCCCACCTAAAATGGGACGAACATGTGAAAGAGGTAGCAAAGACGTTGAGATATATGCTATACAAATTCAAATGTCTACCCTCTATGCTGGATCCGACTTACCTGAAAGTTATATATTATGCTCTAGTAGAATCTCGCTTACAGTACTCTATTCTGAGTTGGGGAGGAATTCTTCAGATACATGTGAGAAAATTAGAAATACTGCAGAAAAAAATACTCAAAATAATGTATGGTAAAAAATATACTTACTCCACAAAATCCCTCTTTGCCGAGGCGAAAGTACATAATATTAGACAACTCTATTTGTTCAACGTTGCCAAATATATGTATAAGAACAAGGGATGTCTCAAAAATATAGAACACCAATACTCCACTAGATATCGAAATAGAGAAAATGTTCAGATAATTTTAGCAAAGAAAACAGCAGGACAGCGATGTGTCACTTATATAGCACCAAAATTTTACAATTTTCTATCAAATATGTACAAAACATATTTATGTACACTGAACTCATTCAACCTTTTCAAAAAAATATTCAAACAATTTGTATTTAATATTGAACCCGATTCAATAGAACACTTGATAGGGGCTTAATTTTTTCTCATATTCACTTCAAATACACTAGCCAGGTAATTAAATAATTATATAACCCATGAACAAACCAGAAATGGTTTAAATGGGCGACTCATATGTTTATTCATTCAGTCACATATATTCATATTTAAGTTGTATTTGAACATTTAGATTTGTATATTTATATTATATTATATAACATTATTATCATTTACATTATTTGAATATTTGTCTTTATATATTTATATATCTATATTTTGAATAAACTTTAAATTATTATTATTATTATTATTATTTTTTCCCCGTTGGGAATGTACCAGTCAAGCCCTGTCTCCGGTGCTCCGATACATCCGGAGGGCGCGCTGGTGTCGTTAACCCCAATAACCACTCCCTACGTCCGTAGGGTGAGTGACTATTGGGTCCGAGAATCATGTGCCCTGAGTAGACGGAGCGAACCAAGGATGACGGCCTTCTGCATTCGCGCTGCTAAGATTTCTGCCATATTACGGCAAGCAGGTATTATCATATTACGGCAAGCAGGTATTATCTTCAAGTTGGAGAGCAGTGTGTCCATCATTCCACCAAGGACTCCTATGATCAGAACCACAATTTTGACAGAATGGTCCGGATATAACCTGCGGAGTTCAAAGAGAAGATCTCGATATTTAGTCCGTTTTTCCTCCTCTTTTCGAACGATATTCATTTCGCCTGGAGCGGAAAACTCCATGACGAATATCGTTCTACTTTGGTGGTCGAGGAGGACAACATCAGGCTTATTTGCTTGAGGGTGGGGAATGAGTAGTTCCAATAGATCCGGCACCTCTCATTCTCCACCACGGACTCAATATCCCCCGGAACATAAGGCAACACCGGTGTCTCGTCTATACCGTACGAGTGTCGTAGATGGTAGTATAACACTCGTAGCGCCGCGTTATGCCTGTGGATATAGGCTGAAACCGCATAAGATGGGCATGCTGATAGCAAATGCATTACGGTCTCAGGTGCCCCACGACATGCCCTGCATCGGGTGTCAGGGACGTCTATACCCATCACGCGACTACGGCTTATCCATATGTAGCTGTAGCAGGACCTCTGTCTCCGCAGTTTTGATGTGAGCTATTTGCTGAACGGGTCCCAACTCGGTGACAGAGTTTGGGTTAGCCCGTTCAGTGTCGAATTCGAGACCGAGTTCATCGGCCGCACGGGTTGCTGCCTTAAAAAGAAATGCTCCAATCCCTGCTTTTTCATGGTCGCGGACCATGCAGAGAAGGGGATCTGAACTCCTGATGACTTTACAGGCCCCATCCAGAACCATTCTGTTATGCATACACTCCAAACTCAAAAGTCCACGGCCTCCCCGTTGTCTGGGAAAGTATAACCTTGGAACGGACGATTTAGGATGCAAGCACCTATTGAGATGCATCACTTTGCGAGTTTTAACGTCGAGTTGTCGCAGCTCTTCCTTAGTCCACTTCATTACTCCGAAAGAGTAGAGAAGAATCGGAACGGCAAGCATATTGGTTGCAGCAACTTTGTTCTTCCCCGACAGTTCTGATGACCAGATCTGTCGGAGTTTATGCTGATACTTGCCGCGGAGAGAGTTCTTAACTGTGAATACCTCTTGGGAGTGGCGTTGCTCCACCCCTAGGTAAGTATACGTCTCTCCGGCATCCAGATGATGTAGGATGATTCCGTCTACGAGCTGGACATCCTCTCCGTATTCCTCGCATCGTCCTCTTTTGAGATGAACCGTGGCACATTTGTCGATCCCAAATTCCATTCCGATAGCATGCGTGTACTCTTCCACCACCCTAAGGGACTGATGTAGGTCCCTTTCTCCAGAGGCATATAATTTGAGGTCATCCATGTAAAACAGATGAGTGACTTTATGCCTCCGGTTGCTGGGGGTGCCGCAGTTGTACCCACGGGTATTCCTGAGTACAACGGACAATGGCAATAGTGAGATGCAGAAGAGAAGAGGGCTGAGGGAGTCTCCCTGAAACACGCCTCTTCTAATGATGACCTGCTCTGTTTGGACTGTCTCTACCAGATCTTATGGTGAAGCGAGTCCTCCAGAGTGGCATCAGTTGTCCAATACATCCCACTATTTGATCGGGTACCTCAAGACATCTGAGCAAATGCATGATTAACTCATGCGATGTTGTATCAAATGCCTTGCGGTAATCGATCCAGGCCATCGAAAGGTTACGCTTATACTGCACGGAGTCCTGCGTGATACATCTATCGATGAGCAGGTTCTCCTTGCAGCCGGCGACCCCTTTCTTTGACCCTCTTTGCTCATATATCAGTTCGTACACCGGATCAACTGCGGAGAGAATGCGCGTGTATAAGACGCGCGTAAACAACTTATAGCACGCATTCAAGCATGTTATCGGCCTGTAATTATTTGGATCAGACAAATCTCCGTTCTTGGGGATGAGCACGGTTCGCCCCTCGACAAACCACTCCGGAATCTGCTGCTCCCCATCTAGCCATGAGTTAAAAACTCTAGCCAGATGGCGGTGGGTTGTTGGAAACTTTTTCAACCAATAATTATTCAACCCATCAGGGCCTGGAGCAGCAAAAATCTTTGAGCCTTTGAGGGCCCCTTGAACTTCTTCCGTAGTTATCGGATTGCGCAGATCATTGTGCTCAGGCTGCCGAAGAGTCCTGCAGTAAGCTTCGAACTGCGCTAGGGCTGGAGTGTCTACATTGAGTGGTTGCGGAAACTCATAGATGTTCTTATAGAAGGTTTCTACCCGATCAGCAGCCGGCGGGTTATCGACAACACGTGGAGGCTCTTGGAATAAGCGAGAAGGTTTATCGCGGAACTTCATGTTTTCCGCGATACTTCTCGCCCGCCTCACTAGTGACTTCTTTGCAGCCACTAGCATTCGTATCCTATCAAGACAGTGCTGTTTTATGGTAAACAGCACGCCTTGATTCAAAGTGTGGTGAGCTCGTCTTAGCCTTGCAGCAATTCGCCGCACTGCCGGCGTGAAAGGCCTATTGGCCGACATGTAGTCCACCACACACTGGATACGAGACGCGTGTTGTCTCGCCGACTTGATCTTAGCTTCCATCTTGTGAACGCGTCGCTCATGCCTCCCAACAAGAGCAGTGGTGTCCCTCCTCTCCGTCTGGGATATTGCACGAGCGGCGTCGTACACGACAGAATTGATCTGCCAGATGTTGGCCTCTTCTGGAAGAACATCGCCAATCTCCGCATCCACCCATGCCAGTTCTTGCGGCTTCAAGGGCTTCATATTGTGGAGCGCCCTGCGGGTTCTGATGTCCTCCATTGGTGGTATGATGCGAGCCTCCTCTGCAGCCAGACCGACACGTGGCATATCTGCCACTTCGTTAACCGGCTGAGGAGGAGCTCTAACATAGCCTCGAGCCCGGAGATAGGATACATAATCCCTGAGATTTTGGGCGGAAACGGCGGCATGCTCTGGGTGTCTCTCACACCAAATAGCATGCATCCTTGCCATGTATCCTCTCCGGGCGGGCTCACTGCTCTCATAGCAATACAGAAGTCCATCCCTTAATCTATCCGTCCACTCAAAGCGTCCGTTGCCATTGCGGTTGTCGTCATTTGGCAAATCATCGTTGTTGGCCCCACCACCTTGCCTTTGACTCCTAATCCGAGGGGGTCGGTTGTGGGGGCCTCTTCTCCGATTGTTTGGAACCGAGTATTAGGGTTTACTGGGGGGTTAACCCAGTAAACCCACGTCCGACACCGGAGGGAAAGATGCCTTTTCCCTCCCGGATGCGCATGAGCTGCCGGTCCGATTTTGCATCCTTTGCTCGGGTAGGTGGTGTCGCAACTCACCAGGGCCTCAGGTGTTGGTTGACCTCCCTGCCTATTTATTATTATTATTATTATTATTATTATTATTATTATTATTATTATTATTATTATTATTATTATTATTATTATTATTATTATTATTATTATTATTATTATTATTATTATTATTATTATTATTATTATTATTATTATTATTATTATTATTATTATTATTATTATTATTATTATTATTATTATTATTATTATTCTCCCTAGGAGTGTACCAGTCAGGCCCTGTCTCCGGTGCTCCGACCCATCCGGAGGGCGCGCTGGTGTCGTTAACCCCAATAACCACTCCCTACGTCCGTAGGGTGAGTGATTATTGGGTCCGAGAATCGTGTGCCCTGAGTAGACGGAGCGAACCAAGTATAACGGCCTTCTGCATTCTTGCTGCTAAGATATCTGCCATATTACGGCAAGCCGGTATTATCTTCAAGTTGGAGAGCAGTGTGTCCATCATTCCACCAAGGACTCCTATGATCAGAACCACCATTTTGACAGAATGGTCCAGATATAACCTGCGGAGTTCAAAGAGAAGATCTCGATATTTAGTCCGTTTTTCCTCCTCTTTTCGAACGATATTCATTTCGCCTGGAGCGGAAAACTCCATGACGAATATCGTTCTACTTTGGTGGTCGAGGAGGACAACATCAGGCTTATTGGCTTGTATTTGCCTGAGGGTGGGGAATGAGTAGTTCCAATAGATTCGGCATCTCTCATTCTCCACCACGGACTCAATATCCCCCGGAGCATAAGGCAACACCGGTGTCTCGTCTATACCGTACGAGTGTCGTAGGTGGTAGTACAACACTCGTAGAGCCGCGTTATGCCTGTGGATATAGGCTGAGACCGCATAAGATGGGCATGCTGATAGTAAATGCATTACGGTCTCAGGTGCCCCACGACATGCCCTGCATCGGGTGTCAGGGACGTCTATACCCATCACGCGACTACGGTAGACAAGGGTGTTGAAGACACCATCCTGGCAGGCCATTATGAATCCCTCGGTCTCCGACTTTAGCTCACTCGACCTGAGGAAGGCAAAGGTCAAGCTTTTGGATAAGCCAAGGTCTTCGATGTTATGAAAGAAGACACCATGCATTGGCTTATCCATATGTAGCTGTAGCAGGACCTCTGTCTCCGCAGCTTTTATGTGAGCTTTTTGCTGAACGGGTCCCAACTCGGTGACAGAGTTTGGGTTAGCGCGTTCAGTGTCGAAAACGAGACCGAGTTCATCGGCCGCACGGGTAGCTGCCTTGAAAAGGAATGCTCCAATGCCTGCTTTCTCATGGTCGCGAACCATGCAGAGAAGGGGATCTGAACTCCTGATGACTTTACAGGCCCCATCCAGAACCATTCTGTTATGCAGACACTCCAAACTCAAAAATCCACGGCCTCCCCGTTGTCTGGGAAAGTATAACCGTGGAACGGACGATTTAGGATGCAAGCTCCTATTGAGATGCATCATTTTGCGAGTCTTAACGTCAAGTTGTCGCAGCTCTTCCTTAGTCCACTTCATCACTCCGAAAGAGTAAAGAAGGATCGGAACGGCAAGCATATTAGTTGCAGCAACTTTGTTCTTCCCCGACAGTTCTGATGACCAGATCTGTCGGAGTTTATGCTGATACTTGCCGCGGAGAGAGTTTTTAACTGCAAAAACCTCTTGGGAGCGGCGTTGTTCCACCCCAAGGTAGGTATAAGTCTCTCCGGCATCCAGATGATGTAGGATGCTTCCGTCTACGAGCTGGACATCCTCTCCGTATTCCTCGCATCGTCCTCTTTTGAGATGAACCGTGGCACATTTGTCGATCCCAAATTCCATACCGATAGCATGCGTATATTCTTCCACCACCCTAAGGGACTGATGTATGTCCCTTTCTCCAGAGGCATACAATTTGAGGTCATCCATATAAAATAGATGGGTGACATTATGCCTCCGGTTGCTGGGGGTGCCGCAGTTGTACCCACGGGTATTCCTTAGTGCAACGGACAATGGCAATAGTGAGATGCAGAAGAGAAGAGGGCTAAGGGAGTCTCCCTGAAACACACCTCTTCTAATGATGACCTGCTCTGTTTGGACTATGTCTCTACCTGATCTTATGGTGAAGCGAGTCCTCCAGAGCGGCATCAGTTGTCCAATGCATCCCACTATTTGACCGGGTACCTCAAGGCATCTGAGCAAATGCATGATTAACTCATGTGATGTTGTATCAAATGCCTTGCGGTAATCGATCCAGGCCATCGAAAGGTTACGCTTATACTGCACGGAGTCCTGCGTGATACATCTATCGATGAGCAGGTTCTCCTTGCACCCGGCGACCCCTTTCTTTGACCCTCTTTGCTCATTTATCCGTTCATACACCGGATCAACTGCGGAGAGAATGCGCGTGTATAAGATGCCCGTAAACACCTTATAACACGCATTCAAGCATGTTATCGGCCTGTAATTCTTTGGATCAGACAAATCTCCGTTTTTGGGGATGAGCACGGTTCGCCCCTCGACAAACCACTCTGGAATCTGCTGCTCCCCATCTAGCCATGAGTTGAAAACTCTGGCCAGATGGCGGTGGGTTGTTGGAAACTTTTTCCACCAATAGTTATTCAACCCATCAGGGCCTGGAGCAGCGAAATTCTTAGAGCCTTTTAGGGCCCCTCGTACTTCTTCCATGGTTATCGGAATGCGCAGATCATTGAGCTCAGGCTGCCGAAGCCTCCTGCAAAATGCTTCGAACTGCGCTAGGGCTGGAGTATCTACGTTGAGTGGTTGCGGATACTCATAGATATTCTTCCAGAATGTTTCCACCCGATCTGCAGCCGGCGGGTTATTGACAACACGTGGAGGCTCTTGGAATAAGCGAGAAGGTTTATCGCGGAACTTTATGTTTTCCGCGATACCTCTCGCCCGCCTCACTAGTGACTTCTTTGTAGCCACTAGCATTCGTATCCTATCAAGACAGTGCTGTTTGATGGTGAACAGCACACCTTGATTTAATGTGTGGTGAGCTCGTCTCAATTTTGCGGCAATTCGCCGCACTGCGGTCGTGAAAGGCCTATTGGCCGCCACGAAGTCCACCACACACTGGATACGAGACGCGTGTTGTCTCGCCGACTTGATCTTGGCTTCCATCTTGTGTACACGTCGTTCATGCCTCCCTACCAGAGCGGAGGTGTCCCTCCTCTCCGTTTGGGATAGAGTATGAGCGGCGTCGTATACGACAGAATTGATCTGCCAGATGTCAGCCTCTTCTGGAAGAACATCGCCAATCTCCGCATCCACCCGTGCCAGTTCTTGCGGCTTCAGGGGCTTCATATTGTGAAGCGCCCTGCGGGTTCTGATATCCTCCATCAGTGGAACAATGCGATTCTCCTCCACAGCCAAACCGACACGTGGCATATCTGCCACCTCGATAACTGGCTGAGGAGGAGCTCTAACGTAGCCTCGAGCCCGAAGATGGGATACATAATCCCTGAGATTTTGTGAGGAAAACGCTGCATGCTCTGGGTGTCTCTCACACCACAGAGCATGCATTCTCGCCATGTATCCTCTCCGGGCGGGCTCACTGCTCTCGTAGCAATGCAGAAGTCCGTCCCTTAATTCGTCCGTCCACTCAAAGCGTCCGTTGTTATCGCGGTCGTCATCGTTTGGCAAATCATCGTTGGCCCCACCACCTTGCCTATGACCCCTAATCCGAGGGGGTCGGTTGTGGGGGCCTCTTCCTCGATCGTTCGGAACCGAGTAGTAGAGTTTACTGGGGGGTTAACCCAGTAAACCCACGGCCGACACCGGAGGGAAAGTTGCTTTTTCCCTCCCGGATGCGCATGAGCTGCCGGTCCGATTTTGCATCCTTTAGCTCGGGTAGGTGGTGTCGCTACTCACCAGGGCCTTAGGTATTATTATTATTATTATTATTATAAGCATGTACACATTTAGACCAAGCTATAGAGTTTTTTTCCCACACGAAATAACTATACTACTTTATATAGGATAGTTCGTTAATGAAAACCCCGGTTTTCGCGCCAGCAAAATCGCTTTGTGGAATTTTTTAAACAAGAAATAGTGAAAAAAATTGAAACTTTTTTGGTTTTTTGAAAATATCTCAAAGATTATTCAAGGAATCGTTTTACATTCAATGGAACTTTTGTAGAGTTTTATAAAACCTACAAAATGGTTTTTCATACGCCCAGATCGGTGTATTTTTCACTGAGAAAATCCGGAAAAACCTCGAAAAATAGACCATTTTTCAAAAATTCATAATTTTTATAAATCTGAAGATGGATAAACAATATTGCAGAAACTGATAGATAAAAACTTGTGGTTCAACTGTGCGCAGGAAGATTTCTGTCCGATATGTAGTTTTTACACAATCGCGTTATAAACAATTTGAGGGCAAATCTTTCTAAATGCGCCGATTTAAGGGAAATCATCTTATTCAAATTCTGTAAACGGCATATGGAAGTAGAGATCAATATCTACAATTTGTATATTTCGGATTTTCACCTGCAAGGTGGGAAATGTGTTGAAAATGTCACTGAAATTTACTCTAAATGCATCGAAGTGCACCCGATGTCGCCCGAACTCAACTCTTATTATCTTCAGTTCGACTTCGGGTGACTTCGGACGCACTTTGAAGCGTTTTGATAAACTTTCTGTCATATTTTCAACACATTTCCCATCTCTCAGGTGAAAATCCAAAATATACAAATTGTAGATATTGATCTCTACTCCCAGATGCCGTTTACAGAATTTGAATACGACGATTTCCCTTAAATCGGCGCATCTTGCAAGATGTGCCCTTAAATTGTTTATAACGTGATTATGCAAAAACTACACATCGGACAGAAAACATCTTGCGCACAGTTGAACCACATGTTATCATCTATCAGTTTCTGCAATATCGTGTGTCCAGCTTCAGATTTATAAAAATTATGAATTTTTGAAAAATGGTCTCTTTTTCGAGGTTTTTCCGGATTTTCTCAGTGAAAAAGGCACCGATCCGGTCGTATAAAAAACCATTTTGTAGGGTTTATAATTCTCTACAAAAGTGCTATCGACTGTAAAACGATTCCTCCAATACTTTTTGAGATATTCGCAAAAAAACAAAAAAGTTGTGATTTTTTTCAATATATCTTGTTTAAAAAATTCCACAAAGCGATTTTGCTGGCGCGAAAACCGGGGTTTTCATTATCGAACTATCAAATAAAAAGTAGTATAGGCCGTTTGCGTCTTTTATTTTGTGTGAAAAGAGCCTCTTATTTTTATCTACAGCTTGGCCTACATATTTTATGGTTACCTCAGATTTATCCATCATTCAGTCGAAAATATTTCGGAACGCCTATGGTTCATTCACATTCACTCGTACTTGCACAGAAATTTGGGTTGCGTTTTTCACCAGCTCAAATAGTTTGTTCTTTCTTTTATTGTTTATAGATTTTGCACTTGTAATTATTGGTTATCATATTAATTGTTAGTTTATAAATACATTGAACAATTTATAAATACATTGAATTATTTTTCGCAGTATCGTTAATAGAAAAATTAAACTTTCACGGAGCTGACATCGACATGTTGAACATTCTACAATTTATATAATATTATACTTAAAAAAACTTTTTAGAGATAAGTTTTCATTTAAATGCACTAAAAAGAAGAAAATAAATTTTAAAGTGAATCAAACCCACATTTTAAACGAAGCTGGTCGCGAAAAGTATCTATGTATTTTTTATTGTACTCAAATCAAATTTAAAATTACCTAAAGACTTATTCTCGCGACAATCTTTCAAAATTTTATAATGTAACTAAATGATGGGTCCAATTCACTTTTCTTTTTTCAAGTGCATTTAAATAAAAGCTTTTCTCAAAAACGTTTTTTTTTTAAGTATATTTATTTATTTCTTTATTATTTTTTTTTGATATGTTTCTTAGTCTTTTTATTTCAATTCAATTCTACATTCTAGTTCTTCAATGATGAGACCTTCCAGTGACTTGACCCTACTTAAAGCCATATATGTATGCTTGGCCAGCAGCATAGAGCTTTGGGCCTAGATAGACAACGGCATGGTCAGCAGTACTACCCTGCATTTTGTGTACTGTGCAAGCCCAGCATAATACAATTGGCAACATTCTTCATTCAGCAGTACCATAACCAAATTTTTCCGGAAATTGCAGATTTGGATACATACATACAGGTCATATTAAGAAAATTATTCGACGATTCGATGTTTATCACAATTAATACGTATTCGAGTTTTGTGAGTTTTCGCTCGAACTTAGGGGGGTCTGAGCACCCTGAACAATATTTTATTTCGTCATATTTTTCATCGTCCGAAACAATTTCCAATTTTCTACGGATTCTCAATCTAAATAGGAGGGGAACATTTTTCAAAACTGTATTATTTGATGGTTAGATATATTTATACTATTTTTACGGATTTTTCCGATTTTGTTTTCGCAAGTTTTCGCAACTTTTTTGTAAAGAGGGGAGGGAGCTAGCCCACCGACATATTTTTTGTCGTAATTTTCGTTGGAAATTTTCCAGAATTTCTACGCGTTTTCTTTCTAGCTTTCGAGGAGGGAAGAGGCGTAATTCTTTTGAAACCGTATTAATCAATAGACAGATAATTTTCACTATTTTTACGGATTTTTTCGATTTCTATTTCGCGAGTTTTCCTGATGTTTTTCGTGACAGGAGAGGGGGTCGATTTTTTTTCATCAATCAAATCACAACTCACAAAAAGCTATAGGACAGGTCATATACGATAAAACTTACAGATTTATAATTCAAATGCACAACAATACCGGGTGCAAATAAGTATAGTGGCAATGAATAAGCAGAAAATAATTAAATCACTATCAGTGTTTTTGATCATGGCATGCAACAGATAAAAAATTATATAGACACACTATACTGGTTAAAAACAAAAAAAAATAGCAAACATTGATTGTCAGGATTTTGTCTATGGTACAACTACTTACAGCTAGGTCTTACAAAATCCTAGAATATATCTCCCTTCTTCATTAGACATTGTAGTTTAGGTATTCATCCACAGAGTAGAAAGCATTCTTCAACAATAGGTGCTTCACACCATTTTTGAAACTATTTAATGGTAATGTTCCCACATTGGCCGGTAATTTATTGAACAGTTTAATGCCCATATATTTAGGGCTTGTTTCAGCTTTTAACAGCCTATGCGCTGGTGCTTCCAATCCCGCTGAGTTTCTAGTATCATAGTTATTATTATTCAGACTTTTGAATGTTGTGATGTTAGCTTTAACATACAACAGAACTTGAAATATATAAATGCATGTCAATGTAAGGATTCTAAGTTTGATAAATATGTCTCTGCAAGCAGTTCTTCTTTTAACTCCTTCTATTGTAGTATAAATACTCTTCCTGCTTGAGATGGCATTCCTCAAGTGATAATTCCATATGCGATTGTGGAATGAATGTGAGCAAAGTAATACATAATTAAGGTTTTTCTATCAATAATTTTTCTTAGCTGGTAAAAACTATAGCATAGGGATGCAGCTTTCTTGCATAAGATATATATTTAACCGAACCACTTATAGTTTTCAGCAATTTGCAAGCCTAGAAATTTTACATTTGTTACCTACTTTATAGTTCCAGAAAATTGCTTGATTAAGAGGCTTTAGTCTGAACTTACGTGACTGAATTTTATAAATGCTGATTTATTTGCATTATAGATCAGGTTTATTTTCTATGTCCGAAACTGTTGAAACATTTTCCGCATTCCTTTACGTTCTCTATCTAGCTTTCGAGGGTGGACAGGGAGGGTGAAATTTTTTCAAACCATAAGCTTCGACGGTCAGATATTTTTCACTATTTTTACAGATTTTTCCGATTCTAGATTCGCGGATTTTCCAACTTTTTTCGATGAAAGGGGGGATGAGCCCCTCTTCCTATTTTTTCACTGTAAATCTTGACGTCCAAATCCGTCAAGAAAACTTCCAAAACCCTACGCGTTCTCTATTTAGCTTTCGGGTTGCAGGGGGGACAATTCTTCGACATTAATGTATTGTCATTGGAACTGAACCAATATGTAAAATTTCAATTGCATAGTATAAAAGGGAGTGGTTCTAATGAAGAATGTCAGTGGGTCTGATAAATGACTTGAAATTTTATGACCGTGTAGCCAAAATGTTTAGAAATATACCTGTTTTTGTTTCATTTAAAGCAATCGAGTTGTGTTGAAGTCACGATAATTTAAGTTTCCCTCGTATAAAAAGATTTCGGGCGAGCGCGCCATGCTCGCGTGACGTCATTTTACAACACAACGTTCTCACCGTACGCTCAATCATTGCTTTTCTATCGGATGTTCCATAAATATGTTCGATATTTTTAATATAAGTATTTAGGGCAGGGATTAGAGCAGTGGTTAAGCGCTCGCCTGGTAACCGAGAGGTTACAGATTCGATTCGTTCGATTCCCAGACGGTGCGATCTTTTTTCATTTTCAGATGTGAAAGTCTGAATGATTGAGGGTCGTGTCGGCTGGGAATAATCCTCCACGTTCACTGTTAATAATTAACAGTGCTCCTAAGGTGGCGTATGGAGTTAGTAACAAGGCATATCCAGATCACATAGCTAATGACCATAGCAGTCGATGCCAAAACACCAAGAAAAAAAAATATAAGTATTTAAGTGAAAATAGAGTATTTTTCGTTTCAAATTAAGTTTCAACTAGTGACTGTAGATGTCATAAGTAACTTTCTGTTATAAGTATTTATGTGAATCAGTGTTACAACAGTGTTATAAGTATCAAAAATTTGAAAATAAAACAGTCTGGGCTTATTATGGACAGCAAATGGCAGATATTTGGTGTTTCATCTGATAGACTCACAAATGAGTATTTCATTGAGATAAAGTGTCCATACGAGGAGAAAACAATGAACCTGTATTACGAAAATGGAACAATAGCACATAGTATTATGCTCATATACTATTTTGTTTTGCGCACGTGGATTTTGGAGTACAAAGCAGAATGATGCATATGAAGTACTGTACAGTTCGGCAAATCTATCTGTGTACGTCTCTGAGATGCGCAAATGATAAACAGAGAGGGTAAATATCTTCTACCAACTTCAATCGGGAAGGACAAGAAAGGAAAGCGGTTGTTGTACAGCGCGCAACCAATATTCAAAGGCACAGATATATTTGACAAGCTGTACGATAAAGATTACTGTGACAATTTCCCTCATATTATATAAACCAACCAAATGCCATCATTTTTTGAATTCAAACCAATGAAAAAAGGACTTTTCGAAAAAACTGTCTCCAGCCCGTGGTATTTTCAAATCGGTGTTTCGCTTCTTTCTTATTTATACGTTTCCATAGTTACAACAATTTCTGTGAATAGAGAAACGTCAGTTTGACGGTTCAACTCTTCAACTGACACGGACTGAGACGGACCTGTTTTTCTCAATTTCGTTTTTAATCAGAGATAGTAGAAATAAGGAAGAACTTTTTATTTGATGGTCAGTGTCTATTTGTGCTTAAGTTTTTTTCGCAGGAACTTTTACCGAATGAATTTACTATGTTATTGTAGACTTCACAAGGTCATTTTTGATTCCATATCAAAATCTCTCATGTATGAAATATGCTATAGTTCACTGGGGATATGCCTCAGATACTGAGAGAGTTTTTAAATTGCAAAAACGTGCGGTACGAATTTTAGGCAATCTTGGATTCTATGATTCATGCAGAAATATTTTTAAATCCTCTAAAATTTTAACTTTAGTATCTGTGTATATATATGAAGTTGTTTGTTATGTTTTCAAGAATAGGGATAGGTTCAACGAAGTAAGAGCTCAGCACTCATATAATACAAGAAAAAAAGATCAGCTCTTACCTAACAAGCATGATACTACTCTGTACCAGAAAGGTTTATTTTACATGGGATGTATGTTTTACAATAAGATACCAGATAGTATTAAAAGTAGTAGAAATTTGAATAGTTTTAAGAAAAAAGTGAAAGTATTTCTGTTAGAAACAAATTGTTACACAGTTAGGGAATTTTATGCATGTACTTAAATATCTGTTCATTTGTTAGTAGTTCTTCATATGTCTGTTTTTATTTTTACATTTTACATTTTGATCTATTTACATTGACGACATTTCTTAACAGTATGTTAGCATCCTGTTTCTGAAAGTGAATAAATAAATGAATAAATATTTGTACACAGGTAAATACTTATATAGGTAAGAAATTGGTTATAAATTTCATTAATTTTTTTGCATATTCAATGTTTTATGGACCACTAATATAAATTCTTGTTTGATGTCGATTGATGTAGCGATTGATACCTGTGTCACCTAACTCAAAAGTCTGATTTGTCTGTTTTACTTATTTTTTTTCTCTTCTCTCTCCGCTTAGTAGAATATTATTGAGTTTTTTTTTTGATAATGTACGTGTGTAGTAAAGATATTCACGTCTCCTTTCACTGAATGAAAAACTTTTCATTTGCTTTTCATAATGTGAGGTAATTACCCAATAATTTTGTAGAATTCAAGGACTTCGTTTGTCAGAAGCAGTACGACCTGGTAGGAATTAGCGAAACTTGGCTCACTGACGATGTGGCGGATGATTTGATAAAAATTGATGATTACAATTTCGTAGAAACGAATAGAAAAACTTGAGGTGGGGGTGTTGGAATCTACATTAGGTCGAATATATCATATGAATTCTTCAGTACATTGAATCATGAATATATAGAACAAATTTGGGTATTGAGTATTAATTTGAAAAAAATCACATATCTCATCGGAACGTTATATAGACCACCTCAAAAAAAAATGTTAATGATTTCCTTAACAATCTGGAAGAGAACTTATCTGACCTTATGCCTAACTATGACAGAATTATTATCGGTGGGGACATAAATATCAATCTTTTGGATTTTAACTGCAAAAAACAACTGATTTTAATAGTAGTATCGAGCTATTCAATTTAAAGCAAATCATAAACACTCCAACTAGACTAACAAAAAACACTGCTTCTTTAATAGACGTTATATGTGCCTCTAATGAGTTACAACTAGCTTTTTACGGCGCAGAAGAAGTTTTTAATGTGTCAGACCATTTGTTAGTTCACGGTGTTCTAGTTACGTCAATTAAAATCGGATCTAGGAAAAAAACACAAGGCAGGAATCTCAAAAATGTTTATGAAAATGTATTGAGCAGTTTCATGATACTTGCCCCTTTTGAAAACATTTTTATTGTTGAGGATGTAAATAAAAAAGTCGAACTATTTAATACGTATCTTTTGAATATTTTCGATACATTGGCACCTTTGAGAGAAATTCACTTCAACAAGTCCACAGACAATTGATGATATCCCTACGTAACAAAGCTCTCAATAAATATAAAAAAAAAACAAAAAACCCAGCTCATTGGGATTACTATAAAACAATTAAAAATTATACTACTAATGCAATTCACCTTGAGAAAAAAGCTTATTTGAAATATTGTTTAGATAACTTTGGAAACAATAGTAAATTGTTATGGCAACGATTGAAAGTTCTTAATATTCACAGCAAGTCGTCGGTAACAACCCTCCCCAACAAATTAAACCAACCTAACAAAATTAATAACCATTTTTATCCATAGCACCAAATAGTTTACACCAAGATCCAAAACTATTACAGTTTTATAGAACTAACAAAAAATTTAACTTTGAAAATGCATTCACTTTTTCAATGGTGGATACGAATAATATTTACAAATACTTACTAGAAATCAAATCGAAGTCAGTTGGGGCTGATTTGATTCATATAGATATGCTTTTGATGCGTTGTCCTCAAATACTTCAATATTTGACTCATATTGTGAATAGATGCCTGGACAAATATATATTTCCTGAGATATGGAAAGTTTCAAAGGTTACCCCACTGCCAAAAAAAGGAAAATATTGAAAGCATTAGTGAACTGCGACCGATCTCAATTATTCCAGTGCTATCAAAGCTATTGGAAAAAATCATGAAATTTCAAATGAACTTACATATTGATCATTATGACATATTACCAAAGAATCAATCTGGGTTCAGAAAAGGATATAGCTGCACCACTGCACTACTAGACCTAACTGATGATCTCTTTAAAGATATTGACTCTGGTAAAACAATAGCGCTCACTTTATTGGACTATTCAAAGCCTTTGATACCATAAATCATCAAATACTATTTGCCATACTAGAGTTCCTTGGCTTTTAGGCTTCTGCAATAAATCTATTGGAAAGTTATCTATCTAATCGAAAGCAATATGTGGAAACAAACTCAGGTAAGTCTGAAATTCAATCTATCTCTCGTGGTGTACCACAGGGTTCAATTTTAGGTCCACTCCTCTTTTCTTTGTATACATGCAACATAACAACATGTTGAGTCACTGCAAACCATATATATATATATATATATATATATATATATATATGCGGATGATACACAACTTGAACATTCTTTTTTCCATACAGATATTCAAACAGCCAGTACTTTATAATTAACAGTGATCTCTCGCAGCTTTCACTACAATCCGAGAAACACCAATTATACCAAGATAGATGGTCGAAGGTTGGCTTGTTCTACAGACGTGAGGAATTTGGGCCTAGAACTCGATTCAAATTTACTTTTCAAACAACATATCTCCAAGTGTATAAAAAAAGCGTATTATAAACTTAAAATGTTATATCCACATAGACATATTTTACCTCAGTCAACAAAAATATTACTTTGTGCTACATTAGTGCTCAGTAATTTCACTTATTGTGACTCAGTATATGGTCCTTGCTTAGATAAAATCGATATAAATCGGGTACAAAGAGTTCAAAACTCTTGCCTTAGGTACGTTTATGGAATAAGAAAATTTGAACGCATATCGCCCATACTTAAAGAAACAAAATGGCTAAATATGGTATCCAGAAGACAACTACACGCAGCAGTTCTGTTCCACAAAATTCAAATTTTCAAAACACCCCCGTATCTATATCAGAAAATTACCTACCGATGCGATATGCATAATGTGAATATTCGATCTCGTGGAAAGATCTCACCACCCTCGCATAAATCAGCTATATTCAGACCGTCTTTTTCGTATACGATATACTCGCTATTCAACAAGGTCCCGCTACACATGAAATCCTTATCAACTTCGACATTCAAAAGACAATATAAAAAATTATTGGTTGATGGCTGACTATTACTATACATTGACAATTTTTTTCAATATTCTGTTAAAAGGGCTGACACTTAGAATCAGTTTTACTGTCTGTCAGCTCTCTTTTGTAGTTTTAAGTAACGTTGTGTAATTCAGTTAATAACGGTTATATAATGTAATGAAGAGCTACAAATAAATTATTATTATTATTATTATTATTATTATTATTATTATTATTATTATTATTATTATTATTATTATTATTATTATTATTATTATTATTATTATTATTATTATTATTATTATTATTATTATTATTATTATTATTATTATTATTATTATTATTATTATTATTATTATTATTATTATTATTATTATTATTATTATTATTATTATTATTATTATTATTATTATTATTATTATTATTATTATTATTATTATTATTATTATTATTATTATTTTTTTTTCCCGTTGGGAATGTACCAGTCAGGCCCTGTCTCCGGTGCTCCGATACATCCGGAGGGCGCGCTGGTGTCGTTAACCCCAATAACCACTCCCTACGTCCGTAAAAGTGAGTGACTATTGGGTCCGAGAATCATGTGCCCTGAGTAGACGGAGCGAACCAAGGATGACGGCCTTCTGCATTCTTGCTGCTAAGATTTCTGCCATATTACGGCAAGCAGGTATTATCTTCAAGTTGGAGAGCAGTGTGTCCATCATTCCACCAAGGACTCCTATGATCAGAACCACCATTTTGACAGAATGGTCCGGATATAACCTGCGGAGTTCAAAGAGAAGATCTCGATAT
Source organism: Chrysolina oricalcia (assembly GCA_944452925.2). Lineage (NCBI taxonomy): Eukaryota > Metazoa > Arthropoda > Insecta > Coleoptera > Chrysomelidae > Chrysolina > Chrysolina oricalcia. The sequence goes on along the minus strand of OX101815.2, from coordinate 43,334,195 downwards.
TTAGTCCGTTTTTCCTCCTCTTTTCGAACGATATTCATTTCGCCTGGAGCGGAAAACTCCATGACGAATATCGTTCTACTTTGGTGGTCGAAGAGGACAACATCAGGCTTATTGGCTTGTATTTGCCTGAGGGTGGGGAATGAGTAGTTCCAATAGATCCGGCACCTCTCATTCTCCACCATGGACTCAATATCCCCCGGAACATAAGGCAACACCGGTGTCTCGTCTATACCGTACGAGTGTCGTAGATGGTAGTATAACACTCGTAGCGCCGCGTTATGCCTGTGGATATAGGCTGAGACCGCATAAGATGGGCATGCTGATAGCAAATGCATTACGGTCTCAGGTGCCCCACGACATGCCCTGCATCGGGTGTCAGGGACGTCTATACCCATCACGCGACTACGGTAGACGAGGGTGTTGAAGACACCATCCTGGCAGGCCATTATGAATCCCTCGGTCTCCGACTTTAGCTCACTCGCCCTGAGGAAGGCAAAGGTCAAGCTTTTGGATAAGCCAAGGTCTTCGATGTTGTGAAAGAAGACACCATGCATTGGCTTATCCATATGTAGCTGTAGCAGGACCTCTGTCTCCGCAGCTTTGATGTGAGCTTTTTGCTGAACGGGTCCCAACTCGGTGACAGAGTTTGGGTTAGCCCGTTCAGTGTCGAATACGAGACCGAGTTCATCGGCCGTACGGGTTGCTGCCTTAAAAAGAAATGCTCCAATCCCTGCTTTTTCATGGTCGCGGACCATGCAGAGAAGGGGATCTGAACTCCTGATGACTTTACAGGCCCCATCCAGAACCATTCTGTTATGCATACACTCCAAACTCAAAAGTCCACGGCCTCCCCGTTGTCTGGGAAAGTATAACCGCGGAACGGACGATTTAGGATGCAAGCTCCTATTGAGATGCATCACTTTGCGAGTTTTAACGTCGAGTTGTCGCAGCTCTTCCTTAGTCCACTTCATTACTCCGAAAGAGTAGAGAAGGATCGGAACGGCAAGCATATTGGTTGCAGCAACTTTGTTCTTCCCCGACAGTTCTGATGACCAGATCTGTCGGAGTTTGTGCTGATACTTGCCGCGGAGAGAGTTCTTAACTGTGAATACCTCTTGGGAGTGGCGTTGCTCCACTCCTAGGTAAGTATACGTCTCTCCGGCATCCAGATGATGTAGGATGCTTCCGTCTACGAGCTGGACATCCTCTCCGTATTCCTCGCATCGTCCTCTTTTAAGATGAACCGTGGCACATTTGTCGATCCCAAATTCCATTCCGATAGCATGCGTGTACTCTTCCACCACCCTAAGGGACTGATGTAGGTCCCTTTCTCCAGAGGCATATAATTTTAGGTCATCCATGTAGAACAAATGGGTGACTTTATGCCTCCGGTGCCTCCGGTTGCTGGGGGTGCCGCAGTTGTACCCACGGGTATTCCTAAGTACAACGGACAATGGCAATAGTGAGATGCAGAAGAGAAGAGGGCTGAGGGAGTCTCCCTGAAACACGCCTCTTCTAATGATGACCTGCTCTGTTTGGACTGTGTCTCTACCAGATCTTATGGTGAAGCGAGTCCTCCAGAGTGGCATCAGTTGTCCAATACATCCCACTATTTGATCGGGTACCTCAAGACATCTGAGCAAATGCATGATTAACTCATGCGATGTTGTATCAAATGCCTTGCGGTAATCGATCCAGGCCATCGAAAGGTTACGCTTATACTGCACGGAGTCCTGCGTGATACATCTATCGATGAGCAGGTTCTCCTTACAGCCGGCGACCCCTTTCTTTGACCCTCTTTGCTCATATATCCGTTCGTACACTGGATCAACTGCGGAGAGAATGCGCGTGTATAAGATGCGTGTAAACAACTTATAACACGCATTCAAGCATGTTATCGGCCTGTAATTCTTTGGATCAGACAAATCTCCGTTTTTGGGGATGAGCACGGTTCGCCCCTCGACAAACCACTCCGGAATCTGCTGCTCCCCATCTAGCCATGAGTTAAAAACTCTAGCCAGATGGCGGTGGGTTGTTGGAAACTTTTTCCACCAATAGTTATTCAACCCATCAGGGCCTGGAGCAGCGAAATTCTTAGAACCTTTTAGGGCCCTTCGAACTTCTTCCGTGGTTATCGGATTGCGCAAATCATTGTGCTCATGCTGCCGAAGCATCCTGCAGTAAGCTTCGAACTGCGCTAGGGCTGGAGTGTCTACATTGAGTGGTTGCGGAAACTCATAGATGTTCTTCCAGAAGGTTTCTACCCGATCAGCAGCCGGCGGGTTATCGACAACACGTGGAGGCTCTTGGAATAAGCGAGAAGGTTTATCGCGGAACTTCATGTTTTCCGCGATACTTCTCGCCCGCCTCACTAGTGACTTCTTTGCAGCCACTAGCATTCGTATCCTATCAAGACAGTGCTGTTTTATGGTAAACAGCACGCCTTGATTATTATTATTATTATTATTATTATTATTATTATTATTATTATTATTATTATTATTATTATTATTATTATTATTATTATTATTATTATTATTATTATTATTATTATTATTATTATTATTATTATTATTATTATTATTATTATTATTATTATTATTATTATTATTATTATTATTATTATTATTATTATTATTATTATTATTATTATTATTATTATTATTATTATTATTATTATTATTATTATTATTATTATTATTATTATTATTATTATTATTATTATTATTATTATTATTATTATTATTATTATTATTATTATTATTATTATTATTATTATTATTATTATTATTATTATTATTATTATTATTATTATTATTATTATTATTATTATTATTATTATTATTATTATTATTATTATTATTATTATTATTATTATTATTATTATTATTATTATGTAGGGATGGCCGGTCGTAAATAATAAAACTTTCGTCAGGAATTATTAATTTATTAATTCAACTGCACAGACAGAACAACATGGACGAATCGACGAACGAACCATCTCCCTCCTTTTTCCCCGCCAACAATCATTCCTAACCTAACCTATTCGTCTTCTTCTTCTTCTCTATTCATAAACATTAACTAAGTAACTGTTCTGTGGCCCGAGACCATGAGAGGTCTACAGCTCGGCCATTCTGACAAAGGATCGTCTCGATCCTGATTTTCAACATAAACATAAATATATTCAACATAAATGTAGGCATAAGTATCGGTCACAAAAGTTACATAATGGTCATAATGTATAAAAGTTACATAAGTGTCAGTAAGACCAAATTGACTAAAGTAGTACAATTCATAATAAGCATAAATTCAACATAACAGGAACTCAGTAAGTAATGTGCAAGTTTGAAGAAGAATACAAATGTCAAAATGCAAAAATAATTAATCTTTGCTTTCCTCTGAATATGGGAGCCATAATTTCATTTGATCAGGACCAACAACTGTTTCAAAATGCATTTGAGTGAGCTGAAATCCCTCAATATCTCCCACTTAATATCTATCATGGTCCAGAATTTTATTTATTACGTATGGGCCCTTAAATTGAGGGATAAGTTTTTTATTTACTCCTGCAGTAACATCATTATTTTTTATTAACACATAATCACCTATCTCATATTTACGGGGTAACTTGTGTTTACTATTATAATACTGCTCATTAGCAGATTGGCTTTTAATAATATTTGCACTAGCTGTTGCTCTTACTAATGACAGGTCACTAGTGTCCACATTGCATGATTCCAAAATGAGTCTAACTGGATCATTAACTTTACCAATTTGATTCAGTCCAAATAGCAATTTACTGGGAGATTCCCCAGTTGATCGACAAACTGTATTATTCATCGCATACTCGACTTCTTGCAATTTTTGATCCCATTTTGATGGGTCATCACTTAATTTTGCTAACATAGGTGTTAATAATCTATTAAATCTTTCGATTTGGCCATTTGCTCGGGGCGTACCCGTAGCTATCAACACATGTTCAACTGATTCATTCTCCATAAAATCTTTGAAGGCATGCGAGGTGAAACTTGTGCCTCGGTCTGAAACAATACGTTTAGGCTTGCTGTAACATCTAAAATATTCTTTCAAGTGCTTTATGACTTCTTCAGTTTTTGTACTCTTACATGGATAAATCCGAATAAATTTTGTGAACTCATCAATAACTGCAAAAATGTATTTATATCCTCTGCCTGTCTTTTCAAGAGGACCATAATGATCTATGTGAAGGGGACGTCAAATTTAGGTACACTATGTAAAAATCCTTCTCGCTTCCCACTTAATGGGGAGTATTCAAGACATTTCAAGCAGTTCAAAATGTAGTTTTGTACAACTGCTTTCATGTTAGGGAACCAGTACACTTTTTTGATGGCATTCATAGCCTTGTCAATACCTATGTGACCAATATCATCATGACATGTTCGGATGACATTGCTTATCATAGAATGGGGTACATAGAATAATAATTTTTGTTTCTCTTTACGATATACTAAACCGTCCTTCAATTCAAAGAATTTGTCATCGCAAGTCTCCAACTTTTCTCGAATTTTACATATGTCAGGGTCTCGGTCTTGCTGTAAACTTAAAACTCGTTCGAATGTATTGGCCTCCAAAATATTAATACTATGACACCGGCTTAGAGCGTCAACGTGACCCATTCTTTTGCTACTTCGATGTTCTATCTCATAATTATAGTTCTGAAGGAACAAGGCCGATCTAGAAATACGTGGATTGATTGTTTGTTTACTCAAGGTGAGCCGGAAGCTATCACAATTAGTTACTATTTTAAAATGAATGCCAAATAAATAAACATGGAACCTTTTTATAGCATAAATGGCAGATAAAGTTTCTAACTCAAAACTATGATATTTCGTTTCTGTAGGCGAAGTACGATGGCTAAAATAAGACACTGGCCTAAAAAACCCATCCTTTTGCCTCTGCAGAAGGATTGCTCCGAATCCCTGGCTACTTGCATCACAATGTAACTCTGTCTCCAGCTCTGGAGAGTAAATGCTTAAAATGGGAAATGATGCTAAATGAGATTTTAATGTTTCGAAAGATGAAAATTCTGGCTGTTCAAATTTAAAAGGGGTATTTTTCCTAAGTAGATCATACAGAGGTTTAGCAACTAAAGCAAAATTTGGGATAAACCGTCGGAAGTAACTTGCTAGGCTAACAAACCTGTGTACATGCTTCGTACTAGTAGGGATAGGATAGTTCAGAACTGACTCAACATTTCCGTTGCTTGGTCTAACCCCAGATTCATTAATGAGATATCCTAAGTATGTTATTTCACTATATAAAAACTTACATTTGTCTAATCGAAATTTCAAATCATATTTTCTGGCTAAAATCAAAACTTCAGTCAAGGTTCTGATATGTTCTTCGACGGTTTCAGTGGCAATCAAGATGTCGTCTAAGTATATCAAAATTTTGTCATCTCTAATCATATCCCTAAAAATGATTTGTGTATATTTTCCAAAAACTCTAGGGGAATCTGTCAATCCCATTGGCATGCGCAGATATTCAAATTGACCTAAGGGCGTTATAAAAGCAGTATATTTAATTGATGGTTCTGCCATTTTGACATGATAAAATCCATTTTTGAGGTCTAAAGAAGAGTAATATTTTTTATTCTTAAGCCTGTCTAGCTGATCATCTATAAGGGGAGTAGGAAAATTACATTTGACTGTGTTCTTATTTAACTCACGGTAATCAACACATAATCTTAAATCACCAGATTTTTTCCTAACTAAAACGATTGGGCTTGCAAAAGGAGAATCACTTGGTCTAATAATATTTTCCTTCATTAACTCATCAATAATAACTTGTAATTTTTGTTTTTCAAAATAAGACAATCGCCTTGGCCTGAAACAAATTGGCTGTTCATTCTTAAGTATGATACTCATTTTAAAATCATGTTCAATGGAGCTGTCAAGCTTCAACAAATAATTTGTTTCATAAGTGTTTTTAACTCTTTTAATAACATCAAATGGTAATTTAGAATTGATGTCTAATTTGTCCAACTCACTCTTATTTTCATGGCCATACTCAATGTGCATAAGTTGATCACCAAAATGTATATCTTCTTCATAATTTGTAAGACAGTGACTGAAATCTGAATCATTAATTTTGGGCTCATCAATATTTTTACCAACTTCAACAGTATCACCTAATTTAATTGTTAAATTAGAATCAGATATAAAGTCTCGGCCTAAAATACATGCATACGACATTGTGACATCAGGGACAACATAGAACTTTAAATTTGTTTTAATGCCATTAATAATAACATCCTTCTGGAATAGCCCCAAAACCTCTAGTTTAGAACCATTAATTCCAGAAAAATCATTACCAGTAAGGTTGGGTACAATGAGATCATCAGGGACATATTTATCTTTGATCAAGCTTATGGGTGAACCAGTATCTAAGAGAGCAATAAGGCACATCTTACACAAATAATTTTCAACACCCAAAGTAAAATCAACAGTTACAGTATAAGGCTTACATGACCTAGTAGTATGAACCACGTTAGTAGTGCTATCTGGCCTGGTTCTAGCTATCGAGCCTCGGTCCGGACAGCTGTTGAAGTGGTGGTCCATTTTCCCACACTTGAAGCAAGAACCCCTTTCTCTCTTTGGTTTGGTGCACTCTGGGACCCTATGGCCAATTTCAACATTGCAATTGAAACATCTCACTATCCTGTTCGCAGTGTTTGAAGTAGAACTCGTACTTGCAGTAGCTGGATTCCTTGGCGGTGCTGGTCCTCTTATGAATGGACGATTACTCACTGGGCCATTTGCATCATCACGTGCCACATTTCTCATAATCCTATATAAGTCCTCCAATGTTCGTATGTCATGGAGCATCATCCTTGCCTGACTCTGAAGCATTCGGTTGTCAAAACCATCAATGATATAGTGTATCATTTCGGTTTCCGGAACACCAGCGTTATTACCGAGATTGACTTTCTCATGATAGTAAACTGAAAACTTTTCATTGGGTTTCCATCGTCTGCGTTCAAAACATTTCCGAAGAGACACTAAATTTTGGTGAAGGCTAGACATTTTCTTCATTTCGTTTTTCAAACAGTCCCAGTCCATATGAATGTAATCGACCTTAGAGTTGTACCAATCTCGGGCACATCCAGTAAGTTTCCCAACTGATATAACTTGCATGATGTCATCAGAAACATTATATACGTTCTGGACAGCAGATACCCGTTCTAACCATAAATTAACATCCTGAGAGCCCCCTGAGAACTCTGGCAGTAATGCAGCAATCTCCTTATTCGTGAATTGTTTCCTCGCCGGCTGTGCTTGTGCCGGTGATGGGACGGACTATATTTGTAGCCGTATTGCTACTTTGTTGAAAAAGCATTACAGCCCTAACTGTCGACTGTATCAAGTCTTCCATTGTTAACGGCTCCACAAAATTGAGCCCCTATGTCCTCTGCTCGTCTCTAACATCAGCGTCACCTAATGACCTTGGATCTGCTTGCCGATTTGCTTCGTTCATGATTCTTGGTTTTCCAAACTAAACATAAATTTCACTAGTTGTCATCCCACTTGTAGGGATGGCCGGTCGTAAATAATAAAACTTTCGTCAGGAATTATTAATTTATTAATTCAACTGCACAGACAGAACAACATGGACGAATCGACGAACGAACCATCTCCCTCCTTTTTCCCCGCCAACAATCATTCCTAACCTAACCTTTTCGTCTTCTTCTTCTTCTTTATTCATAAACATTAACTAAGTAACTGTTCTGTGGCCCGAGACCCTGAGAGATCTACAATTATTATTATTATTAATATTATTATTATTATTATTATTATTATTATTTTTTTTTTTCCTTAGGAGTGTACCAGTCAGGCCCTGTCTCCGGTGCTCCGACCCATCCGGAGGGCGCGCTGGTGTCGTTAACCCCAATAACCACTCCCTACATCCGTAGGGTGAGTGATTATTGGGTCCGAGAATCGTGTGCCCTGAGTAGACGAAGCAAACCAAGTATAACGGCCTTCTGCATTCTTGCTGCTAAGATTTCTGCCATATTACGGCAAGCAGGTATTATTTTCAAATTGGAGAGCAGTGTGTCCATCATTCCACCAAGGACTCCTATGATCAGAACCACCATTTTGACAGAATGGTCCGGATATAACCTGCGGAGTTCAAAGAGAAGATCTCGATATTTAGTCCGTTTTTCCTCCTCTTTTCGAACGATATTAATTTCGCCTGGAGCGGAAAACTCCATGACGAATATCGTTCTACTTTGGTGGTCGAGGAGGACAACATCAGGCTTATTGGCTTGTATTTGCCTGAGGGTGGGGAATGAGTAGTTCCAATAGATTCGGCATCTCTCATTCTCCACCACGGACTCAATATCCCCCGGAGCATAAGGCAACACCGGTGTCTCGTCTATACCGTACGAGTGACGTAGGTGGTAGTACAACACTCGTAGCGCCGCGTTATGCCTGTGGATATAGGCTGAGACCGCATAAGATGGGCATGCTGATAGCAAATGCATTACGGTCTCAGGTGCCCCACGACATGCCCTGCATCGGGTGTCAGGGACGTCTATACCCATCACGCGACTACGGTAGACAAGGGTGTTGAAGACACCATCCTGGCAGGCCATTATGAATCCCTCGGTCTCCGACTTCAGCTCACTCGACCTGAGGAAGGCAAAGGTCAAGCTTTTGGATAAGCCAAGGTCTTCGATGTTATGAAAGAAGACACCATGCATTGGCTTATCCATATGTAGCTGTAGCAGGACCTCTGTCTCCGCAGCTTTTATCTGAGCTTTTTGCTGAACGGGTCCCAACTCGGTGACAGAGTTTGGGTTAGCCCGTTCAGTGTCGAAAACGAGACCGAGTTCATCGGCCGCACGGGTAGCTGCCTTAAAAAGGAATGCTCCAATCCCTGCTTTCTCATGGTCGCGGACCATGCAGAGAAGGGGATCTGAACTCCTGATGACTTTACAGGCCCCATCCAGAACCATTCTGTTATGCAGACACTCCAAACTCAAAAGTCCACGGCCTCCCCGTTGTCTGGAAAAGTATAACCGTGGAACGGACGATTTAGGATGCAAGCTCCTATTGAGATGCATCATTTTGCGAGTCTTAACGTCAAGTTGTCGCAACTCTTCCTTAGTCCACTTCATCACTCCGAAAGAGTAAAGAAGGATCGGAACGGCAAGCATATTAGTTGCAGCAACTTTGTTCTTCCCCGACAGTTCTGATGACCAGATCTGTCGGAGTTTATGCTGATACTTGCCGCGGAGAGAGTTTTTAACTGCAAATACCTCTTGGGAGCGGCGTTGTTCCACCCCAAGGTAGGTATAAGTCTCTCCGGCATCCAGATGATGTAGGATGCTTCCGTCTACGAGCTGGACATCCTCTCCGTATTCCTCGCATCGTCCTCTTTTGAGATGAACCGTGGCACATTTGTCGATCCCAAATTCCATACCGATAGCATGCGTATATTCTTCCACCACCCTAAGGGACTGATGTAGGTCCCTTTCTCCAGAGGCATACAATTTGAGGTCATCCATGTAAAAAAAACCGTAGGCATAATGTCACCCATCTAACATTATGCCTACGGTTGCTGGGGGTGCCGCAGTTGTACCCACGGGTATTCCTGAGCGCAACGGACAATGGCAATAGTGAGATGCAGAAGAGAAGAGGGCTAAGGGAGTCTCCCTGAAACACACCTCTTCTAATGATGACCTGCTCTGTTTGGACTATGTCTCTACCAGATCTTACGGTGAAGCGAGTCCTCCAGAGCGGCATCAGTTGTCCAATGCATCCCACTATTTGACCGGGTACCTCAAGGCATCTGAGCAAATGCATGATTAACTCATGTGATGTTGTATCAAATGCCTTGCGGTAATCGATCCAGGCCATCGAAAGGTTACGTTTATACTGCACGGAGTCCTGCGTGATACATCTATCGATGAGCAGGTTCTCCTTGCACCCGGCGACCCCTTTCTTTGACCCTCTTTGCTCATTTATCCGTTCGTACACCGGATCAACTGCGGAGAGAATGCGCGTGTATAAGATGCGCGTAAACACCTTATAACACGCATTCAAGCATGTTATCGGCCTGTAATTCTTTGGATCAGACAAATCTCCGTTTTTGGGGATGAGCACGGTTCGCCCCTCGACAAACCACTCTGGAATCTGCTGCTCCCCATCTAGCCATGAGTTGAAAACTCTGGCCAGATGGCGGTGGGTTGTTGGAAACTTTTTCCACCAATAGTTATTCAACCCATCAGGGCCTGGAGCAGCGAAATTCTTAGAGCCTTTTAGGGCCCCTCGTACTTCTTCCGTGGTTATCGGAATGCGCAGATCATTGAGCTCAGGCTGCCGAAGCCTCCTGCAAAATGCTTCGAACTGCGCTAGGGCTGGAGTATCTACATTGAGTGGTTGCGGATACTCATAGATATTCTTCCAGAATGTTTCCACCCGATCTGCAGCCGGCGGGTTATCGACAACACGTGGAGGCTCTTGGAATAAGCGAGAAGGTTTATCGCGGAACTTTATGTTTTCCGCGATACCTCTCGCCCGCCTCACTAGTGACTTCTTTGCAGCCACTATTCGTATCCTATCAAGGCAGTGCTGTTTGATGGTGAACAGCACACCTTGATTTAATGTGTGGTGAGCTCGTCTCAGTTTTGCGGCAATTCGCCGCACTGCGGGCGTGAAAGGCCTATTGGCCGCCACGAAATCCACCACACACTGGATACGAGACGCGTGTTGTCTCGCCGACTTGATCTTGGCTTCCATCTTGTGTACACGTCGTTCATGCCTCCCCAACAGAGCGGTGGTGTCCCTCCTCTCCGTTTGGGATAGAGCATGAGCGGCGTCGTACACGACAGAATTGATCTGCCAGATGTCAGCCTCTTCTGGAAGAACATCGCCAATCTCCGCATCCACCCGTGCCAGTTCTTGCGGCTTCAGGGGCTTCATATTGTGAAGCGCCCTGCGGGTTCTGATATCCTCCATCAGAGGAACAATGTGATTCTCCTCCACAGCCAAACCGACACGTGGCATATCTGCCACTTCGATAACCGGCTGAGGAGGAGCTCTAACGTAGCCTCGATAATCCCTGAGATTTTGTGCGGAAAACGCTGCATGCTCTGGGTGTCTCTCACACCACAGAGCATGCATTCTCGCCATGTATCCTCTCCGGGCGGGCTCACTGCTCTCGTAGCAATGCAGAAGTCCGTCTCTTAATTCGTCCGTCCACTCAAAGCGTCCGTTGTTATCGCGGTCGTCATCATATGGCAAATCATCGTTGGCCCCACCACCTTGCCTTTGACCCCTAATCCGAGGGGGTCGGTTGTGGGGGCCTCTTCCTCGATTGTTGGGAACCGAGTAGTAGAGTTTACTGGGGGGTTAACCCAGTAAACCCACGGCCGACACCGGAGGGAAAGATACTTTTTCCCTCCCGGATGCGCATGAGCTGCCGGTCCGATTTTGCATCCTTTGCTTGGGTAGGTGGTGTCGCTACTCACCAGGGCCTTAGGTGTTGTTTGACCCCCCTGCCTATTTATTATTATTATTATTATTATTATTATTATTATTATTATTATTATTATTATTATTATTATTATTATTATTATTATTATTATTATTATTATTATTATTATTATTATTATTATTATTATTATTATTATTATTATTATTATTATTATTATTATTATTATTATTATTATTATTATTATTATTATTATTATTTTTCCCGTTGGGAATGTACCAGTCAGGCCCTAACTCTGGTGCTCCGATACATCCGGAGGGCGCGCTGGTGTCGTTAACCCCAATAACCACTCCCTACGTCCGTAGGGTGAGTGACTATTGGGTCCGAGAATCATGTGCCCTGAGTAGACGGAGCGAACCAAGGATGACGGCCTTCTGCATTCGCGCTGCTAAGATTTCTGCCATATTACGGCAAGCAGGTATTATCTTCAAGTTGGAGAGCATTGTGTCCATCATTCCACCAAGGACTCCTATGATCACAACCACCATTTTGACAGAATGGTCCGGATATAAACTGCGGAGTTCAAAGAGAAGATCTCGATATTTAGTCCGTTTTTCCTCCTCTTTTCGAACGATATTCATTTCGCCTGGAGCGGAAAACTCCATGACGAATATCGTTTTACTTTGGTGGTCGAGGAGGACAACATCAGGCTTAATGGCTTGTATTTGCCTGAGGGTGGGGAATGAGTAGTTCCAATAGATCCGGCACCTCTCATTCTCCACCACGGACTCAATATCCCCCGGAACATAAGGCAACACCGGTGTCTCGTCTATACCGTACGAGTGTCGTAGATGGTAGTATAACACTCGTAGCGCCGCGTTATGCCTGTGGATATAGGCTGAGACCGCATAAGCTGGACATGCTGATAGCAAATGCATTACGGTCTCAGGTGCCCCACGTCTATACCCATCACGCGACTACGGTAGACGAGGGTGTTGAAGACACCATCCTGGCAGGCCATTATGAATCCCTCGGTCTCCGACTTTAGCTCACTCGACCTGAGGAAGGCAAAGGTCAAGCTTTTGGATAAGCCAAGGTCTTCGATGTTGTGAAAGAAGACATCATGCATTGGCTTATCCATATGTAGCTGTAGCAGGACCTCTGTCTCCGCAGCTTTGATGTGAGCTTTTTGCTGAACGGGTCCCAACTCGGTGACAGAGTTTGGGTTAGCATGTTCAGTGTCGAATACGAGACCGAGTTCATCGGCCGCACGGGTTGCTGCCTTAAAAAGAAATGCTCCAATCCCTGCTTTTTCATGGTCGCGGACCATGCAGAGAAGGGGATCTGAACTCCTGATGACTTTACAGGCCCCATCCAGAACCATTCTGTTATGCATACACTCCAAACTCAAAAGTCCACGGCCTCCCCGTTGTCTGGGAAAGTATAACCGTGGAACGGACGATTTAGGATGCAAGCACCTATTGAGATGCATCACTTTGCGAGTTTTAACGTCGAGTTGTCGCAGCTCTTCCTAAGTCCACTTCATTACTCCAAAAGAGTAGAGAAGGATCGGAACGGCAAGCATATTGGTTGAGGCAACTTTGTTCTTCCCCGACAGTTCTGATGACCAGATCTGTCGGAGTTTATGCTGATACTTGCCGCGGAGAGAGTTCTTAACTGTGAATACCTCTTGGGAGTGGCGTTGCTCCACCCCTAGGTAAGTATACGTCTCTCCGGCATCCAGATGATGTAGGATGCTTCCGTCTACGAGCTGGACATCCTCTCCGTATTCCTCGCATCGTCCTCTTTTGAGATGAACCGTGGCACATTTGTCGATCCCAAATTCCATTCCGATAGCATGCGTGTACTCTTGCACCACCCTAAGGGACTGATGTAGGTCCCTTTCTCCAGAGGCATATAATTTGAGGTCATCCATGTAAAACAGATGGGTGACTTTATGCCTCCGGTTGCTGGGGGTGCCGCAGTTGTACCCACGGGTATTCCTGAGTACAACGGACAATGGCAATAGTGAGATGCAGAAGAGAAGAGGGCTGAGGGAGTCTCCCTGAAACACGCCTCTTCTAATGATGACCTGCTCTGTTTGGACCATTAGATCTGGTAGAGACCAGATCTAATGGTGAAGCGAGTCCTCCAGAGTGGCATCAGTTGTCCAAAGCATCCCACTATTTGATTGGGTACCTCAAGACATCTGAGCAAATGCATGATTAACTCATGCGATGTTGTATCAAATGCCTTGCGGTAATCAATCCAGGCCATCGAAAGGTTACACTTATACTGCACGGAGTCCTGCGTGATACATCTATCGATGAGCAGGTTCTCCTTGCAGCCGGCGACCCCTTTCTTTGACCCTCTTTGCTCATATATCCGTTCATACACCGGATCAACTGTGGAGAGAATGCGCGTGTATAAGATGCGCGTAAACAACTTATAGCATGCATTCAAGCATGTTATCGGCCTGTAATTCTTTGGATCAGACAAATCTCCGTTCTTGGGGATGAGCATGGTTCGCCCCTCGACAAACCACTCCGGAATCTGCTGCTCCCCATCTAGCCATGAGTTAAAAACTCTTGCCAGATGGCGGTGGGTTGTTGGAAACTTTTTCCACCAATAATTATTCAACCCATCAGGGCCTGGAGCAGCAAAGTTCTTTGAGCCTTTGAGGGCCCCTCGAACTTCTTCCGTGGTTATCGGATTGCGCAGATCATTGTGCTCAGGCTGCCGAAGCGTCCTGCAGTAAGCTTCGAACTGCGCTAGGGCTGGAGTGTCTACATTGAGTGGTTGCGGAAACTCATAGATGTTCTTCCAGAAGGTTTCTACCCGATCAGCAGCCGGCGGGTTATCGACAACACGTGGAGGCCCTTGGAATAAGCGAGAAGGTTTATCGCGGAACTTTATGTTTTCCGCGATACTTCTCGCCCGCCTCACTAGTGACTTCTTTGCAGCCACTAGCATTCGTATCCTATCAAGACAATGCTGTTTTATGGTAAACAGCACGCCTTGATTCAATGTGTGGTGAGCTCGTCTTAGCTTTGCAGCAATTCGCCGCACTGCCGGCGTGAAAGGCCTATTGGCCGACATGTAGTCCACCACACACTGGATACGAAACGCATATTGTCTCGCCGACTTGATCCTAGCTTCCATCTTGTGAACGCGTCGCTCATGCCTCCCAACAAGAGCGGTGGTTTCCCTCCTCTCCGTCTGGGATAGAGCACGAGCGGCGTCGTACACGACAGAATTGATCTGCCAGATGGTAGCCTCTTCTGAAAGAACATCGCCAATCTCTGCATCCACTCGTGCCAGTTCTTGCGGCTTCAAGGGCTTCATATTGTGAAGCGCCCTGCGGGTTCTGAAGTCCTCCATTGGTGGTATGATGCGAGCCTCCTCTACAGCCAGACCAACACGTGGCATATCTGCCACTTCGTTAATCGGTTGAGGAGGAGCTCTAACATAGCCTCGAGCCCGGAGATAGGAAACATAATCCCTGGGATTTTGGGCGGAAACGGCGGCATGCTCTGGATGTCTTTCACACCAGAGAGCATTCATCCTTGCCATGTATCCTCTCCGGGCGGGCTCACTGCTCTCGTAGATATACAGAAGTCCGTCTCTCAATTCGTTCGTCCACTCAAAGCGTCAGTTGTCATTGCGGTTGTCATTTGGCAAATCATCGTTGTTGGCCCCACCACCTTGCCTTTGACCCGTAATCCGAGGGGGTCGGTTGTGGGGGCCTCTTCCCCGATTGTTTGGAACCGAGTATTAGGGTTTACTGGGGGGTTAACCCAGTAAACCCACGGCCGACACCGGAGGGAAAGATGTCTTTTCCCTCCCGGATGCGCATGAGCTGCCGGTCCGATTTTGCATCCTTTGCTCGGGTAGGTGGTGTCGCAACTCACCAGGGCCTTAGGTGTTGGTTGCCTATTTATTATTATTATTATTATTATTATTATTATTATTATTATTATTATTATTATTATTATTATTATTATTATTATTATTATTATTATTATTATTATTATTATTATTATTATTATTATTATTATTATTATTATTATTATTATTATTATTATTATTATTATTATTATTATTATTATTATTATTATTATTATTATTATTATTATTATTATTATTATTATTATTATTATTATTATTATTATTATTATTATTATTATTATTATTATTATTATTATTATTATTATTATTATTATTATTATTATTATTATTATTATTATTATTATTATTATTATTATTATTATTATTATTATTATGATTATTATTATTATTATTATTATTATTATTATTTTTTTTATTATTATTATTTTTTTTATTTTTTTCCCGTTGGGAATGTACCAGTCAGGCCCTGTCTCCGGTGCTCCGATACATCCGGAGGGCGCGCTGGTGTCGTTAACCCCAATAACCACTCCCTACGTCCGTAGGGTGAGTGACTATTGGGTCCGAGAATCATGTGCCCTGAGTAGACGAGCGAACCTAGGATGACGGCCTTCTGCATCCTTGCTGCTAAGATTTCTGCCATATTACGGCAAGCAGGTATTATCTTCAAGTTGGAGAGCAGTGTGTCCATCATTCCACCAAGGACTCCTATGATCAGAACCACCATTTTGACAGAATGGTCCAGATATAACCTGCGGAGTTCAAAGAGAAGATCTCGATATTTAGTCCGTTTTTCCTCCTCTTTTCGAACGATATTCATTTCGCCTGGAGCGGAAAACTCCATGACGAATATCGTTCTACTTTGGTGGTCGAGGAGGACAACATCAGGCTTATTGGCTTGTATTTGCCTGAGGGTGGGGAATGAGTAGTTCCAATAGATCCGGCACCTCTCATTCTCCACCACGGACTCAATATCCCCCGGAACATAAGGCAACACCGGTGTCTCGTCTATACCGTACGAGTGTCGTAGATGGTAGTATAACACTCGTAGCGCCGCGTTATGCCTGTGGATATAGGCTGAGACCGCATAAGATGGGCATGCTGATAGCAAATGCATTACGGTCTCAGGTGCCCCACGACATGCCCTGCATCGGGTGTCAGGGACGTCTATACCCATCACGCGACTACGGTAGACGAGGGTGTTGAAGACACCATCCTGGCAGGCCATTATGAATCCCTCGGTCTCCGACTTTAGCTCACTCGCCCTGAGGAAGGCAAAGGTCAAGCTTTTGGATAAGCCAAGGTCTTCGATGTTGTGAAAGAAGACACCATGCATTGGCTTATCCATATGTAGCTGTAGCAGGACCTCTGTCTCCGCAGCTTTGATGTGAGCTTTTTGCTGAACGGGTCCCAACTCGGTGACAGAGTTTGGGTTAGCCCGTTCAGTGTCGAATACGAGACCGAGTTCATCGGCCGCACGGGTTGCTGCCTTAAAAAGAAATGCTCCAATCCCTGCTTTTTCATGGTCGCGGACCATGCAGAGAAGGGGATCTGAACTCCTGATGACTTTACAGGCCCCATCCAGAACCATTCTGTTATGCATACACTCCAAACTCAAAAGTCCACGGCCTCCCCGTTGTCTGGGAAAGTATAACCGTGGAACGGACGATTTAGGATGCAAGCACCTATTGAGATGCATCACTTTGCGAGTTTTAACGTCGAGTTGTCGCAGCTCTTCCTTAGTCCACTTCATTACTCCGAAAGAGTAGAGAAGGATCGGAACGGCAAGCATATTGGTTGCAGCAACTTTGTTCTTCCCCGACAGTTCTAATGACCAGATCTGTCGGAGTTTATGCTGATACTTGCCGCGGAGAGAGTTCTTAACTGTGAATACCTCTTGGGAGTGGCGTTGCTCCACCCCTAGGTAAGTATACGTCTCTCCGGCATCCAGATGATGTAGGATGCTTCCGTCTACGAGCTGGACATCCTCTCCGTATTCCTCGCATCGTCCTCTTTTGAGATGAACCGTGGCACATTTGTCGATCCCAAATTCCATTCCGATAGCATGCGTGTACTCTTCCACCACCCTAAGGGACTGATGTAGGTCCCTTTCTCCAGAGGCATATAATTTGAGGTCATCCATGTAAAACAGATGGGTGACTTTATGCCTCCGGTTGCGGGGGGTGCCGCAGTTGTACCCACGGGTATTCCTGAGTACAACGGACAATGGCAATAGTGAGATGCAGAAGAGAAGAGGGCTGAGGGAGTCTCCCTGAAACATGCCTCTTCTAATGATGACCTGCTCTGTTTGGACTATGTTTCTACCAGATCTTATGGTGAAGCGAGTCCTCCAGAGTGGCATCAGTTGTCCAATGCATCCCACTATTTGATTGGGTACCTCAAGACATCTGAGCAAATGCATGATTAACTCATGCGATGTTGTATCAAATGCCTTGCGGTAATCAATCCAGGCCATCGAAAGGTTACGCTTATACTGCACGGAGTCCTGCGTGATACATCTATCGATGAGCAGGTTCTCCTTGCAGCCGGCGACCCCTTTCTTTGACCCTCTTTGCTCATATATCCGTTCATACACCGGATCAACTGCGGAGAGAATGCGCGTGTATAAGATGCGCGTAAACAACTTATAGCACGAATTCAAGCATGTTATCGGCCTGTAATTCTTTGGATCAGACAAATCTCCGTTCTTGGGGATGAGCACGGTTCGCCCCTCGACAAACCACTCCGGAATCTGCTGCTCCCCATCTAGCCATGAGTTAAAAACTCTTGCCAGATGGCGGTGGGTTGTTGGAAACTTTTTCCACCAATAATTATTCAACCCATCAGGGCCTGGAGCAGCAAAGTTCTTTGAGCCTTTGAGGGCCCCTCGAACTTCTTCCGTGGTTATCGGATTGCGCAGATCATTGTGCTCAGGCTGCCGAAGCGTCCTGCAGTAAGCTTCGAACTGCGCTAGGGCTGGAGTGTCTACATTGAGTGGTTGCGGAAACTCATAGATGTTCTTCCAGAAGGTTTCTACCCGATCAGCAGCCGGCGGGTTATCGACAACACGTGGAGGCTCTTGGAATAAGCGGGAATTTTTATCGCGGAACTTTATGTTTTCCGCGATACTTCTCGCCCGCCTCACTAGTGACTTCTTTGCAGCCACTAGCATTTGTATCCTATCAAGACAGTGCTGTTTTATGGTAAACAGCACGCCTTGATTCAATGTGTGGTGAGCTCGTCTTAGCCTTGCAGCAATTCGCCGCACTGCCGGCGTGAAAGGCCTATTGGCCGACATGTAGTCCACCACACACTGGATACGAGACGCGTGTTGTCTCGCCGACTTGATCTTAGCTTCCATCTTGTGAACGCGTCGCTCATGCCTCCCAACAAGAGCAGTGGTGTCCCTCCTCTCCGTCTGGGATATTGCACGAGCGGCGTCGTACACGACAGAATTGATCTGCCAGATGTTG
Organism: Chrysolina oricalcia; assembly: GCA_944452925.2. NCBI lineage: Eukaryota > Metazoa > Arthropoda > Insecta > Coleoptera > Chrysomelidae > Chrysolina > Chrysolina oricalcia. The sequence goes on along the minus strand of OX101815.2, from coordinate 43,315,338 downwards.
GCCTCTTCTGGAAGAACATCGCCAATCTCCGCATCCACCCGTGCTAGTTCTTGCGGCTTCAAGGGCTTCATATTGTGAAGCGCCCTGCGGGTTCTGATGTCCTCCATTGGTGGTATGATGCGAGCCTCCTCTGCAGCCAGACCGACACGTGGCATATCTGCCACTTCGTTAACCGGCTGAGGAGGAGCTCTAACATAGCCTCGAGCCTGGAGATAGGATACATAATCCCTGAGATTTTGGGCGGAAACGGCGGCATGCTCTGGGTGTCTCTCACTCCAAAGAGCATGCATCCTTGCCATGTATCCTCTCCGGGCGGGCTCACTGCTCTCATAGCAATACAGAAGTCCATCCCTTAATCTATCCGTCCACTCAAAGCGTCCGTTTTCATTGCGGTTGTCGTCATTTGGCAAATCATCGTTGTTGGCCCCACCACCTTGCCTTCGACCCCTAATCCGAGGTGGTCGGTTGTGGGGGCCTCTTCCCCGATTATTTGGAACCGAGTAAAAGGGTTTACTGGGGGGTTAACCCAGTAAACCCACGGCCGACACCGGAGGGAAAGATGCCTTTTCCTTCCCGGATGCGCATGAGCTGCCGGTCCGATTTTGCATCCTTTGCTCGGGTAGGTGGTGTCGCAACTCACCAGGGCCTCAGGTGTTGGTTGACCTCCCTGCCTATTTATTATTATTATTATTATTATTATTATTATTATTATTATTATTATTATTATTATTATTATTATTATTATTATTATTATTATTATTATTATTATTATTATTATTATTATTATTATTATTATTATTATTATTATTATTATTATTATTATTATTATTATTATTATTATTATTTTATTTTTTTTTTCCTTGGTGTTTTGGCATCGACTGCTATGGTCATTAGCCATGTGTTCTTGATAGGCCTTGTTACTAACTCCATACGCCACTTTAGGAGCAGCACTGTTAATTTTTAACGCAACAGTGAATCGTGGAGGATTATTCCCAGCCGACACGAGCCTAAGTCATTCAGACTTTCACATCTGAAAATGAAAAAAGATCGCACCGTCTGGGAATCGAACCAGCAATCTCTCGATTACCAGGCGAGCGCTTAACCACTGCGCTAATCCCCGCCCTTATTATTATTATTATTATTATTATTATTATTATTATTATTATTATTATTATTATTATTATTATTATTATTATTATTATTATTATTATTATTATTATTATTATTATTATTTTATTTTTTTTTTTTTTTCTCCTTAGGAGTGTACCAGTCAGGCCCTGTCTCCGGTGCTCCGACCCATCCGGAGGGCGCGCTGGTGTCGTTAACCCCAATAACCACTCCCTACATCCGTAGGGTGAGTGATTATTGGGTCCGAGAATCGTGTGCCCTGAGTAGACGAAGCGAACCAAGTATAACGGCCTTCTGCATTCTTGCTGCTAAGATTTCTGCCATATTACGGCAAGCAGATATTATTTTCAAATTGGAGAGCAGTGTGTCCATCATTCCACTAAGGACTCCTATGATCAGAACCACCATTTTGACAGAATGGTCCGGATATAACCTGCGGAGTTCAAAGAGAAGATCTCGATATTTAGTCCGTTTTTCCTCCTCTTTTCGAACGATATTAATTTCGCCTGGAGCGGAAAACTCCATGACGAATATCGTTCTACTTTGGTGGTCGAGGAGGACAACATCAGGCTTATTGGCTTGTATTTGCCTGAGGGTGGGGAATGAGTAGTTCCAATAGATTCGGCATCTCTCATTCTCCACCACAGACTCAATATCCCCCGGAGCATAAGGCAACACCGGTGTCTCGTCTATACCGTACGAGTGTCGTAGGTGGTAGTACAACACTCGTAGCGCCGCGTTATGCCTGTGGATATAGGCTGAGACCGCATAAGATGGGCATGCTGATAGCAAATGCATTACGGTCTCAGGTGCCCCACGACATGCCCTGCATCGGGTGTCAGGGACGTCTATACCCATCACGCGACTACGGTAGACAAGGGTGTTAAAGACACCATCCTGGCAGGCCATTATGAATCCCTCGGTCTCCGACTTTAGCTCACTCGACCTGAGGAAGGCAAAGGTCAAGCTTTTGGATAAGCCAAGGTCTTCGATGTTATGAAAGAAGACACCATGCATTGGCTTATCCATATGTAGCTGTAGCAGGACCTCTGTCTCCGCAGCTTTTATCTGAGCTTTTTGCTGAACGGGTCCCAACTCGGTGACAGAGTTTGGGTTAGCCCGTTCAGTGTCGAAAACGAGACCGAGTTCATCGGCCGCACGGGTAGCTGCCTTAAAAAGGAATGCTCCAATCCCTGCTTTCTCATGGTCGCGGACCATGCAGAGAAGGGGATCTGAACTCCTGATGACTTTACAGGCCCCATCCAGAACCATTCTGTTATGCAGACTCTCCAAACTCAAAAGTCCACGGCCTCCCCGTTGTCTGGAAAAGTATAACCGTGGAACGGACGATTTAGGATGCAAGCTCCTATTGAGATGCATCATTTTGCGAGTCTTAACGTCAAGTTGTCGCAGCTCTTCCTTAGTCCACTTCATCACTCCGAAAGAGTAAAGAAGGATCGGAACGGCAAGCATATTAGTTGCAGCAACTTTGTTCTTCCCCGACAGTTCTGATGACCAGATCTGTCGGAGTTTATGCTGATACTTGCCGCGGAGAGAGTTTTTAACTGCAAATACCTCTTGGGAGCGGCGTTGTTCCACCCCAAGGTAGGTATAAGTCTCTCCGGCATCCAGATGATGTAGGATGCTTCCGTCTACGAGCTGGACATCCTCTCCGTATTCCTCGCATCGTCCTCTTTTGAGATGAACCGTGGCACATTTGTCGATCCCAAATTCCATACCGATAGCATGCGTATATTCTTCCACCACCCTAAGGGACTGATGTAGGTCCCTTTCTCCAGAGGCATACAATTTGAGGTCATCCATGTAAAATAGATGGGTGACATTATGCCTCCGGTTGCTGGGGGTGCCGCAGTTGTACCCACGGGTATTCCTGAGCGCAACGGACAATGGCAATAGTGAGATGCAGAAGAGAAGAGGGCTAAGGGAGTCTCCCTGAAACACACCTCTTCTAATGATGACCTGCTCTGTTTGGACTATGTCTCTACCAGATCTTATGGTGAAGCGAGTCCTCCAGAGCGGCATCAGTTGTCCAATGCATCCCACTATTTGACCGGGTACCTCAAGGCATCTTAGCAAATGCATGATTAACTCATGTGATGTTGTATCAAATGCCTTGCGGTAATCGATCCAGGCCATCGAAAGGTTACGCTTATACTGCACGGAGTCCTGCGTGATACATCTATCGATGAGCAGGTTCTCCTTGCACCCGGCGACCCCTTTCTTTGACCCTCTTTGCTCATTTATCCGTTCATACACCGGATCAACTGCGGAGAGAATGCGCGTGTATAAGATGCGCGTAAACACCTTATAACACGCATTCAAGCATGTTATCGGCCTGTAATTATTATTATTATTATTATTATTATTATTATTATTATTATTATTATTATTATTATTATTATTATTATTATTATTATTATTATTATTATTATTATTATTATTATTATTATTATTTTCTCCTTAGGAGTGTACCAGTCATGCCCTGTCTCCGGTGCTCCGACCCATCCGGAGGGCGCGCTGGTGTCGTTAACCCCAACAACCACTCCCTACGTACGTAGGGTGAGTGATTATTGGGTCCGAAAATCATGTGCCCTGAGTAGACGGAGCGAACCAAGAATAACGGCCTTCTGCATTCGTGCTGCTAAAATTTCTGCCATATTACAAAAGCAGGTATTATCTTCAAATTGGAGAGCAGTGTGTCCATCATTCCACCAAGGACTCCTATGAGCAGAACCACCATTTTGACGGAATGGTCCGGATACAACCTGCGGAGTTCAAAGAGAAGATCTCGATATTTAGTCCGTTTTTCCTCCTCTTTTCGAACGATATTCATTTCACCTGAAGCGGAAAACTCCACGACGAATATCGTTTTAATTTGGTGGTCGAGGAGGACAACATCAGGCTTATTGGCTTGTATTTGCCTGAGGGTGGGAAATGAGTAGTTCCAATAGATTCGGCACCTCTCATCCTCCACCACGGACTCAATATCCCCCGGAACATACGGCAACACTGGTGTCTCGTCTATACCGTACGAGTGTCGTAGATGGTAGTACAACACTCGTAGAGCCGCGTTATGCCTGTGGATATAGGCTGAGACCGAATAACATGGGCATGCTGATAGCAGATGCATTACGGCCTCAGGTGCCCCACGACATGCCCTGCATCGGGTGTCAGGGACGTCTATACCCTTCACGCGACTACGGTAGACAAGGGTGTTGAGGACACCATCCTGGCAAGCCATCATGAATCCCTCGGTCTCCGACTTTAGCTCACTCGACCTGAGGAAGGCAAAGGTCAAGCTTTTGGATAAGCCAAGGTCTTCGATGTTATGAAAGAAGACACCATGCATTGGCTTATCCATATGTAGCTGTAGCAGGACCTCTGTCTCCGCAGCTTTTATCTGAGCTTTTTGCTGAACGGGTCCCAACTCGGTGACAGAGTTTGGGTTAGCCCGTTCAGTGTCGAAAACGAGACCGAGTTCATCGGCCGCACGGGTAGCTGCCTTAAAAAGGAATGCTCCAATCCCTGCTTTCTCATGGTCGCGGACCATGCAGAGAAGGGGATCTGAACTCCTGATGACTTTACAGGCCCCATCCAGAACCATTCTGTTATGCAGACTCTCCAAACTCAAAAGTCCACGGCCTCCCCGTTGTCTGGAAAAGTATAACCGTGGAACGGACGATTTAGGATGCAAGCTCCTATTGAGATGCATCATTTTGCGAGTCTTAACGTCAAGTTGTCGCAGCTCTTCCTTAGTCCACTTCATCACTCCGAAAGAGTAAAGAAGGATCGGAACGGCAAGCATATTAGTTGCAGCAACTTTGTTCTTCCCCGACAGTTCTGATGACCAGATCTGTCGGAGTTTATGCTGATACTTGCCGCGGAGAGAGTTTTTAACTGCAAATAACTCTTGGGAGCGGCGTTGTTCCACCCCAAGGTAGGTATAAGTCTCTCCGGCATCCAGATGATGTAGGATGCTTCCGTCTACGAGCTGGACATCCTCTCCGTATTCCTCGCATCGTCCTCTTTTGAGATGAACCGTGGCACATTTGTCGATCCCAAATTCCATACCGATAGCATGCGTATATTCTTCCACCACCCTAAGGGACTGATGTAGGTCCCTTTCTCCAGAGGCATACAATTTGAGGTCATCCATGTAAAATAGATGGGTGACATTATGCCTCCGGTTGCTGGGGGTGCCGCAGTTGTACCCACGGGTATTCCTGAGCGCAACGGACAATGGCAATAGTGAGATGCAGAAGAGAAGAGGGCTAAGGGAGTCTCCCTGAAACACACCTCTTCTAATGATGACCTGCTCTGTTTGGACTATGTCTCTACCAGATCTTATGGTGAAGCGAGTCCTCCAGAGCGGCATCAGTTGTCCAATGCATCCCACTATTTGACCGGGTACCTCAAGGCATCTTAGCAAATGCATGATTAACTCATGTGATGTTGTATCAAATGCCTTGCGGTAATCGATCCAGGCCATCGAAAGGTTACGCTTATACTGCACGGAGTCCTGCGTGATACATCTATCGATGAGCAGGTTCTCCTTGCACCCGGCGACCCCTTTCTTTGACCCTCTTTGCTCATTTATCCGTTCATACACCGGATCAACTGCGGAGAGAATGCGCGTGTATAAGATGCGCGTAAACACCTTATAACACGCATTCAAGCATGTTATCGGCCTGTAATTATTATTATTATTATTATTATTATTATTATTATTATTATTATTATTATTATTATTATTATTATTATTATTATTATTATTATTATTATTATTATTATTATTATTATTATTATTATTATTATTATTATTATTATTATTATTATTATTATTATTATTATTATTATTATTATTATTATTATTATTATTATTATTATTATTATTATTATTATTATTATTATTATTATTTTCTCCTTAGGAGTGTACCAGTCATGCCCTGTCTCCGGTGCTCCGACCCATCCGGAGGGCGCGCTGGTGTCGTTAACCCCAACAACCACTCCCTACGTACGTAGGGTGAGTGATTATTGGGTCCGAAAATCATGTGCCCTGAGTAGACGGAGCGAACCAAGAATAACGGCCTTCTGCATTCGTGCTGCTAAAATTTCTGCCATATTACAAAAGCAGGTATTATCTTCAAATTGGAGAGCAGTGTGTCCATCATTCCACCAAGGACTCCTATGAGCAGAACCACCATTTTGACGGAATGGTCCGGATACAACCTGCGGAGTTCAAAGAGAAGATCTCGATATTTAGTCCGTTTTTCCTCCTCTTTTCGAACGATATTCATTTCACCTGAAGCGGAAAACTCCACGACGAATATCGTTTTAATTTGGTGGTCGAGGAGGACAACATCAGGCTTATTGGCTTGTATTTGCCTGAGGGTGGGGAATGAGTAGTTCCAATAGATTCGGCACCTCTCATCCTCCACCACGGACTCAATATCCCCCGGAACATACGGCAACACTGGTGTCTCGTCTATACCGTACGAGTGTCGTAGATGGTAGTACAACACTCGTAGAGCCGCGTTATGCCTGTGGATATAGGCTGAGACCGAATAACATGGGCATGCTGATAGCAGATGCATTACGGCCTCAGGTGCCCCACGACATGCCCTGCATCGGGTGTCAGGGACGTCTATACCCATCACGCGACTACGGTAGACAAGGGTGTTGAAGACACCATCCTGGCAAGCCATCATGAATCCCTCGGTCTCCGACTTTAGCTCACTCGACCTGAGGAAGGCAAAGGTCAAGGTTTTGGATAAGCCAATGTCTTCGATGTTGTGAAAGAAGACACCATGCATTGGCTTATCCATATGTAGCTATAGCAGGACCTCTGTCTCCGCAGCTTTGATGTGAGCTTTTTGCTGAACGGGTCCCAACTCAGTGACAGAGTTTGGGTTAGCCCGTTCAGTGTCGAATACGAGACCGAGTTCATCGGCCGCACGGGTTGCTGCCTTAAAAAGAAATGCTCTGCTTTTTATGGTCGCAGACCATGCAGAGAAGGGGATCTGAACTCCGGATGACTTTACAGGCCCCATCCAGAACCATTCTGTTATGCAGACACTCCAAACTCAATAGTCCACGGCCTTCCCGTTGTCTGGGAAAGTATAACCGTGGAACGGACGATTTAGGATTCAAGCTCCTATTGAGATGCATCATTTTGCGAGTTTTAACGTCGAGTTGTCGCAGCTCTTCCTTAGTCCACTTCATTACTCCGAAAGAGTATAGAAGGATCGGAACGGCAAGCATATTAGTTGCAGCAACTTTGTTCTTCCCCGACAGTTCTGATGACCAGATCTGTCGGAGTATATGCTGATACTTGCCGCGGAGAGAGTTTTTAACTGTGAATACCTCCTGGGAGCGGCGTTGTTCCACCCCTAGGTAGGTATAAGTCTATCCGGCATCCAGATGATGTAGGATGCTTCCGTCTACGAGCTGGACATCCTCTCCGTATTCCTCGCATCGTCCTCTTTTGAGATGAACCGTGGCACATTTGTCGATCCCAAATTCTATACCGATAGCATGCGTATATTCTTCCACCACCCTAAGGGACTGATGTAGGTCCCTTTCCCCATAGGCATATAATTTGAGGTCATCCATGTAAAATAGATGGGTGAATTTATGCCTCCGGTTGCTGGGGGTGCCGCAGTTGTACCCAATGGAATTCCTGAGTACAACGGACAATGGCAATAGTGAGATGCAGAAGAGAAGAGGGCTGAGGGAGTCTCCCTGAAACACACCTCTTCTAATGATAACCTGCTCTGTTTGGACTATTTCTCTACCAGATTTTATGGTGAAGCGAGTCCTCCAGAGCGGAATCAGTTGTCCAATGCATCCCACTATTTGACCGGGTACCTCAAGGCATCTGAGCAAACTCATGATTAACTCATGTGATGTTGTATCAAATGCCTTGCGGTAATCTATCTAGGCCATCGAAAGGTTACGCTTATACTGCACGGAGTCCTGCGTGATACATCTATCGATGAGCAGGTTCTCCTTGCACCCGGCGACCCCTTTCTTTGACCCTTTTCGCTCATATATCCGTTCGTACACCGGATCAACTGCGGAGAGAATACGCGTGTATAAGATACCTTATAACACGCATTCAAGCATGTTATCGGCCTGTAATTCTTTGGATCAGACAAATCTCCGTTTTTGGGGATGAGCACGGTTCGCCCCTCGACAAACCACTCCGGAATCTGCTGCTCCCCATCTAGCCATGAGTTAAAAACTCTAGCCAGATGGCGGTGGGTTGTTGGAAACTTTTTCCACCAATAGTTATTTAACCCATCAGGGCCTGAAGCAGCGAAATTCTTAGAGCCTTTTAGGGCCCTTCGAACTTCTTCCGAGGTTATCGGATTGCGCAGTTCATTGAGCTCAGGCTGCCGAAGCCTCCTGCAGAATGCTTCGAATTCCGCTAGGGCTGGAGTATCTACGTTGAGTGTTTGCGGATACTCATAGATATTTTTCCAGAATGTTTCCACCCGATCTGCAGCCGGCGGGTTATCGACAACACGTGGAGGCTCTTGGAATAAGCGAGAAGGTTTATCGCGGAACATTATGTTTTCCGCGACACTTCTCGTCCGCCTCACTAGTGACTTCTTTGCAGTCACTAGCATTCGTATCCTATCAAGGCAGTGCTGTTTGATGGTGAACAGCACACCTTGATTTAATGTGTGGTGAGCTCGTCTCAATTTTGCGGCAATTCGCCGCACTGCGGGCGTGAAGGGCATATTGGCCGCCACGAAGTCCACCACACACTGGATACGAGACGCGTGTTGTCTCGCCGACAGTGAACTCTTTACTTTGTACCTGGAACGGACTCGGCCGTTATCTTTAATAGCAGAAAGTGTGTCAGGGGCAATTGAAACAAAGACAGCATTAGTTAGGAGTTAGGGTAACCTTTCTCTGTCATACTCGTTATTGACAAAAAAATGCTGTGGATCGAGCACGTCAAACACATCAGAACAAAGACACAGGAAATTACCAACAAGCTCTTTGTGATAGCGGGCAGGGAATGGGGGACGGACAAAGAGATTCTGAAAACAATCTACGAGAAGGCGATCAAACCAATAGTTTTATACGGGGCAACTATTTGGGGGGAAAGAGCAAGAGACACGAGGATCATGAAACACCTAAAAGCCGTAGAACGCCCCTTCCTGCTAGCTATCACGAAGGCATACCGCACGGCCCCAACAGACGCTCTCCACATCATTACAGGAACAACACCACTGATTATCGACGCAGAAGTCGAATACCGTCATAACAAGTCCAACAGACACTACATAGAACAAAACAAAACGAAACACAAGCATAAAGCACACCCTGCAAAAATATACCGGAAAACAAACCTCTCCACAAACAACGCAGTCCACATATACACAGACGCAACAAGAAATGAACAGGGGCATAGGGCCTACGTTATCATAAAAACCAATGACCACATAACATGGACAGAACAAGGACACAGGGCAGAGGACGGAACAGATATACACGCCATCGAGCTGCAAGGCATAAGAGAAACAACAAACTGGATGGAAACAATACAACAAAACATCATCATCCACACGGACTCAAGGAGAGCCATAGAGAGGATCGAGAACACAAACAGCAACGAGGTAAATGCAAACATAGTTCAACTTACCATCCAAAAAAGGCTAGATAGAGGACTCTACACTGAGATAAAACATACAGACAGACAAACCGAAGGACTAAGAAGAGCCGAACAAGTTGCAAAGGAACACCTAAACGACCAATTTAAAACACCAAAGAAAACGAAGAAAGAACTGGGGAAAGAAAAATTTCAACAACGGATCTCTCTATGGCAAACCTACTGGGACCAAGCAACAACAGGAAGGACTACTTACAACATATTTCCCACCATACTCACACAGCGCATCCCACTTACCTGGAAAACGATCCAACTGATCACCGGACATGGTCACCTACTACAATACTACAAACGCTTCAAGCTGAGACCAGGAGATGGAATATGTACGTGCGGACTCGAAGAAGAAACCAACATGCACGTAATAAACACCTGTAACACACCAACACGAATACAAGCAAGACACGAATTCACCCTAACCCTCAACAACAAAAACCTCACACACCCACCTACCTTCATAAACAGAGCAGAGCTAGACCGAGATATAATCACGGCAATGAACAAATGGGGAGACCAGATGATCCTAGATGACATGTAGCACCCTTGGCTCCGAATAGAGATTAAGCAACTAACAAAACACCAAACAAAATTGTATAACCTGAACAAATAAACAAATGTATAACACTAACACAAATGTAATTCTTACGAAAAAAAAACAAACAAAAAAGGGAAAATCTAGAACCGCTACATTTTCGGAAGTGTGGAGTTGGGATTGGGTTCCCTCGTTAGGTGTTTCGCCAGAGAGATGGTAGGCAACATGGCCTCATGCCGCAAGGTGAGAAGGCCAATCGACCCCGGTCGATAAATGCGTGTATCTATGTCATACTCATGCAAAGAAGTTATGGTTAGGTGTATATTTATTTTAATTAGAAATTCAGTTATTTTGGGGATTATTTTTGTTCAGTACCTACAATATTTTTGAAGGTATATATTCATGTTGTTCTAGTGTGAATTTTTGATGTTTTAAATTGTAGCAATCCATTTGCGAAAGGGTATAAGGCACCTATAAGGTCAGAAAATTTGCATTATTTTAAGGATATATGCTCAAAGACAAAAGACTATTTCTGAACCTCAAAATTTGATGGCATTCCGTTGTTATAACATATGCGTAAAACATTTGCTCTTGGTTTTATATTAACAATGGAGAGTACTATAGGGTTAGCCAATGACCTATTAACTTTGAATAAAAATCCACTTAATAACTTTTTAACACATATATAAGTACTATCAGATCACTTGGAATTTTTTTCCTGTATTAAAGCTTATAAATCATTCACCAATGTACTCACTCGAGGAGGACTTCTGTATGCTTCAGATGTGTACAAAATTTAACATTTTGCGTAAAAGTAAATTCGCCTTTTATAAGAAAGTAAAAATTAATTTAAAACAAAAAATTGTGAATACCTACTTGAAATAAGTTTGCTGTAAATATAGATATTTTTAAATCTAAACACCCTGTAACGCAGAAATTTGTAGGTGAAGAATGTCAAGAAATTCAGATAATTCGAAAAGTGACTGCTACATTTTTCAAGTGCCGAATGTCATCAGAGTTAATTGATAAATATAGAATTACTTGGAAAATGTGCCACAGTAAGACAAAATATTACAAAACTAATTTTATATTCAGTAATTGTTAGATATAAGTAGCATTAGATAACTATAATGTATTGTAATATTGAATAAAAATGGAATTTTAAATTTTGTTTTCATTTTATTTTACCAACCTTGCGGAAGAACAGTTGAAATTTTACTTGACCGTGGTACTGTTTACATTATTACTTCTTTCCTGACTAACTATACCGAAAAAATACACGTTTTCCCCAAAATAAACGTAAAAAATATAAATAATTTTAAAATAATGTGCAAACCTTCCATTAACCACCATAAGATAGAAAGAGATAGATATCCCTAACATGTGCGGGTTGCCTACACAATCGATTTGCCTCACTTTTCTTTGCAGGCGGGTCCGTTACTATAGAGTTCACTGCTCGCCGACTTGATCTTGGCTTCCATCTTGTGTACACGTCGTTCATGCCCAAGGAGACTAAATTAAAAACAAGGAGTGTTTGATTCCCATAAGACAATGGGGACACTAGTAGAAAGAGATGAAAGAACATTTGTGACGAAATGTGACGTAGTTATACATGTCATGGCCGCCGTTCTCTATAGACAGTGACGGACTAGCTCTTGGTATATTAGAGTTACTGCTGACAGATTTGTTGCTTGGTTCGAGTTCGACTCTGTACTCATACCCAAGTACGTCACTATGACGCGTTGATGCTACACGATTCTGATTGACTAGAACTTATTAAACCCTCCTTGTTTTTAGTCTCCTTGGTTCATGCCTCCCTACCAGAGCGGTGGTGTCCCTCCTCTCTGTTTAGGATAGAGCATGAGCGTACGGTGGCCGGGTTGGCTCACTAGTGACTGGCAGACGAGTGACACCGCACACGGCCACTTCCAACATGTGCACACGTTCACTTCCAACATGTTGGAAGTTGACAGGTGAGTTCCCAATGCATCATTTTTGATTTTTGCTTCGCGCATTCTGATTGGCAAATTCCCGACGTGATCACCAATTTGGCAATCGGCATAGTTCGACCCCAATAAAACTCTGAATTGGCGTCTACCACATCACCATTTATTATTTTTGTATTATTAGGTACTTTCTCCATTTCTTTTTTTGTCCAATTATCCGCTTAAATTCTAATCATTCTTGTCTATGACTCTATGACCATTAATTGACCAATTTATGACCATCGACCAAAGAGTAGATTTCCATGACTTTATAGACGAGGAAAGTGTGTCGTCACAAATGTCATTCTTGTCAAAAACTGATTCCAAACAAAGAATTTCAGGAGACTTTATCTGTTGATGATTTGCTGCCTTGCTCATTAGTTTGTGTTTGGTTGGTTGGATGTTGTTTTCTTAGGCAGAAGAAGTTGAAAAATCTTTACGGAAATATATCTGACAAGCTGATTTGAATTCGACGGAGGTTTGTTTGGAATCAGTTTTTGACAAGAATAACATTTGTTACGTCATCACTTTCCTCGTCTATTCTGCTCTCTGAAACAGAAAGCTTGCTTTGTGTGATCTGCATGGAAACTTGCTCCTGACAAAAGAACACTCTCTGAGCTTTGCTCGGGTCAAACGAACGACTTATTATTGCTAAATTCAGCATTTAATTCAAAATCATTGTGAGCATGAAAAATGAACAGGCTAATACAATACTACGCATAACCTCAATGCAGATAGTTGCCAATCAGAATGCGTGATGTGCGACGCAAAAACGTAGCATTGGGAATTCACCCTAACGCTGCTATAGTATTTCAACTTCCAATATGTTGGAAGTGAGTGTGCACATGTTGGAAGTGGACGTGTGCTGTGCCACTAGTCTACCAGTAACAAGTGAGCCAACCCGGCTTCCGTATGAGCGGCGTCGTACACGACAGAATTCCTTCTAAGGCTGAATTCCCACAGATCCGACGTCCGATGATACGATGGTACGAAAATGTTCTGATTGGTTGATTTGTTGTCACACCTACCAATTCAACCAATCAGAACATTTTCGTACCATCGGACATCGGATCTGTGGGAATCCAGCCTAAGTGTGATCTACGTTCTCAAGAAGTTATGTGATAAAAAGTTGCTAGATTTGTGTAACTATGAAGAATAACGTCTAGTCAACACTTTATTTTATTAAAAAACACCAACACCGAATTCCTACTTTGGATAAAAACGTATCAGTGCAAAAAGTGAGTGAAAACAAAAAACTATTTACTTAAAAAAAAATAGTTAAAGATCTACTTCAAAATTATAAGATTAATCGACTTACCTGAAGGAAGATTAATCCAAATTTTCCGAGCTTGTCCTCCGACATAATTACACACACTGTAGTTTCCGAATCTCACACCCAACGGTACGTTTTTATAGTAGTAGTTTTTATAGCAGACAAAAACCTCTAGATACATCGTCACTGGACACTACTGATAAGAATGCTTCATTCCGTTTGAGTTTATAAAATCACACTTTTTTAAGGGTTCTGTAAGACTGGGAGGGGGGGGAGGTTGTAATTATGTCGGAGGACAAGCTCGGAAAATTTGGATTAATCTTCCTTCAGGTAAGTCGATTAATCTTATAATTTTCCTTCGCTTGTCCTCCGACATAATTACACACACTGTAGATGTTTAAAGCAGTGTGATTTTGATTTAAATTAGTAAAACGTAAGCATGTTTTGCTAAATTTATTACCTACAAATACAGGTAAACAAGTAAATAAACAAATTGGAAAATGGTATGAACCTTTTGAATATCATACATAAATGTAAATAGTATAATATTAATTTTAATAAATTGTATTATATCTAATATAACAATAGGCGAAGTCTTGCAATAATTCAAATTAGTTTTCCAGGTTTAGATTCAATATTGTATTTGCAAAAATTTCGTCGTCTTTTCCAACTGGCCTATTGTAAAATTCGAAAAAAAACATTTGATGAGTCAGACCATCCTGCAGTATTCTTTATACTGTTAACATTTACCCCAGTCCTGAAGGCAGCTGACGTAGCAGCGTGCCGAACACTGTGGCTCTTGAATATTTCGGTATTTATTCCACTTTCCCTCAATACCCTCTTTATCCACCTGCTGATCGTCTGGGAGCTTGCGGGATGAATTGGTTTCTTATGAGTCAATACGAAATTGTCGCAACCATTGCGAATGGCAGATGTTGAATTGATATAGTAAGCTATAGTGGTGGCAACACATAACTCAGGTTTCAAATTGAAGTAAGGGAATACTAATAAGGGTTGTGGTCTTTTTGGTCCCGAAGTTTTAATCCTTTCGGATATTCTGAATTCGATTTTTTCTTCAGTTTTAGCCATATCACTCAATCTCATTTTTGAAATAGTTTGTACCCTATGAGCCGTTGTAAGGGCTATTAACGTGACCAATTACCAAGTGAGCTTTTCCAAGCTGATCAAATGTAATGGGTAAAGGTTACTAAGGTATCGCAATGCTGGTTCTGGGTTCCAAGTAAATTTATATTTTGGAACTGCCGGTTTGATGTTATACGCCCCTTTTAACAACCTTTTGATTATTTTTTCATCATCGGTATTTGGATGGAAAATGAGATTTAGTGCTGATCTGTGGCAGTTGATAACGGAGGATGAGTTGCCAGTCTCTATAGCCTTAACTAAGAATTCAATGTACGCATTCAAATTGTAGGTGAAGGGGTTTATTGTCCTTGCAAAATTGCCAATATTTTTTAAATGTTGCTGAATACTGTGTGAGGGTACTTGTTGTTATGGATTGCAGGATAATTGGGATTGCCGCCTGAGAAATTTTTCTACTGGCAAAAGCTATCCTGATAGCTTCCCTGCCACCAGGGAAATTTGTCTGTTCAAGGGGTGACTCTCCCTGAAAGGAGACAATAATAAATATTTGTTCGGTTTGAATATGATTGGGCTTAGTGTCACAGTTGTGACAGCCAGTTTGGAACTATTATGATTCCACAAGCCCTGTCTTGAACAATCTTTTCTAAAACTCTGGTGATAATAGAAAAAGGGTGGGAAGGCGTAAAAGAAATATTCGCTCCAATTAAGCGTGAATGCGTCTACAGAAAATGAGTCTGGATCTGGAAACCAAGAAACGTATTTATTGGTTTTTGCATTCAATTTAGTCGCGAAAATATCGATTTCCGGTTGACCAAAACTCTGCACAATACGTTCAAAGGCTGCTAGATTTAATTCATATTCGGTTTCTATGTATACAGATCTTGATTCCAAATCGGCTTCTATGTTCTGAGTCGAAGGGATATATGAGGTATATACCAAATTATTTTTTGATTCACACCAGTCCCACAAGGATCTCGTAATCTCATTAAGATTTGCATATTGTATGCTACCAAAACGATTAATACAAGAAATAGCCGTGACATTATCAATCCTTAGCAAAATGTGAGCATCACTTGTATTTTTGGCAAACGACTTCAGACCGTAAAAGGCCGCTTTGATCTCAAGATAGTTTATATGCTTTTGTTTTTCATCTGGATTCCAGAAACCATAACTCCGTTGCCCTTGGCAGAAGGCCCCCCACCCTGTTGGTGAAGCATCTGAATATATTTCTAATGTCAACTCTTTCAGTTTTATTGCTTTACACGTATCCAAACATTTGTCCCACCAAAGTAACTCCGGAATAAGATTAGATGGCAAATCCATCCATTTCTCATAATTTTGACTATTTTCACTTAAGGCTACGAATTTTGCTATTTCCAGTGGTTTGACATGCAACCAACCGTAGTTTATTGCTGGACAGGCTGCAACTAATATGCCAATAACCACTGCAAATTCTCTTATTTGACATTTTTGTTTATTAATACATTTTTTCAGGCATTTTCTAATTGAAAGGACTTTTTCGTTCGGTAATGAAATGCACATTCTTTGCGTGTTATACAAAAACCCCAAAAATGTCAGCTTTCGTGTAGGTACCAAGCTACTTTTTTCTGAATTGATAATAAATCCACAGAGTTCCAACACTTGTACTGTCAACGAAGCATATTTTTTGCATTCAATTTTGTTTTTGCCGATTAGGAGAATGTCATCTAAATAAACGACTAACACAATCCCTTTCATTCTAAGGTACTTTACTATTGGTTTCAAAAGTTTGGTAAAAATGTAGGGAGCTACATTGAGTCCGAACGGTAAGCAATTAAATTCGTATAAACAGTTGTTGAATTTGAACCTCAGATAATTTTTATGCTTGCCATAGATACCTAACAAAAAATATGCATCTTTCAAATCGATATTGGCAATGAAACAGTTCTCATGTAATAATCTGGCAACTGTTCTGGAATCTTCCATCTTGAAATGTGGGGCATCTACGAAAGTATTCAAATTTCTCAGATTCAGGATGAATCTGTATTTACCATTCGGCTTTTTGGTTACAAAGTATGAAGACAAATACTGATTTTTGTCAGGTGAACATGTCGTGATGGCCCCCATGTCAATCAGTTCTGAAATTGAAGTGCAACTCTGCACCCTCTGAATTTTCAGCGGGGGGTTTTACACCTAGTGCGTCGAAAGCTGAGTTAGGTGGTGCCTTGTTAAGATTTTCGGCCTCATTGTCTCGGAATGGGGAGTGTGTTCAGCGAGAGCCGTATTTTGTACTTCGAGAGGATCGATTTGGGTTTCATTCTCCATGGCTTGGCAGTCAATGAATTCCACTTCCTCGTCTGAACCACCCGAGGAATCTAGAAATTCAAATTGAGTCAGGTTCATTTGGAATTTATGGTAACGCCTGTTACCCCTACTCATCTGGTGATCGCTCGATACCATCAGAGTAAAGTAATGTAATGAGTTTTCGGATTGAATTCATCGTGATAACGCTCGTTATCCTATTCTCTTCAGGTGATCGCACGATACCATCAGAATTGAATTCAAATGATGAGCTAAAATATAATTTTTTCCATTATGTCTAACTTACCCGAGCTATCAGAGGACGATTCTGCTTCTAATATCTTTTCCCTAAGCTTGTCTAATTCCTGTCTCAATTTCTTGAAACGCATCTTTCCTTTGTCTTTATGTATTTTGCGTTTCGGCATTTTAGCGTATAAATAACAATCTTGTCACCGCTAGGTACGAAAACGGAATGAAGCATTATTATCAGCAGTGTCCAGTGACGATGTATCTAGAGGTTTTTGTCTACTATAAAAACTACTACTATAAAAACGTACCGTTGGGTGTGAGATTCGGAAACTACAGTGTGTGTAATTATGTCGGAGGACAAGCGAAGGAAAATCATAATGTAAATCTTGACAACTTAACAGTATTCAGAGTTGGGAAAGTTCAGCCCGACAAAAATAGATTAATTAAAGTGATCATGCAGAATAAAAATGATGCAATTACTGTAATTAGGAACATAAAAAATAACAGACATAGTATTCCACAAGGTGTAAGGTTATTCAGTGATCAAACAAAAAAAAACAAGAAGAATATTACCTAAACGTAAAAAAACAACTACTGGAATTAATATTGAATTGTGAGAATACAAAAACAATTAAATACGTAAATGCAAACTTTAGTAGAAAAAACTAACCAAAAATCCTAATATATCGCTGAAGTCAGACATTATATATGGTAATATTGAGAGCTTTACTGCTCACAGAGACGAAATAATTGTCTACAATCATATCCTAACAACCATCTATAATGTTGTTCAGTGAAAGCCGCACTACTATTGAAATTGAGGACAGTGAAGTAATGCTACCGGGCTACAAAACAATTAGGTTTGATTCTTCATTGCGACATACAGGAGGCGTTCTCATGTACCTAAAATCCCATCCATATGCATTACTCCAATTACAAAAACTATATTTTAGATAGAAACTTACGAAGGCGTAGAAGGGCCACGAGCATTTTTTTTTTGAAATCCCGACTTTAATCTCGGACCCCCGACTTTAATCTCGGACCCCCGACTTTAATCTCGGACCTCCGACTTTAATCTCGGGGGTTCGACTTTAATCTCGGACCCCCGACTTTAATCTCGGACCCCCGACTTTAATCTCGGACCCCCGACTTTAATATCGGGGGTCCGACTTTAATCTCGGACCTCCAACTTTAATCTCGAACCCCCGACTTTTATCTCGGGGGTCCGAATTTAATCTCGGACCCCCGACTTTATTCTCGGAGGTTCGACTTCAATCTCGGACCCCCGACTTTAATAATAATAATAATAATAATAATGTTTATTTTAGAAAATGCTACAATTATTTGTATAAAAAACAATTACAACATGTAATAAAATGACGTCACACACACAATGATATTTCAAAACTAATGTTTTAAAAAATCATCAATACAATAGGGTTCTAAATCTACAAGTATTTTTTTTATGTTTCTTTTAAATTGGTTGTTACTAGCAGAATGTCTTACGAGTACTGGTAATTTGTTGTAAAATTTGATTGCCATATAATAGGGAGATTTTTCAGTAAGTCTTAATGTATGATATGGATACGTGAGGTCGTGCCTCCTAGTGTTATATTCGTGATCTGTGGCATTTAGATTAAAAAGTTCACGATTTTTAAACAAGTACATCAAACATTCGAAAATGTACAGAGCATAAACAGTCATTATGTTATTTTTCTTAAAAATTGTTCGACAAGAGTCCTTATAACGTAAGCCATTGATTATTCTCATTACTCTTTTTTGAATAACAAATACCCTTTCTGTATTCTTATTAGAGCCCCAAAAAATTATTCCATATCTTATGACAGATTCAAAATTTGCAAAATAAAGAGACAAAGCTACTTGCTTTTCTAAATGTTTGCTGATTATTCGTAGTCCATAGGACACTTTTCCAAGATTCGAAGAGATTTCCTCATGTGTTGTGACCAGTTCAGCCATTCATCGATATGAACACCCAGAAACTTGGTTTCTTGGGATAACTGAAAAGTTATATTAGTAAATGATATATCTTTTGGTTTTTCATCTGCTGTTAGATAGTTCGCAAACATTATCGCTTTAGTTTTAGACTCATTCAATACTAACTTATTTGTTTTCAACCAATCTTTAGTTTTCTGAAAAATGTTATTACAGTTTGCCATCATCTCCGGATATGTGTCTCCCCCTGCTAGTAGACTTGTATCATCAGCATATATTGTTATAAATTGACTCTCTGCTAATTTAGATTGGCATAAATCATTCATAAATATAACAAACAACAGTGGGCCCGTTACACTTCCTTGAGGTATACCTATAGATGTTGTTATAATATCAGATTTAAAATTTTTCGAGTCTTTAGTGATACTTACTCTCTGCTGTCTGTTTGCTAAATATGAATGAAACCATTTCAGAGCATTCCCTCTTATTCCATATTTTTCTAATTTAAATAACAAGATATTGTGATCCAGACAGTCGTACGCTTTTGACAGGTCAAGAAACATACCCAAAGCTAAATACCGTTTTTCCATTAGATTAATGATGTTCTGTGTGTATTGAAAGATTGCCGTTTGTGTTGATTTATTTCGTAAGTAGCCATGTTGATTATCACTGAAAATATTACACTCATGAAAAAACTGTATAAAGTTATTGCACATTGCAGTTTCAAATAATTTGGAGAAGCTTGGGAGTAAGCTTATGGGTCTGTAATTTTCAATACAATTTGTATCCCCTTTTTTATGTAATGGTCTAATAACTGAAAGCTTGAGTTGCGAAGGAAAAATGCCAAAATTTAAGGAATTATTAATTATGTATGCTAAAACATCTTTAATTAGTACTGTACATTTTCTTATCACATAAGTTGGAATTTCATCTTCTCCACTTGAATATTTATTTTTCAATTTATTTGACATTGCAACCACATCATTTGAAGTCAGTGGTTGTATGCACATAGACTGAGGGTTTTCGACTATTTCACAAGTAAAGTGTTCATTATTACTCTTAACTAATTTTGAAGATATTTCGCTGAAATAGTTATTGAATTCGTTCGATATGTCTGTTGGATCGCCCTGTATTTCACAGCTGTGCCTCTTTACTTTGCCAGTGATTTCATTGCAAATACTCCACATACATTTTGTTTTGTTGTCAGAATTTTTTATACGTTCTCTATAATTTTCCTGTTTTGATGACATTAACAACTTATCATACTCGGTTTTTGTTTTTAAGTATTCATATTTAATATTTATATTTGATTTAGATAGACATAATAACTTATCTAATCTACTTTTGCATTCCATGATTTGAGAATTGGGGTAATAATTTTTGTTTTTACGAAAATGTATGTATTTGATTGGAAAACATTCGTTAAAAATATTTATAAAGTTATTGCTGAACATCATCCATTGTTTGTTTACTTGTTCATTTTGTATTTCATAGACCTCTGCCCAATCTTCATTCTTTAGTTTATCAACAAATTGTTTTACGGCTTCCTCAGTGAAGGGTTTTGCAGATTGAGTTTACATGTAATCATTTGGGCTGTATGATCAGAAGCGTGAGTCTCGATTACTTTTGTAATGTAACTTCCCTTATAATTTGTAAAAATGTTGTCAATGCAACTTTTGGAATTTTTTGATATGCGTGTATATTCTTCAACAACCTTATATATATCAAAGGAGCTAGCTAGAGCTAAAAGTTTTGATTTTTCATTATTATTTTTCATGAGCTCGATGTTGTAATCACCAGCTATAAAAACTAATTTATTATCACTTGCGACTTTCGTTAACAAATTTTCAAATTTATCAAAAAATATACCTAGTGAACCTCCACAAGGTCTATATAAAGATATAACGATCATTTTCTTATCAGAAAGAGAAACTTCAATACCTGAACATTCGAAATCTCCCACAACTGACAGTTTAGATATTTCTTTTAAATTTTTATAGCTTATCCCATTTTTACAATATATAGCACTTCCCCCATGTTTGTTTTCTGTACGGCAAAAGGATGCTGCTAGTTTAAAATTTTCTATTCCAATACATTCCAGGTGGGTAGTTGATTTCCAATGCTCAGTTATACATAAAAAATGGCAGTCACTATTGTTCGCCAAAAAATGTTCTATTTTCTCCACACTGTTTCCTATGGATTGTATATTTTGGTGCATTAGACCTATATTTCTGAAATTAGCTTTGGTTTGTGAAGAATGTCCTTCGATATTTGATTTGCTTATTGAAAATCCTCTGCACTAGTGGTATATTGGTTGAATTTTCGAAAATTGAACCTACGAAATGCTACCGATTTGGGCCATGCTGAAGGGTTGTAAATACCATCTTTGAATTTATAGTCAATCCCGAACATAAAACATTTGTTTTGACTCTCTTCTGTGGGAAGTTCTTTTACCGTTATTTCTGCTCCTTCGAAACAATCTTGGGCTTTAATATGATTTTTAATTTTTTCAGGAGTAACATGTCTTCTTACTCTGTATAGGTATAGCCATACTTTCCTAGGGACACCAAAATCGTCTGAGGAATCATTTTCCCCAAAAGTTTTTTTCACTGACCTCCATTTCTTATATGTGATTTGTTTGAAATTATCACTACCCGGTTCTTCTTTTTCTTGCGCTAAATTCACATTTCTAACATTTTTTCTCTTTGTGCCTGTTGCAGTTCTTGATTGAAATTTTTCCGTACCGCTCCTGTATTTACCAGACTCGTAGATTCATTGGGCAATAAAGTTTGTTTTTGAACGGTTGACATTCCCGTTGTCATTATCTTGTTTTGTTGATTTGGCAACGTGTTGTTTACTGCTGGTTTTTGTAAGACTTGTTTGTAAGTACCATTATTCCCGTTATCTCTTGGTTTTTGTTGGTGTTGTGTTTTTGCATCCAATTCCACTTTTATCAGTTTTTCTTCTAAGAGAGTGTTGTTACTTTTTAATAATTTGGTATTTTCTAATAAAAGATTATATTTTTAATCTTTTTCCCTTAAAAGTGATTTCAACATACGGACTTCAATTTGCAGTTCACTTTCCTTGTTTCCACTTACATCTTTATCACATTGTTGGCAGATGATTCTGGTATCACATATTTTTATACACTCTAATTTTATTTTCCCAGCACAGGATAAATGAAATATATTTCCACAGTTAATGCAGACTAGGTTTTTCGTTGATTTTGTTTGGCAACATTTAAATTGCTTTTCTTTGAAGTTTTCATCACTTATTTTACAGAGCACATTTTTCGCGTGACCACTAGTCAGCGCCATGACACTACTCTCGGACCCCCGACTTTAATCTCGGACCCCCGACTTTAATCTCGGACTCCCGACTTTAATCTCGGACCCCCGACTTTAATCTCGGACCCCCGAATTTAATCTCGGACCCCCGACTTTAATTTCGGGGGTCCGACTTTAATCTCGGGGGTCCGACTTTAATCTCGGGGGTCCGACTTTAATCTCGGGGGTCCGACTTTAATCTCGGACTCCCGACTTTAATCTCGAACCCCCGACTTTAATCTCGGGGGTCCGACTTTAATCTCGGGGGTCCGAATTTAATCTCGGACCCCCGACTTTAATCTCGGGGGTCCGACTTTGATCTAGGGAGTCCGACTTTAATCTCGGATCCCCGACTTTAATCTCGGGGGGTCCGACTTTTATCTCGGGAGTCCGACTTTAATCTCGGGGGTCCGACTTTAATCTCGGACCCCCGACTTTAATCTCGGACCCCCGACTTTAATCTCGGACCCCCGACTTTAATCTCGGACCCCAGACTTTAATCTCGGGTGTCCGACTTTAATCTCGGACCCCCGACTTTAATCTCGGACCCCCGACTTTAATCTCGGACCCCCGACTTTAGTCTCGGGGGTCCGACTTTAATCTCGGGGGTCCGACTTTAATCTCGGACCCCCGACTTTGATCTCGGGGTCCGACTTTAATCTCGGGGTCCGACTTTAATCTCGGGGGTCCGACTTTAATCTCGGTGGTCCGACTTTAATCTCGGACCCCCGACTTTAATCTCGGACCCCCAACTTTAATCTCGAACCCCGACTTTTATCTCGGGAGTCCGACTTTAATCTCGGACCACCGACTTTATTCTCCAAGTCGAATCCCGAGAATAAAGTCGGGGGTCCGAGATTAAAGTCGGACCCCCGAAATTAAAGTCGGGGGTCCGAGATTAAAGTCGGACCCCCGAGATTAAAGTCGGACCCCCGAGATTTAAAGTCGGACCCCCGAGAATAAAGTCGAACCCCCGAGATTAAAGTCGGGGGTCCGAGATTAAAGTCGGGGTCCGAGATTAAAGTCGGGGGTCCGAGATTAAAGTCGAGTACCCGAGATTAAAGTCGGGGGTCCGAGATTAAAGTCGGACCCCCGAGATTAAAGTCGGGGGTTCGAGATTAAAGTCGGGGGTTCGAGATTAAATTCGGGGGTCCGAGATTAAAGTCGGAGGTCCGAGATTAAAGTCGAACCCCCGAGATTAAAGTCGGACACCCGAGATTAAAGTCGGACCCCCGAGATTAAAGTCAGACCCCCGAGATTAAAGTCGGACCCCGAGATTAAAGTCGGATCCCCGAGATTAAAGTTGGACCCCCGAGATTTAAAGTCGGGGGTCCGAGATTAAAGTCGGGGGTCCGAGATTAAAGTCGGGGGTCCGAGATAAAAGTCGGGGGTCCGAGATTAAAGTCGGAGGTCCGAGATTAAAGTCGGGCCCCCAAGATTAAAGTTGGGGGTCTGAGATTAAAGTCGGGGGTCCGAGATTAAAGTCGGACCCCCCGAGATTAAAATCGGACCCTCAAGATTAAAGTCGGGGGTCCGAGATTAAAGTCGGACCCCCGAGATTAAAGTCGGACCCCCGAGATTAAAGTCGGGGGTCCGAGATTAAAGTCGGGGGTCCGAGATTAAAGTCGGGGTTCCGAGATTAAAGTCGAGATTCCAAAAAAAGATTGTTCGTGGCCCTTCTACGCCTTCGTAGAAACTTTTGGTGTTCTGTTATAAAAATAAAATATAATAATGCTAAAATACTAATAAGAGCACTTTATCATTCACCCAACGCGAGCCATACAATATTTCTAGACCATTTTGAAAATATATGTGAAGATCTTTCTCAATCTAACTTAAAATTTATTCTAGCTGGAGATTTTAGTATTAACTTTATAAAAAACGAACTTTATTCAACACGTCTAAAAAACTTATTAAACATGTATGGGATGATTCAAAGTGTGCTAGAATGTAGTAGAATCACTAATAATAATGCAAGCTCAATTGATTGTCATTAGCAACTTTGAGATTCAAACATTAGTTCACCATGTGCCTAAGCTAACTGATCATTCTTTGGTCTCAGTAAACTTACTAAATGATAAAACTAATTCGCCAAAAACTTTGAAAAGCTATCGTAATGTTGTATATTCAAAGTCTACTTAACTGACTAAAATAATTATACAACGACCTCTTAGGAAGTTGTATTATCTACGATTGCCCCCCAGCGGACCCCAACTTTTTTATTTGACGTTTTAGACCCATAGTTACTTCTAGGAAAATGAACCCAGTCGAAAAAAAATTTTTTCGAAAATTCTGTCTGTCGGTCTGTCTGTCTGTCTGTCTGTAGCTCTGTCGTGGCACTTTGGCAGGCTCGCATTTCCAAACCCTTTGAGATATCGCTTTGAAATTTGAACCATATCAATAACTCGAGAACAATATTTCTCAAATTTTTTTGTTTTGCGATAGGAAAATCAGGAAAATTTTTACGGGGTTTTTCCGGTTTTTCCTACTTTACTCGATAGCGGTTCAGGAATTGATTTTTTTCTTGCTATATTTTTTGGAGGTATACGCCTATATGTCCTACACAAGTGTATAGTTTTTGAGAGAGATCGGAAAATGATTACGGCTTTTCCGGGCGATTTTCCGAAAAGTGAAAAACTCAAAAATACGTCGAACCAATGATTGAAACAGAATTTTGAAAACTGCGATAGATAGAGCTCAAATAGAGGAACAAAATATATGCGGACCATTTTTCACCAAAATGATCGGAAAACTGGGAAAACTCGAGAAAACTAAAAATAAAAATTTGTATTTTTGAAAAAACGAAATAACTCAAAAACGGTCGATATTTTCCCAATTTATCAGGAGTTATTTTTTGACCGCCTCCAAAAAACCTACAAAAAATGTCGATAAATTTTTTCCGTAAAATCAATAGTACGGTAAATATTCCAAAAAAATGGAAAATCGATATATTGACCGTACCAATGAAACAAATGGAAATCTTAAAACTTCTTCTGGTACGTATTCACTAGCCTCACTAATGCTTTGAACCGTTTTTTTCCAACTTTATTAGAAAGTGAAAAAAAGTTGAAATTTTTTTTAAAAATTTTGAAACCTCAAAATCTCGAAAACAATACAAGATATCAAGAAATTGGATATGGAGAGTTTTGATGTACTTGGTTAGATCTCAGAAAAGTTTTGCCATATTTTGAAAATTTTCAATTTTTTTATCAATACTCAAATATGGCGACGTATTTTCCAATTTCACATATCATCTTTTTTCATCATCTCATAAAAGTCTACAAAAAATTTAGATAAAATTTTTCTGTAATATCAATAGTCCGGGAAATATTTCACAAAATCTAAAAATTAGGGACTTAGAAAAAATTTTCGCATTTTTTTCGAAAAACACCAAAAACTCAAAAATTATAGGAGATATGGAGAAAATTTATATAAACAGTTTTGATATACTGAAAGATGTCAATAGAAAGTTCCGATGAAATTTTTCCATATCATGGAAAATAAAAGTAACATAGACTTTTTTTTTATAAAAATACCAAAAACTCAAATATGGCGACGGATTTTCCAATTTCACAATCTATCTTTTTTGATCATCTCAAGAAAGTCTACAAAAAATGTTCAATAATTTTTTCTGCTATATCAATAATCTGGGAAATATTTCGAAAAAACGAAAAATTTGGGACTTTCCCATTTTTTCCAAAAATCACCAAAAACTCGAAAAGTAAACGAGATATCGAAAAAATGTACATTGACAATTTCATTTAATTCAAAGATGTCTACCAAAAGTTTTAATGGCATTTTTTCATATCTTGAAAAATAAACAGAATGTTGATTTTTTTTTATAAAAACACCAAAAACTCAAATATAGCGACAGTTTTTCAAGTTTTACAATCAACCTTTTTTGATCATCTCATGAAAGTCTACAAAAAATGTAACAAAATTTTTTCCGTTAAATGAATAGTCTGGGAAATATTTCCTAAAAACGAAAAATTTGGTACTTTCAGATTTTTGAATATCCACTTAACCCCTCTCCTTCGAATTTTCCCAGGCGCGAAGCGCCCTCCCCCCCCCCCCCCTTTCGAATTTTTCCGGGCGCGAAGCGCCCGGATTTTTTAATTTTTACTTCCCCCCTCCTTCGAATTTTCCCGGGCGCCGCGAAGCGCCCGGATATTTGAATATTTACTTCCCTCCACATCCTTCGAATTTTTCCATGCGCGAAGCGCCTGGATTTTTTCATATTCAGATTTTTGAATATCCACTTAACCCCCCCACCTTCGAATTTTCCCGGGCGCGAAGCGCACTTCCCCCCCCCCTTCGAATTTTTCCGAGCGCGAAGCGCCCGGATTTTTGAATTTTTACTTCCCCCCTCCTTCGAATCTTTGAATATTTACTTCCCTCCACATCCTTCGAATTTTTCCATGCGCGATGCGCCTGGATTTTTTCATATCTACCGTATCTTCCAAATTTTCCATTTCTAAAAAAAAAAAAAATTGCGATTTGTAAAAATTTGGGACTTTATAAAAACACCAAAAACTCAAAGATAGCGACAGATTTTCAAGTATCACAAAAAAACCTTTTTTGATCATCTCATAAAAGTCTACAAAAATTGTTTGAACATTTTTTCCGTGATATCGATAGTCTGGGAAATATTCCACTAGCAAGAAGTTTACATGAAATTTTTCGAAACACGTATTTTTGTGGAAAATTAGTCAAGACAGTCATGTATCGAAACACATATTTTTGTGAGAAATTAGTCAAGTCAGTCATGTGTTGAAATCGCGTATTTTTGTGGGAACTCATTCAAGACAGTCATGTATTGATACCGCTTATTTTTATGGGAAATGTCAAGACAGTCATGTATTGAAAACGCTTATTTTTATGGGAAATTAGTCCAGACAGTCATGTAATGAAAAAACGCTTATTTTTATGGGAAATTAGTCAAGACAGTCATGTATTGAAAACACGTATTTTTGTGGGAAATTAGTCAAGACAGTCATGTATTGAAAACACGTATTTTTGTGGGAAATTATTCAAGACAGTCATGTATTGAAAACACGTATTTTTATGGGAAATTATTCAAGACAGTCACGTATTGAAAACGCGTTTTTTATGGGAAATTATTCAAGACAGTCATGTATTGAAAACGCGTTTTTTTATGGGAAATTAGTCAAGACAGTCATTTATTGAAAATGCGTACTTTTATGGGAAATTATTCAAGACAGTCATGTATTGAAAACGCGTACTTTCATGGGAAATAATTGAAGACAGCCATCTATTGAAAACGCGTACTTTTATGGGAAATTATTCAAGACAGTCATGTATTGAAAACGCGTATTTTTATGGGAAATTATTCAAGACAGTCATGTATTGAAAACGCGTACTTTTATGGGAAATTATTCAAGACAGTCATGTATTGAAAACGTGTACTTTTATGGGAAATTATTCAAGACAGTCATGTATTGAAAACGCGTACTTTTATGGAAAATTATTCAAGACAGTCTTGTATTGAAAACGCGAATTTTTATGGGAAATTAATCAAGACAGTCATGTATTAAAAACGCAAATTGTTGTGGGAAATTAGTCAAGACAGTCATGTATTGAAAACGCGTATTTTCGTGGGAAATTATTCAAGACAGTCATGTATTGAAAAATATACTCGGATTTTTTCTCAAGTCTCGCATTAGTCGTTGTATTCAAATTATTGGTGTCCAATTATAGTTTCAAAGGCATTAGGGTAGTTGTATTCATATAATTGGTATCCAATTATAGTTTTAAAGGCATTAAGGTCGTTGTATTCATATTATTGGTGTCCAATTATAGTTTTTAAGTCATTAAGGTCGTTGTATTCATATTATTGGTGTCCAATTATAGGTAAAAAAACAAGACTACACATTGAGGTCGTTGTATTAAAAAATGTCTACAACTTCTAGGCATTTCAACTTCCGAGCTTTCGAAAAGTGCTCGCGCGAAGCGGAGGCCAAGTCTGAGCGTTAGGTGGATCCTAGCGTAGGCGGATCCCA
The DNA here is from genome assembly GCA_944452925.2 of Chrysolina oricalcia. Lineage (NCBI taxonomy): Eukaryota > Metazoa > Arthropoda > Insecta > Coleoptera > Chrysomelidae > Chrysolina > Chrysolina oricalcia. The sequence continues at coordinate 43,286,790 of OX101815.2, read as the reverse complement.
CGCCCAGACTTGTTTATTTAACGAAATACAATGATTCAATAACACAATACTCTAATCACGGAACTAGGTATTTATATTCGACTTTTACTCCACTGACTGTCCGTCCGTCTGCTGCGTAGTTCTTTTTATATCGAACGCTCACTTCTCCGAAAGCTTATGAAACTTCTCGTGAAGCCTCGAATCTTCCAAATTCTTCTCGGTGCATAGCGCAACAACAGTTACCCGCGGCCGAGTGCCGGCTACGTAAGAGTTCAGGTCCGGCATCGCCCGCAGCTTCGCCACATTGCCCCCTTCTTAGAGATATTTCGTCCCGAAATGTCTTCCTTGGAGTGTGTCGATATTTGCAGAATTCCCCATATCTGCATCGTGAAGTTCGATGGAAATAACACTCCACAGTCTTCATGTTAGGTCGTGGAATAGGATTACAGCAAACCAAAATCTGGATGCCGCTGGATCGGAATATCGTCTCCAACATACTTCTTATAACTCTCCAATCCAGCCCATCAATACCACAGGATAATTTTGGGATTGCCAAGTCCACCAGATTCTGGTCCACCATCGTATCCCTCAGTTGGGTGAGGCTCCTCCAGACATCTTCATAGGACGGTTTATCTTGGGAATGCTTCTTGGTCACCAGGTAGTAAATGTTCCTCTGGCCCTTCTTCAGCTGTAGCACACCTCCAATTTCTGGGTTCTGTTTTCGTAGTGCTTGGAGTTGGCCAAATTTCTTGGAGAACACTACAGCGATGCCCCTGGACATTCGAAGATCTTCTGCGACGCAGTGTGCTAGGGCGTAATCCACTGGCACTTTGAAAAGGTCCCGTGGCTCCTCTCGAGTTACCCCGTGTGACACTTTCTGTCCATTTGAGAATAAGGACATGAATTTCTGGAACGTCATCGCATCCTCTGGTGGTCTGAGGGTGCGGACTTGGTCATGGTTCCCAGCGTAAGGTGCCAACCTGTTGAAATGCACGACCCTCGGTTTACCTCTGGGTGGCTTGTGGATTCGGTAAAGCAGGTCATTTATCCTATTGACGATTTATTACGGACCTTCCCATGAATTCCGTAATTTCGGTGACAGGCCCCGGCGACGCATCGGGTTGCACAGCCAAACTAGGTAACTAACATGAAATCCTCCAGCATCGGCCTTGATGTCATAAGTCGCTTTCATTCGGTCGCTCGTACTCTGGATGTTCAAACGGACTCGTTCGTGGATGTCCTCCATTCGCTGCCGGAGTTTGCTGACGTAGTCCTCTCCCGCGGTATCCTGTCCAGGTGGCATCCCAAACTTTAGGTCACAGGGAAGACGCAGCTCTCGGCCCATTATGATACTAGCAGGGGTTTGGCCGGTCGACTCGTGTACTGCGGAACGGTAGGCCATCAGGAACAAATGGAGATACTGGTCCCAGTCTCTTTGATGGTCAGAGACTACCTTGGACAAGAGGCGATTGATAGTCCTGTTCATCCGCTCAACCATTCCATCGGACTGTGGATGTAGAGCTGTGGTTCTTGTCTTTCGGATGTTCAGAATTTGGCACATTTCTTGGAACAGGTTGGATTCAAAATTTCTGCCTTGGTCTGAGTGCAGCTCCAAGGGGACACCGAATCGACATATCCATTCTTTCACCAAGACATCCGCGACGGTGATGGCTTCCTGGTTGGGCAGGGCATAGGCTTCGGCCCACTTGCTGAAATAGTCCATTGCCACAAGGATGTATTTATTTCCGTGATCTGATACGGGGAATGGGCCGGCGATGTCAATGGCGATTCTCTCGAATGGACTTCCTACGTTATACTGACGCATCGGGGCCTTGGGTCGTGTCCGAGGTCCATTGCTGGCAGCACAAACAGCACATTTTCTGCACCAGTCATTGACATCAACTTGACAATTGACCCAGTAGAACCGTTGTCTTACTTTCTGCAGGGTCTTCGTCACACCCAGATGTCTTCCAGCAACTCCATCATGGATCTCTCGGAGTACTTCATGTCTTCTGTTCTTGGGTACCACTATCTGACATCTGTCCTCCCTACCATCTTCGGTCTCCAATACACGTTTCAGGACCCCATTTTCCAAGGTAAGGGAGTTCCATTGGGCCCAGTAGGATTTGACTACTGGGGAATATCTTGCGATTTCCTGCCATGTCGGTCTTTGATTACTCTTTTTCCAACCGATGACTAAACCAAGATCTGGATCTCTTTCTTGGTCTTTCTGGACTTCGTTATCATTCCAGTTGTTGTCAACTGCCGTGGTTCTACAAATCGCTGCTTCCTTCTCTTCTGCCCGTCGGCAGTGTGAGCAGTCGTCTTGTCATGGTCTCCTTGACAGGGCATCTGCGTTCTTGTGGCCACTTCCTGCTCGATGTTCGATTTCGAAGTCAAATTCTTGGAGTCTTTCGATCCAACGTGCTACTTAGCCCTCGGGATTTTTGAACTGTACAAGCCATTTAAGGGCTGCGTGGTCGGTCCTTAACAGGAATCTTCTCCCGTACACGTATTTGTAAAAGTGTTCTACTCCCTTGACAACAGCCAACAGTTCTCGTCTGGTGACACAGTAGTTACGCTCCGGTTTACTGAGAGTTTTACTGAAGTATCCGATGACCTTCTCTTGTCCATCCTGGATCTGGGACAAGACAGCTCCAAGTCCCACGTTGCTGGCATCCGTGTCCAAAATGAATTTTCCACTCGGAAGGGGATAACTTAAAATTGGTGCGTTGATCAATGCCACCTTCAGCTTCCTGAACGAGTCTTGGCATTCTTCGGACCATTGGAACTTTGTTTGTCCTTCCGTGAGCCTGATCATTGGTTTAGCGATGTTGGCGAACCCCAGCACATATCGGCGATAGTATGTGCACAAACCAAGGAAACTACGTAGTTGATGTATGTCTTCCGGAATAGGCCACTCCTTCACTGCTTTGATCTTCTCGTCATCCACTGCTACTCCGTGCCCAGAGACAACATGGCCAAGGTAACGTACTTCTTTTTGGAACAGGTGGCATTTCTTGGGGCTCAGCTTCAATCCAGAATTTTTCAGTCGCAGGAATACCTCCTCCAGGTTCTTAACGTGGTCTTTGAACGATTTGCCAACTACAATAATGTCATCGAGATATACCAGACACGTCCTCCATGAAAGTCCTTTCAGAACCGTCTCCATTAATCTTTCGAATGTGGCTGGAGCATTACAAAGCCCGAATGGCATAACGGTGAAATGCCACAGTCCTGAGCCGATGGTGAAGGCTGTCTTTTCTCTATCTTCTGGAGCCAGTTCTACCTGCCAGTATCCACTCTTCAGATCGAGGGTCGAGAAAATCGTGGAGCCGGCCAACGTGTCTAGGGTGTCGTCTATTCTCGGAAGAGGGTAACTGTCTTTCTTCGTCACGTTGTTCAGTTGACGATAGTCTACGCAAAAGCGCGTTGATCCATCTTTCTTCTTCACCAGCACGACTGGAGAGGACCATGGACTGTCGGATGGTTCAATTACTCCATCTCTCCCCATATCACTGACTATTTTGTCAGCCTCTTCCTTCTTGGCAAGAGGAAGTCTTCTAGCTGATTGTCGGATTGGTCGGGCATCCCCAGTATCAATTTTATGTTGAACTACATTCGTTCAACCCCCTTTTCCTTGTCCGGTATCGAAGATGTCTTGGTACTTCTTGACTAATTATCTCAATCTGGGCTGTTGGGCTGGTTTAATGCCCTTGGAAGAGAGGGTAACCAATTTTTCCAGTTCCGCTGTCAGGTTGTTGTCTTGACTAACAGTACCGTGTACACTCCTGATCACAGAGGAAATTGACGAGCAGTGCCCCAAAACAGTTCCTTTCTTCAAAGTCACTGGGTAATAATTGACATTCATTACCCTTACTGGCACAATTTTATCAGCACGCAACAAAGTCTTGCCTAGTGCAATCCCTCGTCCAATTTTCTCATCATGAAGCTTGGGCTCGAACATAACCACGCTTCCATTGCTCGCACCTCCATCCAAGCGAGCCTCCAGTATGGTCTCAGCCCTCTCGGGTACACTTACATCTTCAGCCAGCAGAACACGAATCATCTCCTCACTTCTTCCATGTAGCACCAGCTCTTCTCCGTTCACACGTAGGACGCCATCTTTGAAGTTCAATTCAAACCCTCGGGAATTCATGATGTCCATTCCAATAATTGCGTCGTCCTCAATGTCCGCTACTAATGCCCGATGTTTCACTTTTGTGCTGCCTAGAATCAGTTCAATCGGTAGCTCACCATGAACAGTGGCCGGCTCCCCTGTTGCTGTGCGTAGCTTCCAGGATGATGGTTCTATTCTCTCTGATGTTTTAGTGAAAGCAGGCCCAAGGATTGTCCTAGTCGCACCTGTATCTAGCAGCATGGTGCAAGGCTCGTTGTTGATGAGACCGTCTACAAAGACACCATTGTTTTGACGTTGAAGGACAGCGACATATGCATTGTTATCGGGGGCTTGCTGGATACAGGTCGACGATTGCCCCTCCTCATCGACCTTCTTTAGTTTTCCTGCATCGGTGTCGATTCTGAGAATGTTGGACATTTGTTGCGCACATGCCCAATTTTGCCACAATTCCAGTATCTTATCAGTCTTCTCTCGGGCAACATTTCCTTCACCACCTTCCTTATGGCAGCTTCCAGGTTAGTAGGCTCCTGTGGGTCTTCTTCAATAACTTGGACTTTACTCTGGCTTCTGCAGGATTGCTTTGCCGCCTCAAATTCCAAAGCGCGTGCCAGTGCATCCACGAGATGTATTGGACGAGCTAGTGTCAATGCTTGTCTGGTTTCCTGATCACGAAGTCCATCTAAGAAGGCCTGAACTGCTAGTCGCTCCATTACCTTTTCCGGTGTAGCTGGGTATGCAAGGCGAACCAAGCGTGCAATGTCGGCTTCATATTCCTGTAGGGATTCGCTTGATTTCTGGCAGCGGTTTTTCAGCTGTGAGTGGTATACATGTTCTAGATGGGTCTGTCCATACCGTAATTCCAGATGTTTGATCAGCTGCTCGTAGTCCTCTTGTTCTTGGGCTGTGAGGGTTTGTAAGATATTTGTGGCTTCTCCACGCAACGCCAGTGTTAATGCTACAGCTCTTTCTCCTGCATTCCATCCATTCGCCTTTGCTGCAGCTTCAAATTGTCGGCGGTAATTTGCCCATGGTGTTTTCCCATCAAACTGAGGTGGTTTCATAGAGAGTTTTCCTGTTTCCGGACTGATTTTTACATCTTCCAAACCCTTTTGAACATCATCTAAGTTCAAACTCAGTTCCAGCATTGAATTTTCATTGACAGATTCTGTGGTGTGGGTAGTGTCATTCTGGTTTTCCAACTTACTGATTTTCTCTTTCAATTTGTTGATTTCTTCCTCGATTCCGCCTCTGATTTCATCGCTGATTGTTTCCTTCAATTTTCCCATCTCTTCCTCGACAGTCCCTATTCTTTCTTCTAACCGGTTCGCCACGCCACAAAGTTCTTCTTTCATGTTCTTCGAATTTTCTAGAAGCTCTTCCCTCAAACCTTTCGAATTTTCTAGAATCTCTTCTCTCAAATTCCTCGAACTTTCTAGAAATTCTTCTTTCAGACCATTCGAATTTTCTAGAAGTTTTGCTTGAAGTTCTTCCTTCAGAGTATTCGAATTTTCAAGCAGCTTTTCTTCCAGATTTTTCGAGTTTTCTTGCAGCTTTTCTTCCAGATTTTTGGAATTTTCTAAAAGTTTATCTTGAAGTTTTTCTTGCAGACTTTTCGAATTTTCTTGAAGTTCTTCTTTCAAAGTACTCATTATGGAGTCCAGAAACTTCGAATAGAAATGTTTCTGAGTCCTCGCCCTCCTGAACTAATCCCTCGGCAAGTCTTGTTTGAAGCACGGCCTTTTTACCACTTGTGTCAAGTTCCCTCTCCTCCAGTTCTTGCTTCAATTCCGCAACCTTCAATTCAACCAGGCGAACTTTCTTCGAACACATTTTGTCTTAGTCTATGTCTATTTCACGGGTCACCAGTCTATTATTATTATTATTGTCTATTTCACACAGTCTATTTCCCGGACACCAGTCTATTATTATTATTGTTTCACACGCGAGAAGTGTCACTTCACGAAAAATGTTTATCAGTCACTGTCTATTTTCGCGAAAACAATTGTCCGAAATACACAAGCTGTCTACTTACACGAACACTGTATTTTATCTCTAACAATCGCACTTCTGATCACCACTGTTGTATATTCAAAGTCTACTTAACTGACTAAAATAATTTATTTAACGAAATACAATGATTCAATAACACAATACTCTAATCACGGAACTAGGTATTTATATTCGACTTTCACTTCACTGACTGTCCGTCCGTCTTCTGCGTAGTTCTTTTTATATCGAACGCTCATTTCTCCGAAAGCTTATGAAATTTCTCGTGAAGCCTCGAATCTTCCAAATTCTTCTCGGTGCATAGCGCAACAACAGTTACCCGCGGCCGAGTGCCGGCTACGTAAGAGTTCAGGTCCGGCATCGCCCGCAGCTTCGCCACAGTAATCTAGGAAAAGGAAATATGAATAAAATCTGTATTGAATTAATTACAATAATTATTTTCTTAACTGCGTAGACATTGAAAGATTTTGCGATGACTTTATTAGTAAAACAGAAGAAACTGTCAACAAAATTGCTCCTGTCAAAACATACTCTTTCCACCAGAACAGTCTCCCTTGGTTTGACAGTGATCTTAAAGATCTAACTAAACAAAGAGATGAAGCATATCAGTTATATAGACACAGCAGGTATGAAAATAATTGGGATAGATACAAAAGACTAAGAAACGATGTAGTTAGTTTACTTAAAATAAAAAACAAGAATATTATTATAATAAAATTGATTTGAGTGCAAATAATCAGAAACTTATGTGGAAAACCATCAATCATCAAAAACGAATACCAGTGTTATAAACAATATAGAATTCGAAACTGAAGGTCAAGTAAAAGTTCTTGCAAATGTAACTGAAATAGCAGAAGCTTTTAATAAATATTTTGAATCAAGTTTAGAAGATATTGTTAACTCGATTAACGCTACTGAAGAATGGCAAAATGAAATTGTAGTTCAGTGTAATTTTGAATTGTTTAACCAACTTGAATTAATTAAAAGACCTTACTCGAATTGTTAATAAATTGGAAACCAAATCAGGAGCCATAATTGTTGATATTAAGTTTATAAAAAACACCATAGGCCATGTTTTGCTACACCTCATTAATATTTCACTTCAATATGGTCAATTTTCCGATCAACTAAAAACTAGCATAATCATACCAATACACATAAAGTTAAAAACACATGTAAAGCTAGTGAATTTCGACCAATACCTTGCCAGGCATTGAGAAAATACTAGAAATGGTTGTGTATGATCAGCTTCTGAACTATGTTGAAAGCAATAATCTTTTTTCGAAACAATCGATCGTGATATACTACTTAAAAAAATGGAAGCTATCGGAATTAAAGGAAATGTACTAAAATGGTTTAAGGACTTCTTGAGTGACAGAAAACAAACCACTAAAGTGGATAATTATTATTCAAATCCTATTGTCACAAAATATGGTGTACCTCAGGGTAGCGTGATAGGCCTTTTGCCATTTTTAATTTATATTAATGATGTCACAGCTGTGATTTCATAAATTTATTTGCTGATGATACACTGTTGTCTGTATCTCATAAGAATTTAGATGTAGCTATAACTAAAATGAATTCTTGTTTAGAAAAATTATAAAATTACTTGAACATCAATAAATTGAAGTTAAATGCATCCAAAACAAAAGCTATGATTCTAACTACACCATACAAATACAAACAACTTGATATAAATTCCTGCGTATTGGAAATCAGTAACGAAAAAATTGAATTGGTAACAGAGTTTAAGTATCTGGGTTTTATGTTGGACAACAGATTATCTTTTGATGCACATCACACATATGTAACAAAAAAAATAGCAAAGAAACTGTATTTTTTCACAAGAATTTCCACTCACTTGTCAACTGATACCAAGATCACGGTATATAACACTATAATACAAACGCATTTTGACTATTGCAGTACACTGTTATATGGTTTCGATCAAAACAAAATCAGGTCATTACAAAAATTGCAAAATCGAGGCATGAGAGTAATTCTGAAATGCAATCGATATACCAGTATAGCATTTATGCTAAATACACTACAGTGGTTTTCCGTACAAGGCTGTACAAAGCAGCAATGATATTTGTTTTTAAAACTATCAATGATATGCTGCCATCATATTTTGATGAATTAATTCATTATATATCGAAATAGTTCTAGTAATTATGTTACAAGACAAATCATTGATCTTCATCTGCCAAAATGCAGCTTATCTAACTCAATGAAAGTACTATTTTATAAAGGGTTAAAACAATTTAATAAGTTACCTCAGGATATTAAAGACAGCAAAAGTTTATATAAAAATTCAAAGCCAAACTTAATGATTATATAAAATTGAATAATATATTACAATGATTACTCTGTACTTATATATTTATCTAGTTATTTATTACGTATCAATGATAGTTTTCCAAAATGATAGTGAATAAGTATTATTATTATTATTATTATTATTATTATTATTATTATTATTATTATTATTATTATTATTATTATTATTATTATTATTATTATTATTATTATTATTATTATTATTATTATTATTATTATTATTATTATTATTATTATTATTATTATTATTATTATTATTTTTTTTTTTCCGTTAGGAATGTACCAGTCAGGCCCTGTCTCCGGTGCTCCGATACATCCGGAGGGCGCGCTGGTGTCGTTAACCCCAATAACCACTCCCTACGTCCGTAGGGTGAGTGACTATTGGGTCCGAGAATCATGTTCCCTGAGTAGACGGAGCGAACCAAGGATAACGGCCTTCTGCATTCGCGCTGCTAAGATTTCTGCCATATTACGGCAAGCAGGTATTATCCTCAAGTTGGAGAGCAGTGTGTCCATCATTCCACCAAGGACTCCTATGATCAGAACCACCATTTTGACAGAATGGTCCGGATATAACCTGCGGAGTTCAAAGAGAAGATCTCGATATTTAGTCCGTTTTTCCTCCTCTTTTCGAACGATATTCATTTCGCCTGGAGCGGAAAACTCCATGACGAATATCGTTCTACTTTGTTGGTCGAGGAGGACAACATCAGGCTTATTGGCTTGTATTTGCCTGAGGGTGGGGAATGAGTAGTTCCAATAGATCCGGCACCTCTCATTCTCCACCACGGACTCAATATCCCCCGGAACATAAGGCAACACCGGTGTCTCGTCTATACCGTACGAGTGTCGTAGATGGTAGTATAACACTCGTAGCGCCGCGTTATGCCTGTGGATATAGGCTGAGACCGCATAAGATGGGCATGCTGATAGCAAATGCATTACGGTCTCAGGTGCCCCACGACATGCCCTGCATCGGGTGTCAGGGACGTCTATACCCATCACGCGACTACGGTAGACGAGGGTGTTGAAGACACCATCCTGGCAGGCCATTATGAATCCCTCGGTCTCCGACTTTAGCTCACTCGACCTGAGGAAGACAAAGGTCAAGCTTTTGGATAAGCCAAGGTCTTCGATGTTGTGAAAGAAGACGCCATGCATTGGCTTATCCATATGTAGCTGTAGCAGGACCTCTGTCTCCGCAGCTTTGATGTGAGCTTTTTGCTGAACGGGTCCCAACTCGGTGACAGAGTTTGGGTTAGCCCGTTCAGTGTCGAATACGAGACCGAGTTCATCGGCCGCACGGGTTGCTGCCTTAAAAAGAAATGCTCCAATCCCTGCTTTTTCATGGTCGCGGACCATGCAGAGAAGGGGATCTGAACTCCTGATGACTTTACAGGCCCCATCCAGAACCATTCTGTTATGCATACACTCCAAACTCAAAAGTCCACGGCCTCCCCGTTGTCGGTGAAAGTATAACCGTGGAACGGACGATTTAGGATGCAAGCACCTATTGAGATGCATCACTTTGCGAGTTTTAACGTCGAGTTGTCGCAGCTCTTCCTTAGTCCACTTCATTACTCCGAAAGAGTAGAGAAGGATCGGAACGGCAAGCATATTGGTTGCAGCAACTTTGTTCTTCCCCGACAGTTCTGATGACCAGATCTGTCGGAGTTTGTGCTGATACTTGCCGCGGAGAGAGATCTTAACTGTGAATACCTCTTGGGAGTGGCGTTGCTCCACCCCTAGGTAAGTATACGTCTCTCCGGCATCCAGATGATGTAGGATGCTTCCGTCTACGAGCTGGACATCCTCTCCGTATTCCTCGCATCGTCCTCTTTTAAGATGAACCGTGGCACATTTGTCGATCCCAAATTCCATTCCGATAGCATGCGTGTACTCTTCCACCACCCTAAGGGACTGATGTAGGTCCCTTTCTCCAGAGGCATATAATTTCAGGTCATCCATGTAGAACAAATGGGTGACTTTATGCCTCCGGTTGCTGGGGGTGCCGCAGTTGTACCCACGGGTATTCCTAAGTACAACGGACAATGGCAATAGTGAGATGCAGAAGAGAAGAGGGCTGAGGGAGTCTCCCTGAAACACGCCTCTTCTAATGATGACCTGCTCTGTTTGGACTGTGTCTCTACCAGATCTTATGGTGAAGCGAGTCCTCCAGAGTGGCATCAGTTGTCCAATACATCCCACTATTTGATCGGGTACCTCAAGACATCTGAGCAAATGCATGATTAACTCATGCGATGTTGTATCAAATGCCTTGCGGTAATCGATCCAGGCCATCGAAAGGTTACGCTTATACTGCACGGAGTCCTGCGTGATACATCTATCGATGAGCAGGTTCTCCTTGCAGCCGGCGACCCCTTTCTTTGACCCTCTTTGCTCATATATCCGTTCGTACACCGGATCAACTGCGGAGAGAATGCGCGTGTATAAGATGCGTGTAAACAACTTATAACACGCATTCAAGCATGTTATCGGCCTGTAATTCTTTGGATCAGACAAATCTCCGTTTTTGGGGATGAGCACGGTTCGCCCCTCGACAAACCACTCCGGAATCTGCTGCTCCCCATCTAGCCATGAGTTAAAAACTCTAGCCAGATGGCGGTGGGTTGTTGGAAACTTTTTCCACCAATAGTTATTCAACCCATCAGGGCCTGGAGCAGCGAAATTCTTAGAACCTTTTAGGGCCCTTCGAACTTCTTCCGTGGTTATCGGATTGCGCAGATCATTGTGCTCATACTGCCGAAGCGTCCTGCAGTAAGCTTCGAACTGCGCTAGGGCTGGAGTGTCTACATTGAGTGGTTGCGGAAACTCATAGATGTTCTTCCAGAAGGTTTCTACCCGATCAGCAGCCGGCGGGTTATCGACAACACGTGGAGGCTCTTGGAATAAGCGAGAAGGTTTATCGCGGAACTTCATGTTTTCCGCGATACTTCTCGCCCGCCTCACTAGTGACTTCTTTGCAGCCACTAGCATTCGTATCCTATCAAGACAGTGCTGTTTTATGGTAAACAGCACGCCTTGATTCAATGTGTGGTGAGCTCGTCTTAGCTTTGCAGCAACTATTGTTATTATTATTATTATTATTAATATTATTATTATTATTATTATTATTATTATTATTATTATTATTATTATTATTATTATTATTATTATTATTATTATTATTATTATTATTATTATTATTATTATTATTATTATTATTATTATTATTATTATTATTATTATTATTATTATTATTATTATTATTATTATTATTATTATTATTATTATTATTATTATTATTATTATTATTATTATTATTATTATTATTATTATTATTATTATTATTATTATTATTATTATTATTATTATTATTATTATTATTATTATTATTATTATTATAAATTTTTTTTTCCCGTTGGGAATGTACCAGTCAGGCCCTGTCTCCGGTGCTCCGATACATCCGGAGGGCGCGCTGGTGTCGTTAACCCCATTAACCACTCCCTACGTCCGTAGGGTGAGTGACTATTGGGTCCGAGAATCATGTGCCCTGAGTAGACGGAGCGAACCAAGGATGACGGCCTTCTGCATTCGCGCTGCTAAGATTTCTGCCATATTACGGCAAGCAGGTATTATCTTCAAGTTGGAGAGCAGTGTGTCCATCATTCCACCGAGGACTCCTATGATCAGAACCACCATTTTGACAGAATGGTCCGGATATAACCTGCGGAGTTCAAAGAGAAGATCTCGATATTTAGTCCGTTTTTCCTCCTCTTTTCGAACGATATTCATTTCGCCTGGAGCGGAAAACTCCATGACGAATATCGTTCTACTTTGGTGGTCGAGGAGGACAACATCAGGCTTATTGGCTTGTATTTGCCTGAGGGTGGGGAATGAGTAGTTCCAATAGATCCGGCACCTCTCATTCTCCACCACGGACTCAATATCCCCCGGAACATAAGGCAACACCGGTGTCTCGTCTATACCGTACGAGTGTCGTAGATGGTAGTATAACACTCGTAGCGCCGCGTTATGCCTGTGGATATAGGCTGAGACCGCATAAGATGGGCATGCTGATAGCAAATGCATTACGGTCTCAGGTGCCCCACGACATGCCCAGCATCGGGTGTCAGGGACGTCTATACCCATCACGCGACTACGGTAGACGAGGGTGTTGAAGACACCATCTTGGCAGGCCATTATGAATCCCTCGGTCTCCGACTTTAGCTCACTCGACCTGAGGAAGGCATAGGTCATGCTTTTGGATAAGCCAAGGTCTTCGATGTTGTGAAAGAAGACACCATGCATTGGCTTATCCATATGTAGCTGTAGCAGGACCTCTGTCTCCGCAGCTTTGATGTGAGCTTTTTGCTGAACGGGTCCCAACTCGGTGACAGAGTTTGGGTTAGCCCGTTCAGTGTCGAATACGAGACCGAGTTCATCGGCCGCACGGGTTGCTGCCTTAAAAAGAAATGCTCCAATCCCTGCTTTTTCACGGTCGCGTACCATGCAGAGAAGGGGATCTGAACTCCTGATGACTTTACAGGCCCCATCCAGAACCATTCTGTTATGCATACACTCCAAACTCAAAAGTCCACGGCCTCCCCGTTGTCTGGGAAAGTATAACCGCGGAACGGACGATTTAGGATGCAAGCTCCTATTGAGATGCATCACTTTGCGAGTTTTAACGTCGAGTTGTCGCAGCTCTTCCTTAGTCCACTTCATCACTCCGAAAGAGTAGAGAAGGATCGGAACGGCAAGCATATTGGTTGCAGCAACTTTGTTCTTCCCCGACAGTTCTGATGACCAGATCTGTTGGAGTTTATGCTGATACTTGCCGCGGAGAGAGTTCTTAACTGTGAGTACCTCTTGAGAGCGGCGTTGCTCCATCCCTAGGTAAGTATACGTCTCTCCGGCATCCAGATGATGTTGGATGCTTCCGTCTACGAGCTGGACATCCTCTCCGTATTCCCCGCATCGTCCTCTTTTGAGATGAACCGTGGCACATTTGTCGATCCCAAATTCCATTCTGATATCATGCGTGTACTCTTCCACCACCCTTAGGGACTGATGTAGGTCCCTTTCTCCAGAGGCATATAATTTGAGGTCATCCATGTAAAACAGATGGGTGACTTTATGCCTCCGGTTGCTGGGGGTGCCGCAGCTGTACCCACGGGTATTCCTGAGTAAAACGGACAATGGCAATAGTGAGATGCAGAAGAGAAGAGGGCTGAGGAAGTCTCCCTGAAACACGCCTCTTCTAATGATGACCTGCTCTGTTTGGACTGTGTCTCTACCAGATCTTATGGTGAAGCGAGTCCTCCAGAGTGGCATCAGTTGTCCAATGCATCCCACTATTTGATCGGGTACCTCAAGACATCTGAGCAAATGCATGATTAACTCATGCGATGTTGTATCAAATGCCTTGCGGTAATCGATCCAGGCCATCGAAAGGTTACGCTTATACTGCACGGAGTCCTGCGTGATACATCTATCGATGAGCAGGTTCTCCTTGCAGCCGGCGACCCCTTTCTTTGACCCTCTTTGCTCATATATCTGTTCATACACCGGATCAACTGCGGAGAGAATGCGCGTGTATAAGATGCGCGTAAACAACTTATAGCACGCATTCAAGCATGTTATTGGCCTGTAATTCTTTGGATCAGACAAATCTCCGTTCTTGGGGATGAGCACGGTTCGCCCCTCGACAAACCACTCCGGAATCTGCTGCTCCCCATCTAGCCATGAGTTAAAAACTCTAGCCAGATGGCGGTGGGTTGTTGGAAACTTTTTCCACCAATAGTTACTCAACCCATCAGGGCCTGGAGCAGCAAAGTTCTTTGAGCCTTTGAGGGCCCCTCGAACTTCTTCCGTGGTTATCGGATTGCGCAGATCATTGTGCTCAGGCTGCCGAAGCGTCCTGCAGTAAGCTTCGAACTGCGCTAGGGCTGGAGTGTCTACATTGAGTGGTTGCGGAAACTCATAGATGTTCTTCCAGAAGGTTTCTACCCGATCAGCAGCCGGCGGGTTATCGACAACACGTGGAGGCTCTTGGGATAAGCGGGAAGGTTTATCGCGGAACTTTATGTTTTCCGCGATACTTCTCGCCCTCCTCACTAGTGACTTCTTTGCAGCCACTAGCATTCGTATCCTATCAAGACAGTGCTGTTTTATGGTGAACAGCACGCCTTGATTCAATGTGTGGTGAGTTCGTCTTAGCCTTGCAGCAACTATTGTTATTATTATTATTATTATTAATATTATTATTATTATTATTATTATTATTATTATTATTATTATTATTATTATTATTATTATTATTATTATTATTATTATTATTATTATTATTATTATTATTATTATTATTATTATTATTATTATTATTATTATTATTATTATTATTATTATTATTATTATTATTATTATTATTATTATTATTATTTTCTCCTTAGGAGTGTACCAGTCAGACCCTGTTTCCGGTGCTCCGACCCATCCGGAGGGCGCGCTGGTGTCGTTAACCCCAACAACCATTCCCCACGTCCGTAGGGTGAGTGATTATTGGGTCCAAGAATCATCTGCCCTGAGCAGACGGAGCGAACCAATAATAACGGCCTTCTGCATTCGTGCTGCTAAGATTTCTGCCATATTACGGCAAGCAGCTATTATCTTCAAATTGGAGAGCAGTTTGTCCATCATTCCACCAAGGACACCTATGATCAGAACCACCATTTTGACAGAATGGTCCAGATACAACCTGCGGAGTTCAAAGAGAAGATCTCGATATTTACTCCGTTTTTCCTCCTCTTTCCGAACGATATTCATTTCGCCTGGAGCGGAAAACTCCACGACGAATATCGTTTTACTTTGGTGGTCGAGGAGGACAACATCAGGCTTATTGGCTTGTATTAGCCTGAGGGTGGGGAATGAGTAGTTCCTTATTATTATTATTATTATTATTATTATTATTATTATTATTATTATTATTATTATTATTATTATTATTATTATTATTATTATTATTATTATTATAATTATTATTATTATTATTATTATTATTATTATTATTATTATTATTATTATTATTATTATTATTATTATTATTATTATTATTATTATTATTATTATTATTATTATTATTATTATTTTTTCCTTAGGAGTGTACCAGTCAGGCCCTGTCTCCGGTGCTCCGACCCATCCGGAGGGCGCGCTGGTGTTGTTAACCCCAACAACCACTCCCCACGTCCGTAGGGTGAGTGATTATTGGGTCCGAGAATCATGTGCCCTGAGCAGACGGAGCCAACCAAGAATAACGGCCTTCTGCATTCGTGCTGCTAAGATTTCTGCCATATTACGGCAAGCAGCTATTATCTTCAAATTGGAGAGCACTGTGTCCATCATTCCACCAAGGACTCCTATGATCAGAACCACCATTTTGACAGAATGGTCCGGATACAACCTGCGGAGTTCAAAGAGAAGATCTCGATATTTAGTCCGTTTTTCCTCCTCTTTCCGAACGATATTCATTTCGCCTGGAGCGGAAAACTCCACGACGAATATCGTTTTACTTTGATGGTCGAGGAGGACAACATCAGGCTCATTGGCTTGTATTTGCCTGAGGGTGGGGAATGAGAAGTTCCAATAGATTCGGCACCTCTCATTCTCCACCACGGACTCAATATCCCCCGGAACATAAGGCAACACCGGTGTCTCGTCTATACCGTATGAGTGTCGTAGATGGTAGTACAACAGTCGTAGAGCCGCGTTATGCCTGTGGATATAGGCTGAGACCGCATAACATGGGCATGCTGATAGCAGATGCATTACGGTCTCAGGTGCCCCACGACATGCCCTGCATCGGGTGTCAGGGACGTCTATACCCATCACGCGACTACGGTAGACAAGGGTGTTGAAGACACCATCCTGGCAAGCCATTATGAATCCCTCGGTCTCCGACTTTAGCTCACTCGACCTGAGGAAGGCAAAGGTCAAGCTTTTGGATAAGCCAATGTCTTCGATGTTGTGAAAGAAGACACCATGCATTGGCTTATCCATATGTAGCTGTAAAAGGACCTCTGTCTCCGCAGCTTTGATGTGAGCTTTTTGCTGAACGGGTCCCAACTCGGTGACAGAGTTTGGGTTAGCCCGTTCAGTGTCGAATACGAGACCGAGTTCATCGGCCGCACGGGTTGCTGCCTTAAAAAGAAATGCTCCAATCCCTGCTTTTTCATGGTCGCGGACCATGCAGAGAAGGGGATCTGAACTCCGGATGACTTTACAGGCCCCATCCAGAACCATTCTGTTATGCATACACTCCAAACTCAAAAGTCCACGGCCTCCCCGTTGTCTGGAAAAGTATAACCGTGGAACGGACGATTTAGGATGCAAGCTCCTATTGAGATGCATCATTTTGCGAGTTTTAACGTCGAGTTGTCGCAGCTCTTCCTTAGTCCACTTCATTACTCCGAAAGAGTAAAGAAGGATCGGAACGGCAAGCATATTGGTTGCAGCAACTTTGTTCTTCCCCGACAGTTCTGATGACCAGATCTGTCGGAGTTTATGCTGATACTTGCCACGGAGAGAGTTCTTAACTGTGAATTCCTCTTGGGATTGGCGTTGCTCCACCCCTAGGTAAGTATACGTCTCTCCGGCATCCAGATGATGTAGGATGCTTCCGTCTACGAGCTGGACATCCTCTCCGTATTCCTCGCATCGTCCTCTTTTAAGATGAACCGTGGCACATTTGTCGATCCCAAATTCCATTCCGATAGCATGCGTGTACTCTTCCACCACCCTAAGGGACTGATGTAGGTCCCTTTCTCCAGAGGCATATAATTTTAGGTCATCCATGTAGAACAAATGGGTGACTTTATGCCTCCGGTTGCTGGGGGTGCCGCAGTTGTACCCACGGGTATTCCTGAGTACAACGGACAATGGCAATAGTGAGATGCAGAAGAGAAGAGGGCTGAGGGAGTCTCCCTGAAACTCGCCTCTTCTAATGATGACCTGCTCTGTTTGGACTGTGTCTCTACCAGATCTTATGGTGAAGCGAGTCCTCCAGAGTGGCATCAGTTGTCTAATACATCCCACTATTTGATCGGGTACCTCAAGACATCTGAGCAAATGCATGATTAACTCATGCGATGTTGTATCATCCAGGTCATCGAAAGGTTACGCTTATACTGCACGGAGTCCTGCGTGATACATCTATCGATGAGCAGGTTCTCCTTGCAGCCGGCGACCCCTTTCTTTGACCCCCTTTGCTCATATATCCGTTCGTACACCGGATCAACTGCGGAGAGAATGCGCGTGTATAAGATGCGTGTAAACAACTTATAACGCGCATTCAAGCATGTTATCGGCCTGTAATTCTTTGGATCAGACAAATCTCCGTTTTTGGGGATGAGCACGGTTCGCCCCTCGACAAACCACTCCGGAATCTGCTGCTCCCCATCTAGCCATGAGTTAAAAACTCTAGCCAGATGGCGGTGGGTTGTTGGAAACTTTTTCCACCAATAGTTATTCAACCCATCAGGGCCTGGAGCAGCGAAATTCTTAGAACCTTTTAGGGCCCTTCGAACTTCTTCCGTGGTTATCGGATTGCGCAGATCATTGTGCTCATGCTGCCGAAGCGTCCTGCAGTAAGCTTCGAACTGCGCTAGGGCTGGAGTGTCTACATTGAGTGGTTGCGGAAACTCATAGATGTTCTTCCAGAAGGTTTCTACCCGATCAGCAGCCGGCGGGTTATCGACATCACGTGGAGGCTCTTGGAATAAGCGAGAAGGTTTATCGCGGAACTTCATGTTTTCCGCGATACTTCTCGCCCGCCTCACTAGTGACTTCTTTGCAGCCACTAGCATTCGTATCCTATCAATACAGTGCTGTTTTATGGTAAACAGCACGCCTTGATTCAATGTGTGGTGAGCTCGTCTTAGCTTTGCAGCAATTCGCCGCACTGCCGGCGTAAAAGGCCTATTGGCCGACATGTAGTCCACCACACACTGGATACGAGACGCGTGTTGTCTCGCCGACTTGATCTTAGCTTCCATCTTGTGAACGCGTCGCTCATGCCTCCCAACAAGAGCGGTGGTTTCCCTCCTCTCCGTCTGGGATAGAGAACGAGCGGCGTCGTACACGACAGAATTGATCTGCCAGATGGTAGCCTCTTCTGAAAGAACATCGCCAATCTCTGCATCCACTCGTGCCAGTTCTTGCGGCTTCAGGGGCTTCATATTGTGAAGCGCCCTGCGGATTCTGATGTCCTCCATTGGTGGTATGATGCGAGCCTCCTCTACAGCCAGACCGACACGTGGCATATCTGCCACTTCTGCCACTTCCTTAATCGGCTGAGGAGGAGCTCTAACATAGCCTCGAGCCCGGAGATAGGAAACATAATCCCTGAGATTTTGGGCGGAAACAGCGGCATGCTCTGGGTGTCTTTCACACCAGAGAGCATGCACCCTTGCCATGTATCCTCTCCGGGCGGGCTCACTGCTCTCATAGATATACAGAAGTCCGTCTCTCAATTCGTCCGTCCACTCAAAGCGTCCGTTGTCATTGCGGTTGTCATTTGGCAAATCATCGTTGTTGGCCCCACCACCTTGCCTTTGACCCCTAATCCGAGGGGGTCGGTTGTGGGGGCCTCTTCCCCGATTGTTTGGAACCGAGTATTAGGGTTTACTAGGGGGGTTAACCCAGTAAACCCACGGCCGACACCGGAGGGAAAGATGCCTTTTCCCTCCCGGATGCGCATGAACTGCCGGTCCGATTTTGCATCATTTGCTCGGGTAGGTGGTGTCGCAACTCACCAGGGCCTTAGGTGTTGGTTGACCTCCCTGCATTTTATTATTATTTTTTTTAATATTATTATTATTATTATTATTATTATTATTATTTTTTTCTCCTTAGGAGTGTACCAGTCAGGCCCTGTCTCCGGTGCTCCGACCCATCCGGAGGGCGCGCTGGTGTCGTTAACCCCAATAACCACTCCCTACATCCGTAGGGTGAGTGATTATTGGGTCCGAGAATCGTGTGCCCTGAGTAGACGAAGCGAACCAAGTATAACGGCCTTCTGCATTCGCGCTGCTAAGATTTCTGCCATATTACGGCAAGCAGGTATTATCCTCAAGTTGGAGAGCAGTGTGTCCATCATTCCACCAAGGATTCCTATGATCAGAACCACCATTTTGACAGAATGGTCCGGATATAACCTGCGGAGTTCAAAGAGAAGATCTCGATATTTAGTCCGTTTTTCCTCCTCTTTTCGAACGATATTCATTTCGCCTGGAGCGGAAAACTCCATGACGAATATCGTTCTACTTTGGTGGTCGAGGAGGACAACATCAGGCTTATTGGCTTGTATTTGCCTGAGGGTGGGGAATGAGTAGTTCCAATAGATCCGGCACCTCTCATTCTCCACCACGGACTCAATATCCCCCGGAACATAAGGCAACACCGGTGTCTCGTCTATACCGTACGAGTGTCGTAGATGGTAGTATAACACTCGTAGCGCCGCGTTATGCCTGTGGATATAGGCTGAGACCGCATAAGATGGGCATGCTGATAGCAAATGCATTACGGTCTCAGGTGCCCCACGACATGCCCTGCATCGGGTGTCAGGGACGTCTATACCCATCACGCGACTACGGTAGACGAGGGTGTTGAAGACACCATCCTGGCAGGCCATTATGAATCCCTCGGTCTCCGACTTTAGCTCACTCGACCTGAGGAAGGCAAAGGTCAAGCTTTTGGATAAGCCAAGGTCTTCGATGTTGTGAAAGAAGACACCATGCATTGGCTTATCCATATGTAGCTGTAGCAGGACCTCTGTCTCCGCAGCTTTGATGTGAGCTTTTTGCTGAACGGGTCCCAACTCGATGACAGAGTTTGGGTTAGCCCGTTCAGTGTCGAATACGAGACCGAGTTCATCGGCCGCACGGGTTGCTGCCTTAAAAAGAAATGCTCCAATCCCTGCTTTTTCATGGTCGCGGACCATGCAGAGAAGGGGATCTGAACTCCTGATGACTTTACAGGCCCCATCCAGAACCATTCTGTTATGCATACACTCCAAACTCAAAAGTCCACGGCCTCCCCGTTGTCTGGGAAAGTATAACCGTGGAACGGACGATTTAGGATGCAAGCACCTATTGAGATGCATCACTTTGCGAGTTTTAACGTCGAGTTGTCGCAGCTCTTCCTTAGTCCACTTCATTACTCCGAAAGAGTAGAGAAGGATCGGAACGGCAAGCATATTGGTTGCAGCAACTTTGTTCTTCCCCGACAGTTCTGATGACCAGATCTGTCGGAGTTTGTGCTGATACTTGCCGCGGAGAGAGTTCATAACTGTGAATACCTCTTGGGAGTGGCGTTGCTCCACCCCTAGGTAAGTATACGTCTCTCCGGCATCCAGATGATGTAGGATGCTTCCGTCTACGAGCTGGACATCCTCTCCGTATTCCTCGCATCGTCCTCTTTTAAGATGAACCGTGGCAAATTTGTCGATCCCAAATTCCATTCCGATAGCATGCGTGTACTCTTCCACCACCCTAAGGGACTGATGTAGGTCCCTTTCTCCAGAGGCATATAATTTTAGGTCATCCATGTAGAACAAATGGGTGACTTTATGCCTCCGGTTGCTGGGGGTGCCGCAGTTGTACCCACGGGTATTCCTGAGTACAACGGACAATGGCAATAGTGAGATGCAGAAGAGAAGAGGGCTGAGGGAGTCTCCCTGAAACACGCCTCTTCTAATGATGACCTGCTCTGTTTGGACTGTCTCTACCAGATCTTATGGTGAAGCGAGTCCTCCAGAGTGGCATCAGTTGTCCAATACATCCCACTATTTGATCGGGTACCTCAAGACATCTGAGCAAATGCATGATTAACTCATGCGATGTTGTATCAAATGCCTGCGGTAATCGATCCAGGCCATCGAAAGGTTACGCTTATACTGCACGGAGTCCTGCGTGATACATCTATCGATGAGCAGGTTCTCCTTGCAGCCGGCGACCCCTTTCTTTGACCCTCTTTGCTCATATATCCGTTCGTACACCGGATCAACTGCGGAGAGAATGCGCGTGTATAAGATGCGTGTAAACAACTTATAACACGCATTCAAGCATGTTATCGGCCTGTAATTCTTTGGATCAGACAAATCTCCGTTTTTGGGGATGAGCACGGTTCGCCCCTCGACAAACCACTCCGGAATCTGCTGCTCCCCATCTAGCCATGAGTTAAAAACTCTAGCCAGATGGCGGTGGGTTGTTGGAAACTTTTTCCACCAATAGTTATTCAACCCATCAGGGCCTGGAGCAGCGAAATTCTTAGAACCTTTTAGGGCCCTTCGAACTTCTTCCGTGGTTATCGGATTGCGCAGATCATTGTGCTCATGCTGCCGAAGCGTCCTGCAGTAAGCTTCGAACTGCGCTAGGGCTGGAGTGTCTACATTGAGTGGTTGCGGAAACTCATAGATGTTCTTCCAGAAGGTTTCTACCCGATCAGCAGCCGGCGGGTTATCGACAACACGTGGAGGCTCTTGGAATAAGCGAGAAGGTTTATCGCGGAACTTCATGTTTTCCGCGATACTTCTCGCCCGCCTCACTAGTGACTTCTTTGCAGCCACTAGCATTCGTATCCTATCAAGACAGTGCTGTTTTATGGCAAACAGCACGCCTTGATTCAATGTGTGGTGAGCTCGTCTTAGCTTTGCAGCAATTCGCCGCACTGCCGGCGTAAAAGGCCTATTGGCCGACATGTAGTCCACCACACACTGGATACGAGACGCGTGTTGTCTCGCCGACTTGATCTTAGCTTCCATCTTGTGAACGCGTCGCTCATGCCTCCCAACAAGAGCGGTGGTTTCCCTCCTCTCCGTCTGGGATAGAGCACGAGCGGCGTCGTACACGACAGAATTGATCTGCCAGATGGTAGCCTCTTCTGAAAGAACATCGCCAATCTCTGCATCCACTCGTGCCAGTTCTTGCGGCTTCAGGGGCTTCATATTGTGAAGCGCCCTGCGGGTTCTGATGTCCTCCATTGGTGGTATGATGCGAGCCTCCTCTACAGCCAGACCGACACGTGGCATATCTGCCACTTCTGCCACTTCGTTAATCGGCTGAGGAGGAGCTCTAACATAGCCTCGAGCCCGGAGATAGGAAACATAATCCCTGAGATTTTGGGCGGAAACGGCGGCATGCTCTGGGTGTCTTTCACACCAGAGAGCATGCATCCTTGCCATGTATCCTCTCCGGGCGGGCTCACTGCTCTCGTAGATATACAGAAGTCCGTCTCTCAATTCGTCCGTCCACTCAAAGCGTCCGTTGTCATTGCGGTTGTCATTTGGCAAATCATCGTTGTTGGCCCCACCACCTTGCCTTTGACCCCTAATCCGAGGGGGTCGGTTGTGGGGGCCTCTTCCCCGATTGTTTGGAACCGAGTATTAGGGTTTACTGGGGGGTTAACCCAGTAAACCCACGGCCGACACCGGAGGGAAAGATGCCTTTTCCCTCCCGGATGCGCATGAGCTGCCGGTCCGATTTTGCATCCTTTGCTCGGGTAGGTGGTGTCGCAACTCACCAGGGCCTTAGGTGTTGGTTGACCTCTCTGCCTATTATTATTATTATTATTATTATTATTATTATTATTATTATTATTATTATTATTATTATTATTATTATTATTATTATTATTATTATTATTATTATTATTATTATTATTATTATTATTATTATTATTATTATTATTATTATTATTATTATTATTATTATTATTATTATTATTATTATTATTATTATTATTATTATTATTATTATTATTATTATTATTATTATTATTATTATTATTATTATTATTATTATTATTATTATTATTATTATTATTATTATTTTTTTTTTTTATTTTTTTTTTTTCCCGTTGGGAATGTACCAGTCAGGCCCTGTCTCCGGTGCTCCGATACATCCGGAGGGCGCGCTGGTGTCGTTAACCCCAATAACCACTCCCTACGTCCGTAGGGTGAGTGACTATTGGGTCCGAGAATCATGTGCCCTGAGTAGACGGAGCGAACCAAGGATGACGGCCTTCTGCATTCGCGCTGCTAAGATTTCTGCCATATTACGGCAAGCAGGTATTATCTTCAAGTTGGAGAGCAGTGTGTCCATCATTCCACCAAGGACTCCTATGATCAGAACCACCATTTTGACAGAATGGTCCGGATATAACCTGCGGAGTTCAAAGAGAAGATCTCGATATTTGGTCCGTTTTTCCTCCTCTTTTCGAACGATATTCATTTCGCCTGGAGCAGAAAACTCCATGACGAATATCGTTCTACTTTGGTGGTCGAGGAGGACAACATCAGGCTTATTGGCTTGTATTTGCCTGAGGGTGGGGAATGAGTAGTTCCAATAGATCCGGCACCTCTCATTCTCCACCACGGACTCAATATCCCCCGGAACATAAGGCAACACCAGTGTCTCGTCTATACCGTACGAGTGTCTTAGATGGTAGTACAACACTCGTAGCGCCGCGTTATGCCTGTGGATATAGGCTGAGACCGCATAAGCTGAGCATGCTGATAGCAAATGCATTACGGTCTCAGGTGCCCCACGACATGCCCTGCATCGGGTGTCAGGGACGTCTATACCCATCACGCGACTACGGTAGACGAGGGTGTTGAAGACACCATCCTGGCTGGCCATTATGAATCCCTCGGTCTCCGACTTTAGCTCACTCAACCTGAGGAAGGCAAATGTCAATGTTTTGGATAAGCCAAGGTCTTCGATGTTGTTGAAGAAGACACTATGCATTGGCTTATCCGTATGCAGCTGTAGGAGGACCTCTGTCTCCGCAGCTTTGATGTGAGCTTTAAGCTGAACGGGTCCCAACTCGGTGACAGAGTTTGGGTTAGCCCGTTCAGTGTCGAATACGAGACCAAGTTCATCGGCTGCACGGGTTGTTTTCAGAGCAATAAAAGATATAGAGGTGCCATTTCTATAAGCACAACACACGTTGTTATGAAAGCTGCATATCACTATCCTTTGTGATTGTTTGTTTGTGAGGGGTAACCTCCGATTCGGAGGGGGAGATTTGTTATCGTTATGACATTCAGACGTAAGCTTAGAACCAGTGGCGGCGTGCTGATAAATTTTTTTCATGTTATATTTTTATCTATAGACGACCACATGCCAGGTAGGAAAGCCCGAGTGTTGTCAAGATGTCAATCAAAAATACTTTATTGAGCGAAGAATTAGATTCTTACTGACAAAGCATAGCATAAGATCATGCACACAAAAAATAAATGTAACTGCCGAAGTGAACAATAGCTCTATTTTGATGTAGTCTTGATTTGGTCACAGGATGGAGCAGTGACTTGCTTATGGTAAATCGTCTGTCCAGCTTGAAACAAATTAAAATTTTGGATTGCATTCTTTAATTCCTTTGCTGAAGTTGTCCAATTTTTTGGATCTGACGGATTATAGTTCTCGTTGCTACTTTTAAACACTTTCTTCTGGTATCATTTGTGTATCATCGGTTTCGCATCACGAATGTCTCTAAAATAGCATATATTTCAAACACACACACACTCACACACACACACACACCCACACATAACTGTCAAGTTATTATAATGTTATAGTTGCAGAACAGTGAAGTAAATGCCATGACCAACAAATTTAAACTAAAAAAATATCACTGAACTCGAAACACATCACAATCTTTATGAATAACTAGGCACAATGTTGTGATTAGAATAGCTCGGAAAACAAATCTATGGCTTGCACTTCTCTTTGAGGCTATAAATCCTATACAGTATCCAGATTTTTTTTTATACAGATAGGAAAGCCTTTACCTATTTGGAAATCCTCAGAAAATGTTATTCTTCAAAAAAAAATCCTGCATCTTCCCAAACTCTAAATTCACTATCCAAACTGTGCTTATTTCCATTTGTGTAAGAGGGACATGAAAAATTCGAAGTACAATACACAAAAAACTCTTTGGAGAAGAATATATGTATTTAAGAGAAAGTTTTATATAGAGAATCATAGCCTTCTATGATAAAGTAAGTGACAATTTTTGAGTCCATCACTCTTCATTTACGGATTAAAGGAATTCAACGAGAAATCTCCTGTAATTGGGAGTATGGGCTCTCTCAAAAGATTAAAAATGACACTCAACCCATTGATAAGATTTTAAACTTGCGTTGATTCACAGTTTTTCATTTACAACAAAGAAGTTTGTGTCCACGTCCGGTTTAACCGGAAGCGATACGCCACTGAATAAATTCCAGATCGATTATTCATGTTGATATATGTGGTATTCCATGTTTGCCATGTTGGTACCAATGTCCCTGTCTCAGTTGGCAACTACCGAAATCGGTAATGCAGACAATGACAAATATGAACATGCAAATGGGAATGACGCTTGACGCTAGTTGCAAGATGAAGAAACAAACAGACAATTTTTAATTGTTTGGGATTAAATTCGTGTCGTATAGTGCTCGGAGCCCTCGGAGGTGCTTTATTTATTACAGTGTTCACGTTCACTTGGTTGACTATTCAATACTCATTTTGACTCACAGTATTCATATCAGGTAAAGTCTCGCTGAAGTAACAGTAACTGATTGCTAATTCCTGGGGGATTGAGAGGCTTTGAAACTGATTGTCGTTTGAATCCAAGGTG
The DNA here is from genome assembly GCA_944452925.2 of Chrysolina oricalcia. Lineage (NCBI taxonomy): Eukaryota > Metazoa > Arthropoda > Insecta > Coleoptera > Chrysomelidae > Chrysolina > Chrysolina oricalcia. The sequence goes on along the minus strand of OX101815.2, from coordinate 43,260,650 downwards.
AAGGGTGTTTGAGTAAAGATAAGGTGCAAAATAAAACTGGAGGAATAAAATTTTCACGAAATATTACAGAAGAGTAAAATAGGAATTCAGTGCTACCCCATCCATTCGAAGTGGTGATTGACTGTCCTGTTGTTGTTGTCCATTGCACAAAAATGGATGTTCAACTCATAAAATTATGAAAACATATTTTTGTATCAAATACTCAACTCATTATTGATTGTTTTTCAGGCAATGCAACATATCTTGCTCAAATTCCTGATGGAATTTAGAAACTGAATTCAGTTTCAAAATTTTGATCCCAGGAATACGCCCTTGAAATATTTGTATCGAATTCAATATATCCAGTTAATGTCCATAAAATATCCCGTTTATATCCATAACATATCCAGTTCATGTCCATTTCATACCATTACAGGTCCATCAGAGGTCCAATGTAGACAGATTAGAGGTCCATGAGAAGTCCAATTTAGGTCCATCAAGTCCAATTTAGGTCCATCAGAAGTCCAATTTAGGTCCATCAGAAGTCCATGCTATATTTATCATGTCCAGTGAATGTCCATTTTGGTCCAATGTATATCCATCCTTAGTACACACTGGACATCCAATGGACGTCCAATTTTGTGGCATATGGATATCCAGTGGATATCCATAGGATATCCTTTTGGACATGAACGGACGTCCAATGGATATTCGTTATGTCCATTGTGGACATCATTTGGACGTCCATTGTATATCCGAGTGTTATCTGGGTACCACAGTTTGTTTTAGTAAAAGATGAAGAACCCACCCAAAGAATTGATGTTGAATCCAGAGCAATAGCATTAGCCTTTTCACTGCCTTTTATTTCACTATGAATAAGTAACCTCTTGTAAATGTATTCGAATTAACGAGCTGTAGGATTATTATTATTACCACCTTTATTTCTGACAGCACTGAAAAAAATCTCTAAATGGTCCTGTCAATACTTATATGTTAACACATACTTCAAAATCGGAGTTTTCACAAGATATTTTGAAAAAAAATCCTGCAAACTCTTGAAACAGATTAAAAATCCAACAAAGCCAGTTTTGCGCTTAGATTGAACAATTGGATTATCCTGATATCTTAAACTTAAAATATAAACAATGCTCAAGCCCAATATTTCTCTCCATCCTGCGAACTGCGCAACTACGGTAACAGAGAGCCTCTACGAACCGTCACTGTTGAAAAACAAATTGGTTGCGTTATTTACGGAAGCCCGGTCGGGCCATTCAGACTTCAGAGTTCAGACATCCTCCGAATTCAGACATTCTCCGAATTCAGACGCCCTCTGAATTCAGACATCCTCTGAAATTGTTTTAAGATACCTATATTGTCCTGTTTATACCAAGGAGACTAAAATTTAACATATCGTGAATCTTGTAACAACTCTGATGTGACGAGTGATTCACTTTTGTTTTTAATTTTTCAAAGGCAATCGAGGACTAGGTAGTTTCATTTATAATGGCAGGCTGACAAATCCCTTGAAGGAACAGTTCACTGTTATAATACAACGACACCGAATATTGCGTGGTGTTCAGATGTCTCCTGTTTTATTCCAAAGTTTCTCAAGTAAAACTCGATACACCAGGATTTATTAGTGAAATATGTGATATTTTGCATCATATTGATCTTGAATTGTGATTGGCATTAAAAAAACATTTCTGAAAAAACTGAGCAGAATGAAAATATTAAAATAAGTTATGGTAATTTTTTTTGAGTTCATATATTTTTATTTTTAATTTTATTTTATTTATGTAAATGTAAGTGAATGAAAATGTAATTTGAAATATCTTATTTTCTAGTGAAAACTTTTCGGAGTTTTCAGTTAACAGAAACTAATCTCTCATTGTTATAATAATTTCATAGGGCGATTTGAGTATTATTATAATGGATTCAAAAGAGGAGACCAAGACCAAAGTGTACAAAGTGTAATCTTCATCTGATTACCTTCTGTTAATATTTTCACCTTTTAACGTATTTTTTAAAATTACATAGATAAAATAATTCTTATTTTTATTTTAGACTATAAATTATATCATTTTGCCTAAATGATGTAGTAAGATTTTTCATATTTGCGTCATTTTATGCAATAATCTAAGGTTATAGGTAAACATGAGCGCAGCGCTCACCCGCGGGCAATGGTGTAATTATTTGTAGTGCGGGTAATGCAGGGATAATGAGAAAATTTTCCAATGAAAATATTTATTTCACCCATATCAAACAGAGTTTTTTCTATAAAACGTAACATGTGGTATCGACAACTTGAAATAAAAAGACGAACAGAAGATGAATTCGTTGTGGGAAACCAATTAAAATCATGGTTTTCTCGAATGCAAGGAATGAAACATTGAACAAGCTTTAAAACATAGCTATATTCAAATAACAAGTCAATGGAAACCTAATGAATACACTTAGGTGGTATTCTACAGGTCGATTTATCCTTATCTTACATAGATAACACTTTTTTCTTTGATAATAAGAGCAGAGGAAAAATTTTGAAAATTGAATTCTTATCCTACTGGAAGAAACAGGAAATAAATCGAAATCTTCACAGATTGAAGGGTACAAAAATTTCAGTGGCAAACGATCTTAGCCCCGAAAATCAAGTAATTCATAAGGTTCTGCGAAAATACCTCAACATTGCTAAAAAGAACGGAGCCAAAGCTACCATCCGACAAAATTTCTTGTACTTGAATAATACAAAATATACGACTCGTCCAATCCGGAGCTACTGGCAGGCAACATAACTAACGAGGATACTGGACTGAAAAGAAAACAACCTTCATCTCCCGAGCACTCCGCTCCTAGACAAACTATCAGAACTAGAGCTACCAAAAATCAAGATACTATATAATATTATATCAGCTGCTTTTTCTAGACCATTATATATATATATATATATATATATATATATATATATATTTATATATATATATATATATTTTATTTTATTTATTTCTACTTCAACATATATACATATTTATATTTTTTTCTTGTAATGTCGAATTTTAATTTGTGTCATATAAATGTTAGATCACTTACGAGCGACTTTTCAGAATTTAAGGAAAAAGTATTTAATGTCTTTGATATTGTTACTATATCTGAAACTTGGCTATCTGATTCTGTAATGAGCGATTCGATTTCCTTACCAGGTTATAGTCTATTTCGGTCTGATCGAGGAAGTCGTGGAGGAGGCGTGTTAATATTCATAAAACATATTTTTAATGCAAACTTGTTGAACCTAGATCTCGTTATCAATTCCGAACAATTGTGGATATATTTCACTTTAAACAAAGTAAATTACGCCGTTGGGTCCTTGTATAGGTCTCCTAATTTTCCACCACATGATTTCCTCTCTGAACTTGATGAGGTGTTCTCACTCCTATTTCCCAAACACGACCACATCTTATGCGGTGGAGACCTCAACATTGATTTCTTTAATCCCACCACACAGTCTTATGGACACCTAAATCCGATTTTGTAGTCTTATGGAATGCTTCAGGTTATTGAAGAACCCACTCGAATCAGCGCTACAGGCAGTACATTAATCGATTTAATCATCTGCTCAGAAACGTTAACCATCACCAACCGTACTGTGGTCGATTGCTCTACTTTTTCAGATCACGGGTTAGTGGCATGCAAAATTGGAACTGGACATCAAATTGTCCCAGAACTCTCATGTATACCTACAGAAATTTTAAGAACTTCAATAGTGATGCCTTTTTGAGCGATCTCTTGAACTATAATCTCGAATCAATGTATCAGTTTGGAAACATAAACGACAAAGTACATCAGTTGAACTCCATGATTTTAAATAACTTCAATGTTCATGCCCCTTTGAGGACGGTGCGTATAACAAAAATCAATGCTCCCTGGTTAACCGAAAATTTAAAGTTAATGATGAAACTGCGTGACAGGGCATTAGTAAGATTTAAAAAAAGTAAATCCATACACCACTGGGACTACTACAAACAAATTAGGAATTTGACCAATCGCACAATCAAACTAGAAAAAAAAGCCTATCTAGAATTTCGTCTCAGGAATAATAAAAATATATGGCAGGAAATGGCCAAACTAGACATATATAAAAAGCCGAATAAAACTCTTCCAGGACATCTCAATAATGCTAACGATCTCAATTCACACTTCCACAACAGTGCTGCAAACCTCTTGACTCCCGACATTGATGTGATGACATTTTTCTCCGAGAATACTCAACGTAAAAATGTGAGCTTTTCTTTTCAATCAACAACAGATGATGATGTGTATAAAACCCTATTGGCAATCAAATCAAACGCGGTTGGCGCTGATAATATTAGCATTAAAATGGTATTGCACTGTTGTCCTATTATCATTCCTTACATCACCCACATCTTCAATTCATGTATTCAGCATTCTGTGTTTCCCACGATTTGGAAGCAATCTCAAATAGTACCCCTAGCAAAGATAGCAGATCCGCAAAATTTTAACGATCTTCGCCCCATAAACATTCTTTGTGGAATCTCAAAAGTCTTTGAAAAAATTATCAACTCACAGATGCGGGTTCATATTGACAATTTCGAAATGATACCTTCTTGTCAGTCAGGTTTCAGGTTGCAACATAGCTGCACGACTGCCTTATTGAAAGTCATCGACGACATCCACACCTCAGTAGATAATAACAAATTATGTATCCTGGCACTGATAGACTATTCAAAGGCTTTTGACACCATCAGTCACCAACTTCTTCTGGTTCTTCTTAAATACTTGGAGTTTTCCACTCAGGCTGTCGGGCTCTTGGAAAATTATCTGCTTGGCCGGTCGCATTGTGTGGCAATGAACAAGATTAAGTCAGGTTACTCTCTCTGGTGTACCGCAGGGCTCTATTCTTGGTCCCCTGTTATTTGTAATTTATAGTTCCCAATTTCCGAATTGCCTCAAATATACACATGCATGGTTACGCCGATGATACACAAATCTACTTGCAGTTTGACGCAAATTCTGCCGCTATGGCTTGCCAACAAGTCAACGAAGACCTCGAATCTCTGAGTAATCTTTCAAGAAAATACTGTCTTTCTATCAACCCATCTAAATCAATCGTTATGCTCTTTGGTAGACCAGCAACAAGAAAACGCTGCCTAGCTGACCTAAATATAAATATTAATATAGACAACTTACAATTACCTCTGAAGGATCACACAGAAAATATTGGACTCATATTAGATTCTTCCCTCAGATTTTCACTCCATACCTCGCTCATTCTCAAACGTGGATACACCAATCTCAAACTGATTTATCGTAACAAAGATATTTTGAATCATAAAACAAAACTAGTCTTATGCGAAGCCCTCGTGCTTTCCCATGCTAATTTTGCTGATGTTGTTTATGGACCTTACCTACAACAAGCTGACAGGCGCAGACTACAAGTCTTACAAAACTCATGTCTGAGACTTATTACCTGTACAAGAAGGCGGGATCATATATCACATCACCTGACTACACTGGGATGGTTGAACATGGAGTCAAGGCGCATTCTTCATGCTTCTGTATTATTTCACAAAATAATAACTCAAAACAAACCAAATTATCTTTACAACAAGATTAAATTCCATAATTTGAACTTAAGATTCAGAAATATGCTTACGCCTCCTCGCCACCTAACCTGTCATTATCGTGGATCATTTTCGTATTACATAACTTGGCTATACAATAAGTTACCGCATTCGCTGAAAGATTTATCCCCCTCGTTGTTTAAAGTAAAACTGAAAAATTTGCTTCTCACGAACAAAATTCCAAATATTCTAGGCTTCAAAAGCTGAAATAAAATTGTTCTCCACAATTCCTTCTACACTAATAGTTGTTGACGTTTATTTTTTATTTAATATTTAATGTTTACTTAGATTAAACAAAACGTTTGAATTTGGTGTATGTGCTCAATTGTTATAAGTCGTTGCATGTTTTAGTATAGTTGTGAATATATTTATTTAATAGTGTGTACTCATAAATGCATATATATTTATGCGTGCACACTTTTTTTGGATGGATGGAAGAGCAAGGTCTGACTGTAACACTTGTGGTATGGTCAGAAATTGAATCCTGCCATTTGACGGGGTTATGAATGTAACTTTGTAATTTCCTGTCAATAAAATCTATTATTATTATTATTATTATATATCCTGATCCCTGATAGATATATAATCACGACAAAATAAGCTTATGAAAACGGCTTTGGAGGCTTTATATGATTGCGTGCCCCCAGTGTGAAATCTTGACGTCACCCTCTTTATGACCCAATTAGCCGGAAAGCAAGATCCAAGTTAGTGTGCTTCTAGACACGGCCTTTCAGCTTTTATCACACAGTGTTCTGATTTTATATTAAACATTAAATTTACTCAATATGGAAAACTAAATTTGTTCTTGTGGAGATTGATGAATGTTTTTCCTCTTCAATCTCAAACTTCACAAAATTCGTTTAAGCTGCTTCAAACTAAAGCGACTGACTGCCGCATGTGGTCAAACATTCACAAATTTCATGATAGATTAAAATAATGAATTATCAGTTCATCACCAGTATGTAAAGGTTATGCTGAGCATGTAGAAATGAATGTAAATGTTAATATGCAGAATAAGCATAATTTAAGATCCCTTCACTTAACAACAAAACATGGTTCAATGCAGGGTTCTTAAGAACCCTGGTTTATTGTAACAACTGGCCTCACTTCATTTGAAGGAACTCAAGGTTTCCAAATGAATGTATTTGGAAGTCTTTTGGGTTTCACAACACAATATTAAACAAAAGTAGGCTACACTTTTTTTATTACAGTCTGTTAGAATGAATTGATATCTACAGAGTGTTTGAGTTTCGTAAAAAGTCTTATACAGTGTTTTTATGGTATAAACATACATCTACCTCGTATATCAAATGAAGGCGATTGACTTTTTGTAGAAGGACATACCTATCTACACTTACTCCATAACTCGGTTCAATTTCAAATTCAAAGTATTAAAAAAAATCAAATTTGTCACAAACTTCTCCAACCGCACTGTATAAATACCTGTTTGGCTTTCAAAATTACAAGATAAAAAATAAATACCTACCTAATAATTAAACAATGCTAATAATCTCAAAATCTGTTTTGACAATTACGTCACAAAACGAATTTTAGATTTCAGAGAATGTCTGAATTCAGAGGACGTCTGAACTCGGAGGATGTCTGAACTCTGAAGTCTGAATGGCCCGACCGGACTTCCGTAGTTATTTGTGTAGGAATCATTAGCATCATTTTTGTATCAGCCAATAGCTGCTTTCCATTTAACGTAAGGAGCTCCTCAGAGCTACCCAGAGCGTATGACCATGCGTTCCATTTAGTGGGGCTTCAAGCACCGATCGAAATTCCCCTTGCTCCTCGAGCACCATCCGTTTTATTGGTGCATGAAGCACAAGTAGACAAAAGTCAAAACGCGAATACATAGTTTTTTGGCGAAAAAGGTCAGTGATAAAGTAATTTCCGATCTCAGGGGCTTGTAGCTCTGGGGCTTCACACTCCTAAATGGAAAACGCATAATGAGCTGCGTTATTTGCGTAGGAAAAATCTGAATAACTTTGCATAAATTTGCATTGTTTAGGGGCCACTTTGGTTTGTTTACTTCTCCCTCTATTCAATAAGAACTCGTTGGTCGTAATCCCGAAATCGAAGCATCTCTGGCATTTTGTTTGCATTTTCATTTAATAAATAATATTTTTTCTACAACCACACTCCAAAACATGCTTTTCTGCATAGTTTTACGTTCGCAAACATGATTATTTCTCACAATAATTGAAATTTGACATTAGTGTGCCGCAAAGTGACATTTCTGTGCCACAAAGTGACATTTCTGTGCCAAAATTTTTCAGTACCTAATTTCTAAGCAATACAGTTTTCGTGACAGCAAGGTGAAAGTATATTTTGAAAATTCTGCATTTCGAAGGGATATTCGATCAGGCAACTTCAAGAATGAATAGACAAAGTCTATTGGTTTATATAATATGAGGGAAATTGTCGTACAAATTCATAATATTCTGAACAAAAATCATAGACATCACTGTCTCAAATACCCACATACACACTATCCATTGCTAGGCAACGGAGCAACATCTATCGAATCTAAATCGAATCATTTGAATGTCAACAAACGTCAAGCATAAAATATTCGTAAAATATTCTTGTCCCGTCATTTTTTAATGAGATTGAACTAAAATGGAAGCGACAGTTCTGAAATTGAAAATACTCCGCCAGAACTAAGAGAACAAGTTAATTCATTGTCATTGAATTTACTACCTTCATCTTCAAGAGGAAAATATGAAAATGCATACAAACAGTTTATGGATTGGAAGGAAAAATACAAAACTAAAAGTGTTTCAGAAAATATAATTTTGGCATATTTTGAAGAACTATCCAAATCAAGAAAAGCTTCTACTCTCTGGTCAATATATTCAATGCTAAAATCGACTATTAATATTAGGAATATCAGAAAAAACAAGAATGAGAGCGGCTTAAAATCCTCTCCCTCTTCCCTTGCTTCTCTTGGGCATCATAAAGCTAAGAATGAGTCACTGACATTTCATTTCGTCTTATAGTATAGTATTATTTTCAGCAAAAAGGGTGTTGTAGAAAAGGTATAGTGTGTAACACGAGCAGAAATGCAATTTCTCACTCGTTTGAACTGCAGCACTCGCTTGCGCTCGTGCCGCAACTTTTTCAAACTCGTGAGAAATTAGCACTTTTCTGCACTTGTTGCACAATATACTATTTATTTATCACTCCCTCAATTGTCAAATTGAACTGTCAAAATCGTCATTTCCTTCGTTTTTCTCGATTGGCCACTGCAAGCAGAATCCACCAGCCAAATGTTTTCCAACCCAATCGCCCACCGACCCACCCCATATCCAACGATTATACACGCATATATCTATTAATAGATATATGATGTTATACACTACGAAGGATGGCCCAGTTCAGTTACCTGTCAACCCACCCGCTTGCCACCAGCAAAAAGTGACGTCACCTGGCCTCCACTGTCGTTGGTTTGCCGTAAGAGCCCATGCATTTTTTCGGTTTTTATAACCTTTTATAAAACAAACCTATTAAATTTTTGGGTGTGTCTGGTTGGTGCGTTGATTTTCTTCTGCCCCATTGAGTTTTTAGAACTCTAGATGACCTAGTTTGCTGTGGATAAACCATACATTGAAGTGATGCCAAGTGCGTTTTGAACACATAAGACACTTCGATTTACTGAAAATATTTGTGGAAAATTATATTGCAAAAGTTGGGCCCAATTTAATAAATAGAAATTAATGAGTTTTATGTGTTATGAGTTGAAAATTGGGGTGACATTCAACGTATTATACCTATATGAGGAAGCGATTTTGAAAAATAGGTATCAAATTGAGTAAGGTTATTCTGGACTTTCGTTGTCTAAAAAAGAACAAAGAAAAAAAGAAAAATTCAATTCTCTGCAATTTTTAATCACGACGTTTCAACTGTTAAAATCTACAGTCGTTATCAAGTGTATAATGCGACAATCTCAAGGATACTTCTTATATATGCTGTGGATAATTTTGTGTCATTAGCCTAGGGGTAATTTGGCGGTATTCAGGTAAGCTTGTTAATTACAGTGCCAGGCCCCTCCGGTACAGCATTGTTAATTCTTATCGCAATTTCAATTGATCTATGCCACTAATTAAGAGTTTCCACACATTACGGATTTCTATGCTAGCTTGACTGAAGACTTTGTGAGATGGCTGCGAATAGTGTTATCTGACTTGAAACATGTCCGTATTTTGTATTTCGATCCAATTCGCTTTATTCTTTCCGATAGACCTCTAACATACGGAACGCAGAGGGTGGCTTGTGTCGGCTCGTCTGGTTTCTTGTTCTTATCCCCCCTGCGGGCTAGAACCTCTTCTATATGTATTTTGGGGTACCCATTTCGTCGCAGATCTTTCTTGATATTGTCCAATTCGATGGTAAGACTTTTATCTGTGTTACATATGTTGTAGGCACGGTCCACCAGCGATCGAACAACCCCTCTCTTTGTAGCACCATGATGGTTCGATTCGAAGTTCAGGTATTGTCCGGTATGAGTCGGCTTTCTGTATACTGATGTTTGGCACTTATCACTGTTCTTTTGAACTTTCACGTCTAGAAAAGGTAAACCGTCTTGGGTCTCCTTTTCCATCGTGAAGTTTATGGACTTTCTGATGTTATTCAGATGTTCCAAAAAGACGTCAAGGACCTCGTCTCCGTGGTTCCATATGACAAACGTGTCGTCAACATATCTCAACCACATCTGAAGTTTCTTATGGGCTGTCTCTGTAGCAAAAATTTCAAATCATTCCATATAGATGTTTGCTACCAAGGGATCCCCATTATCGCCCATTATTGGCATGAATCAATTGAAATTGCGATACGAATTAACAATGCTGTACCGGAGGGGCCTGGCACTGTAATTAACAAGCTTACCTGAATACCGCCAAATTACCCCTAGGCTATGACACAAAATTATCCACAGCATATATAAGAAGTATCCTTGAGATTGTCGCATTATACACTTGATAACGACTGTAGATTTTAACAGTTGAAACGTCGTGATTAAAAATTGCAGAGAATTGAATTTTTCTTTGTTCTTTTTTAGACAATGAAAGTCCAGAATAACCTTACTCAAAGTGAAACATTGTCAACCACTTTCAAACAAAGGTATCAAATTGTTTGTATGGATCTATTAGAAAGTAGAAAATTTCAAATTTAATCGAAAAAAACTCGGAGAGTTTTATGATAATAAAATAAATATTGATAAATTCAGTTATTTTTAAGTAAGGTGCATGTGAAATTATTATATGAATGAGCATATAAGAAAAGCATTGAAAACAATCAATAAATAAGTACAACTGAGGGCAATTTCAAGTAGTGATTCATTAGTAAATAGAACAAATTTGTGTTTATAGCTACTTACATATTTTCCTTTCTTTAAAAAACATGAAGTAATAACACATTGGAAGATTACCCAAGGAAGTATGTCATTTTTCGATAGCTATATCACTGAAATGAAATTATAATATGATGACAACATATAAAACTGATACAAAGACGCGCTGCACTGCACTGGCGTGTTTACAAATCATAAATTGGGAAACTAATAACACGTACGTGCAGATGAATGTCTCTCTCGCACCCATACAAGTAAGCAATAAAGTATCTCCCTGCTAGATTGCATGTGCATCCTTTCTTCATCTCCTAGAGTTATGACTTTATACGGTTGTGCGCAGAGGAACTAAGAACATTCCAGTCATCATATTATAATTTCATTTCAGTGAGCTATATTCATCTCAAGTATTTTCAATAAATCGAGAAATAGTCGAATAAATAAACAATATATGGTACTATCACGAAGTAGGATATTCAACACGCACTAAACAGTCGATTCACTTTTCACTTTTTCACGACAAACTAAGATGTTTTTGGCACTGAAAACACATTAACCGAAAAGTTAAATGATTCACCAAATACAAACACTGAAGAAAACGACGGAAAAATTTTACTAACAGGAAGAAAAACCGCTGTGAAAAAGTATAAAAATACATGGGCTCTTATGGCAGACGAACAGTTCTGGAGGCCAGGTGACGTCAAATGACGATGCACCTGCTTTGAAATTTGACCAATGAACAGACATAGGAAATGGGCCATCCTGGTGTAGTGTTTCATCGTTGAATATGGTTAGTGGACGATTCCAGTACGTACTCCTATTCAGTGTCACCACAATCAATTCTCTGTGAAAATGACTCAACGATTATGCACCACAAAGGATGGCTCAATTTCTATCTCCGTACATTGGTCAAATTTCAGCGAGGGTGCATCGTCATTTGACGTCACCTGGCCTCCAGAACTGTTCGTCTACCATAAGAGCTCGTGTATTTTTATACTTTTTGATAGTGGTTTTTCTTCTAGTTAATAACATTTTTTCGTCGTTTTCTTCAGTGTTTGGTGAATCATTTAACTTTCCAGTCAATGTTTTTTTATTAACAAAAACATCTTTAGTTTGTCGTGAAAAAGTGAAAATTGAGTCGACTGTTTAGTGCGTGGTAAATCCTAATTTGTTTTAGGGCACAAGTAATTAGCAATCTCGCTGTTTTTTTTATAACTAGTTTAGAGATACTGATTGATATAAAAAAATTTCACTATATTTTTATTTTCAAAATCCTAGAATATTTTGGTCTGGGATAAATATAATGGAAAATAAAAAACACCATCTAGAAGGGAAAGTTTTCTACCAAGAAGAAATTCTGCTCTTTTTCTGTCAGAGTTATATTTGTCCGCAAAAAATTCGATACGCCATTAGCCATCTTGTACTAGAAACAAGAGTAAAAATTCACGATTTAAATTCAAAATTATTACATTCCACTCGAATATCTAGTACATTATTCATATGGAAGGACTATATTCTGAGGATTCATAAGTAAAAAGTTTTAAAAATTTCAAATTTTTTTTCAAAGTTTTTAAAAATTAAAAAAAAAATATGAAAATATTTTTTATTTTTCTCTGGGTATAAAATAATCAATTTAAATTAAAAAGTCTTCATTTGTTTTTTTTTGCATTAAAATTAGAAAAAAAATTACACGGAATCATCTACATTTAGTATATTATCGTTATCATCGTCATTGTTTTCAGCATCAGATTCATCAGAACTCGTCTCTGTTATAACATCATATCATGTTATGAACGTTATAATACACAGCTGAGAACAGACGAGCTACTGAGCAGCCGACCGCGCGCACACTGAAACTCCCGAAAACCGGAGCAGCTGTGACATCAGCAGCCTAACGTATTTTATACCTGCATCCATTTCTATTGCATTTCTTACATGAGTTTTTTCTTACCTGTCCACTATATACATTCTATTGGTTCAGTGTTCATCTGTGTTCAACAGTATCGAAATTTATTTTCAACAATACTCGTACGAAGAGATAACAGTTAGAACAAAAAAATGCCATTTTCTTGATATACACAAAAAATTATTATAATTGAAAAATTTTCCGCACTGAATGAATTTATGCTTAAAGATTCTTGACATGTATTTTTTAACCTACATTTTAAAAATAGTTTCAGCCAAATAAGTTTATTTTTAATACTTTTGCAGAGGCCTATATATTTATATCGCTATGAAATTTAAATTCCGAAAAATTTCAAAATCATCACAAGAGCCCTATTTCATAACGAGACAAAATTAATGACTGGAAAATTTTATTCGTTAATGAGGTCACCTAAATAACAATTTTCCGAAATGAATTTTTTTTTCCAAATTATAATTATTTTTGAGAAAATTTATAATCAGAACAGTCAATTTTCGATTATAATATACATATGTAAGCGTTTTTTTTCTATACAATGTTTTGTTAAAAACGAAAAATAAACTATAGCATTAGGAAGTTCAGATTTCCTACTTGAAAATAGAGTATTTGAAACTACAATTCCAGATCTCGTAAGTACGTATCAGATTATAATGTAATATGCCCCGTTCTAAAAAATAGGTCCTTACGCGGCTGACCATGCATCCATCCCGTGTGTAGTATGCATAAGTTCCTAAATGATTTTTTTGCGGACAAAGTATAACTCTGACAAAAAAAGTGCACAATCTTTTTGGTAGAAAAACAACTTTCCCTACTAGACAGTATTTTTTATTTTTATTATATTTATCCCAGCACAAAATATTCTAGGATTTTGAAAATAAAACTATTTTTCGAATTTTTTTTTTACTTTGGAAATTGATTGTCCATTGAACTTTTTTATATCAAATATACTACTAATAAAAAAAAATCAGCGAGATTGCTAATTACGTGTTCTCGTGACCTTTACCAACTGGACTATAATAAGACAAGTGATGAGATACTTCCTAGGGCAGTTTTACCATTGTGTTACTTTCATGTCAATTTACTCCAGATCATGTCTGAAAAAACATGTGATGTAGCTTCTTGTAAGAATTTTTGGGTCACATATTGTAGTTTATTTCATTTTCAAATAATTATTTTCATTCTCACAGAATCTCCTAGGAGTCAATAATTAAAATAAAAAAAAACTGGAGTGGGTTAATGAATAAAAGAAAATATGTATGAACACAAGTTCGTTCTATTTACTAGGAAAATCGCTTCTCAAAATTACCCTCAATTCTGTTCATGATAAAAATTGTTTTAAAAAAACTGTACCTACATGTATATTGATTTCATTCAAAACTATTTAGTTTTCATGAAATGTTCAGGATAGTCATGAAAAATATGCACTAAATATACGTTTTTACATAGATTGTTTTCAATACCTTTTATTTGTTCATTCATATTTAATTTAACATACACTTAACTGAAACAACTAAATTTATCAAAATTTATTTTATTTTCATATAAAATTTTTCGATTTAAGTTGAAATTTTCTACTTTCAAATAGATCCATAGAAACAATTTGATACTTCTCTTCTAAAATAACTCACTCTTGAACACTGGTTGTACTGACAACAGTTATATATCATATACATTTTAATAACCGCAGTTGACTGGATTGATTATTTCTTGAAAATTCCCACTGAGCTGAGAACCTGCTGGTCAAAGTGATTTCAAAACTTCATTATCAAATCAATTCAATCAATCACAAATTGTATGCCAGTCCCTCACACGTCTCGAATCATATCAAAACAATTAACCAATTCATGATCGAATCCCTTCGATAACAGTTCATCAAATTATGCCCGTACTTCTACTAAAAACTGACTCTGAAATTCAGTCAGTTAACGTAGTACAATTACAAAATCATTTTCCTTTGATTCGAGGAATCATTACTGTGCAGCTTGGCAACACCGCTACGCCCAGGGTATGTATTACGTGTTGCTTGCGCATGATGGCGCATGGTTTTGGATCTCGCAATCTGACGGATTCACGGTCTACACAATCCGGTCTGACAAAGTAAGAATTTGAAAAAATTCGAATCTGTTCAAATGCACTTCTGCTGTATTCATTTTCTGTCGTAATACTGTTTCGATGGAATCATGTTCTGATAGTTTCCCATTTCTTTGCAGTACTAGTTCAGATTTTTACTGGTTTTTTGTCGTTCCTACAGAATGCAGTCTCCATTTTATCATTATAGAAATGTAATTTCTGACAGCATACAATCGCCATATGTATAGTTGACAATTGTCCGGTCGCCAAAATACGGTTCTTACATAACACGAATCTGTTTGTTTACGAATTTCAGTTTTTACATTCTGACGAATTACCTGTCTGCTAATATGTATGGACCCGCCATGGCCAGTACTTAGCCGACATGTCCGTCACTGGCCCGGATGACGGCCAGAGATTGGATGTTTGTTGGATGGGCTCCCTCAAGAGATTAAAAATACTACTCAACCCATTGATTAGATTTCAAACCTGCGATGATTCACAGTGTTCCATTCACAGTAAAGAAGTTTATGTCCAAGCCCGGTTTCACCAGAAGCGAAACGTCACTGGCAACATTGCAGATCGATTATTCATACCCAGCAAACCATATAATAGATATATGCAGCAAACACATCTGTGACATGACATCTCTGAGATGTCGCAATGAGGTAACACGGTGATATCAAAAAGGTTGCATCGCTGCGATGTACAGAAGCAAATAAGTAGAGTAAATATGAGAGAGCAAAAGGATTCAAGGTCAAAACCCATGAGAGAGCAAAAGGATTCAAGATCAAAACGTATGAGAGAGCAACGGGAGGTACACGTCAGCAGAAAGTGCACGTGTCAGGTATCAGATTACATTCGATAACATCCGGTCAACGAAATTTTATACGGGTTCAATGACTCATTTC
This sequence comes from Chrysolina oricalcia, assembly GCA_944452925.2. Lineage (NCBI taxonomy): Eukaryota > Metazoa > Arthropoda > Insecta > Coleoptera > Chrysomelidae > Chrysolina > Chrysolina oricalcia. The sequence continues at coordinate 43,244,783 of OX101815.2, read as the reverse complement.
GAAGTCAATAAGTGAACATGTCAGATATCAAATTCCGGTCAGCGAAATTCTATATGGGTTCAATGACCTATTTCAAAATGGAAGCCATTCGAATTCAATGACCTTTTTTTAAAATAAATGCACGTGTTGGATATCAGATTACCTGGAATTTGCTGATCTCACGTTACAGACAAGTCTCAACAAGTAAGAATAATTCAATATGGCTTCAAGGACCTATTTCAAGGTCAATAAATGCACGTGTTGGGTATCAGATTACCAAGAATTTACTGACGTCACGTTTCATACAAGTCTCGACAAGTAGGAGAAATCCGAGATGGGTTCAATGACCTCTTTCAATAAGTGCACGTGTCAGGTATCAAATTACTTGGAATTCGCTGACGCCATAGTTCCGGTAGGCCAAATTTGATACGGGTTCAATGACCTATTTCAATAAGTGCACGTGTCAGATATCAAATTACCTGGAATTCTCTGACGCAACGTTACAGACAAGTCTCGACAGGTACGAGAAACCTGAGATGGGTTCAAGACCTATTTCAATAAGTGCGCGTGTTGGGTATCAGATTACCTGGAATTTGATGACGTCATAGCTCCGGTGAACAAAATTTGATACGGGTTCAATGACCTATTTCAATAAGTGCACGTGTTAGGTATCAAATCACCTGGAATTTCCTGACGCCACGTTACAGACAAGTCTCGACAAGTAAGAGAAATCTGAGATGGGTTCAATGACCTATTTCAATAAGTGCACGTGTCAGATATCAGATTACCTGGAATTTGTTGACGTCACATTACAGACAAGTCCCGACAAGTAGAGAAACTTGAAACGGGTTCACTGACCTCTTAAAAGGTCATGAAGTGCAAGTTCATGATGTGCACGGGTCAGATTTCAAACTACTTGGGATTTGCTGACGCAACAGTTCTGGTTACAGTGTACGTGTCAGGTATCAGATTACCTGAAATTTTCTGACGTCACGTTTCATACAAGTTTCGACAAGTAGGAGAAATCCAAAATGGGTCCATTGACCTCTTCCAATAAGTGCACGTGTCAGACATCAGAGTACCTGGGATTCGCTGACACCATGGTTTCGGTTACAGAGAGGTCAGCAAAATTCAATACGGGTTGAATGACCTATTTCAAGGTTGATGAATAGTCGTGTCAGATATCAAATTACCTGGAATTTTTTGACGTCACGTTACAGACAAGTCTCGACAAGTACGAGGAACTTGAAACGGTTTCAATTCGTGAGTTCACGTGTTCGAGTGTCAGTGGGTTCGTGTATTTGTTTGTGATCATGTGTTCTTGTGTTCAAACCTCAGATACACATAGAGCGCCACAGACAGCTGTCTGATCGCGTGTTCTTATGTTTGTTTGTGTGGCTGTTTGTTCGCTTGTTCTTGTGTTCTTGTTTCTACGTGTGTTCAACTGTCTGTGTGTTCGTGCTTGTTCGTGTGTTCGCGTCTTCAGGTGTTCGAGTGTTCGTATTTGTTTGTTCGTATGTTCGCGTGTTCAGGTGTTCGTGTGTTCTACTGTCCGTGTGTCCGTGTTTGTTCGTGTGTTTTCCTGTTCGCATGTTGGTGTGTGCGTGTGTATATGTTTGTTCGCGAGTTAGCATGTTCATAAGTTTTGTGTGTGTATGTGTTTGATCGTATGTTGATGTTTTCTTGTGTTCGACTGTCTGTATGTTCGTGTTTGTTCGTGTGTTCGTATTTTTTCGTGAGTTCGCGAGTTCGAGTGTATGTGAGTTCGTGTATTTGTTAGTGACCATGTGTTTATGTGTTCAAACCTCAGATACACACACAGCTGTTTGTTCGCGTGTTCGTATGTTTGTGTGTATTTGTTTGTTCGCGTGTTCTTGTGTCCTTGTTTCTTCGTGTGTTCAACTGTCTGTGTGTTCGTGCTTGTTCTTGTTTTCGCGTGATCGAGTGTTAGTGTGTTCGAGTGTCTGTGACTTCGTGTATTTGTTGGTGTTTATGTGTTTCTGTGTTCTAGTCGCAGATGGTCATAGAGCGCCACAGGCAGCCTCAAATAACCACGGATAACCTCAGATCCCCACAGCTAGCCACTGCTACAACAGAAAGCCACAGTTAGCGATGAATAGCCACAACTCAGTTCTGCTGGCCACTGCTACCCACAGAAAGCCACAGATAACCAATGATAACCTCAGATCTTCACAGCTAGCCACTACTAACCACAGAAAGCCACAGATAGTCACGGATAGCCACATATGACGATGAATAGCCACAACTCATTTCTTTACAGATAACAACCCGTATTGACTTTTTCTGACCTTTCTGCTACCAGAACTATGGCGTCAACGAATTTCAGGTAATATGTTATGCGACACGTGCATTCATCAACCTTCAAATAGAACATTGAACCCATCTAGGATTTCCCCGTCTAGATGAATTTGTAACCGGAAATGTGTGAAATATAATATCGTCCTACTACTCCAGTAAGTATTCTTTTAAGTCAAATCGACATTGTCTTCAGCCTTTTGGAGTAATTCATCTCGTTGGTGAAGTATTTCCCACAAACTTGCTTACTCAAGCATAGTACGAGCCTTGTTTAATTTAAACCGATGAATCTCCCACCCATGAAATCTCGCTTCGGGCTCATTTCCACTCATAAGCAATGACATTCAGTTCACTTGAAAATATTCCAAGTCAACTTGATAATATACTTCAGCTTTTTGAAGTTATTCATCTGGTAAAATCTCACTCAAAAACTTTCCATCTAACACATTGCACGGACCTTATTATGGCAATCAAATCGAAAAATGCTAAAGTCTTCGTCTAAGTTGTCGTTCCTCGAGGCACAAAAACTGAAATCACTTATTATAATGGAAAATGCACAAACTCCTGGTCATAGAGGCTTACCACATTGAAATGATTTACGATATAAACAAAAATGGCCAGAGAATTGGTCCTTGAAGCACACCACATTGTAATAAAAAAATGCCCAGAGAACTGGTCCTTGAGGCTAACCTCATTGAAATTATTCATTATATATAAAAAATACCCCAAGAACTGGTCCTTGAGGTGTACCACAACGAAATTTGAAAAATGGTGGAGGCACGAAAATTTAAATGATTTGTACAATAAATATGCCTATAAAACTGGTCCTTGAGGCTTACTACATTAAAATAATTTATATATATATATATATATATATATATATATATATATATTTATATATATATATATATATATATATATATATATATATATATATATATATATATATATATATATATATAAAATGCCCAACGAACTGATCCTTGAGGTATAGCACATGGTAATTTGGAAAATGTTGAAGACTATGTCTATGTGATTGTTCCTTGAGGCACAAAAACTGAAATAACTTGTAATAGAAAAATGTCCGGAGAACTGGTCCTTGAAGTACATTACATTAGAATAGCTTGTAATAGAAAAATGCCCAGAGAACTGGTCCTTGAGACTTACCTCATCGAAATAATTTATTATATATAAAAAACGCTCCAAGAACTGGTCCTTGAGGTATACCACAACAAAGTTTGAAAAATGGTGGTCTATGTGATTGTTCTTTGAGGCACGAAAACTGAAATAATTTGTAAAAGGAAAATGCCTAAGAAACTGGACCTTGAGGCTACCACATTAAAATAATTTATTATAAATATACAGGGTGTTAATTAAGTACGTTGACAAACTTCGGGAGGTGATTCTTTGAAGGTTTTCAGGACGAAAAGTTCATATAAACATATGTCCCAAACGGCTTGGTTTTCGAGATACAGGGCGATAAAAATACATTTTTTTCAAGATTTTTTAGAGTTAACTTCGACATTTTCGACAATAATCAGTTCAAATTAGGCAAGTACAATCCATTCAATAGGGCGCACGATACAAAATAATGCATTTCTTAAATAATTCACAGAGTCCTCCTTTTTTCAGAGTCAAGCTTTGTTCAACCCTTCAGAATTTTTTTTTTCGCCGCCACTGACATATTATGAGAAAGGAATAATCAATGTTGTTTCATTTAACATCTTTTTGATATCCTGCATTTTTTCATTTACTTGTACGATTCAAGGGCTATAATGAAAATATTAATTTAAACATTTTCCAGTGTGGCATAACATTAGAAAATTTGAAAATTAAACATTTTCAATTATTGTAAATTGATGGAAATATTTTTTCAGAATTAGAAAAATCTACGATGAATAAAAATTATACAATAAAAAATATAAAGACAACAAGCTTTTATACAAATGCACTGAAAATGAAAAAATAATTTGTTTAATTTTTTGTAGTTTATTCTGTGAGTATCAAAATCTTTCTGTACAAGATTACCTAGATCAAACAATGAAATGAATTATTTTTTCCTTTTCAGTGTATTGTATAAAAACTTTAAAATGTTTTCTTTTTATAATTTTCATTTTTAACATTTTAGTTTATTTTTTATGTGAAACTGAAAATCTCCAACCCAAAGACCATCACATACCAATTTTGAACAGAATCGGATCATAATCACAAAACTCGTCCGCCATATTGGAGCCGCCATTTTGTTTTTTAACAAACATTTTTTTAATGCATTGTTACCGGAATTACGGAATCCTGCCAAATTTCAAATTAATCGGAGTATTAGAAGTGGGTCAAATTCAACTTTTATTAAATTGTTTGTTAGTTAGTTACAAGTGAAGCTAAATAAAAGCTTGTTATTGTAAAGATGTGATTTCTTTTTGTGATATCTAACAGAAAACTACTATCTCCCCGTCACTGCGGTACGCTGGATATTAAACTAGATCTGACAGATATTGGGAAAACCTTAACTTTCAACCTGAAGATTCTGATGGTAAAAATGTGCATTTTCATTGAGATATTTGATTTAAAATGTTTTTACCCATCAGTCTTGATAGAGAACTCATACAAATTTTTTGTTATTTTAAAAAAAGATATTTTTTAGTTTTCAAATGAACGTTTCCTTTTCAACATAAAACTTCCGAAAGGTAATCCTGTAATGGAATATAGTTAATAGGGTTTATCTAATAGTCGCAGATCATTACACATTTGATTTTCATTTATGAATCTCTGGTCATAACTCCGAAAAACTAAATCAAACAAATTTTTGTTTCCGTACGGAGTACATTATTTTATCAGAAATTTCGGTTTGTTTTTTCTTCTGCAGTAACGCAGAAATTTGGTAATCAATTTGAATTCATAAAAATAGCAAAGTGGGCTTTGATATTAATTCATTTATTTAAATATCAACAACTTGACAGTTATCGAAAGTTGAGAAACTGTCTCATTGTTAATTCTTCATTAGTGCAAGCTATAAAGCAGATTCATTCAATATTCCTTTGGATAAAATGGTTGAATATACAAATTCAGAAATGGCAGACATGCACTTAATGTATGGAATGGCTGATGGTAACGCTCGTGCCGCCAGACGAATGTATCTAGAAAGATTTCCACAACGTCATATTCCCAGCACACAAATGTTCATCAATATTCACTCCCGTCTTCGTGAAACGGGTACTTTCAAGAGGTCTGCTGTTCTCATAGGAAGACCCAGGAGAGTTAGAACAGTTCAGATAGAAGAAGCTGTACTTAACGAAATTGAGCAGCATCCAGACACCAGTACAAGACAAATTGCGGCACAGTTTAACGTAACCCATGTATTGGTATGGCAAATTTTAAAAGAGCAACAACTTTATCCCTATCACATACAGCGTGTTCAAGCTCTTCTGCCAAGGGATTTTCCAAAGAGATTAACTTTTTGCACTTCGATTCGAAATAAATTGTTGGAAAATCCATGGTTTTTATCTCAAGTGTTATTCACCGATGAGGCATGCTTTTCCCGTAAAGCCATTATTAATTTTCACAACAATCATATGTGGGCTGATGAAAACCCATACGCCGTGATTGAAAACCATTTTCAAGAGACGTTTTCTGTGAATGTTTGGGTTGGAATTGTAGGGAATTTCCTTATCGGGCCACATTTTCTGCATCATAGACTCAATGGTGACCACTATCGACATTTTCTTGAATTCATCTTACCTGGACTCCTAGAAGAGATCCCACTGAGGGAAAGAATTGGAATTTGGCTTATGCATGATGGTGCTCCAGTACACTTCAGATTGGTTGCACGCCAATATTTAGAAGAGAATTATTCTGATCGCTGGATTGGGCGTGGTGGGCCACAACTTTGGCCACCAAGGTCACCCGATATGAATCCACTTGATTTTTTCCTCTGGGGGCACCTTAAATCATTAGTGTACCGAACTCCAGTTCAAAGTGAAGAAGACCTGAGGAATCGCATACAGGAGTCATGCGGAATTATAAGAAACATTCCTGGTATTTTTGAGCGTGTCCGCCAGTCTATGGTTAGGCGCATAAACGCATGCATTGAAGTTGGCGGTGGCCATTTCCAGCAGCTGCTCTGACATATCAATTTCAATAATGGTCCTTTTCTGAACTTAATTTTATTCCTAGGGAATTTATGTTACTTTGCTCTAGTATTTGATAATAAAGTTATTCACTATTGAAAATGTCCAAAATTATTTTGCCATAATTAACTTTGTGCAATACATATTCAACCTGAGTTATGGTAAAAAATGTATGGGAGCTCCATAACATTACATTTTCTCTACACGAGCAGAAAATAGCTATTTGTGTAATGAGAACAAAATGACGTATTGCGTCACGCGCTAATCTTTGGAGAGTGGCAATGACACTTCGAGAAATGAATTATTTTATATCATGCGCACTATTGAATGGATTGTACTTGTCCAATTTGAACTAATTTGGATCGATTATTGTCGAAAATTTCGAAGTAAACTCCAAAAACTCCTAAAAAATGTATTTTGATCACCCTGTACTTCGAAAACCAAGCCGCTTGGGACATGTTTATATGAACTTTTCATCTTGAAACCTTTCAAAGAATCACCCTTCAAGTTTGTTAGACTATTTGCTTCTCAAATTTCTTTATGTTATGCGTTACTGGAAAATGTTTGCGTTAATATTTTTATTGTAACTCCTGAACCGTACAAGTAAATGAAAAACATCGAGAGAGCAAAAAGATGTTAAATGAAACAACATTCATTATTCCTTTCTCATAATATGTCAGTGGCGGCAGAAAAAAAAATTCTGAAGGGTTGAACAAAGCTTGACTCTGAAAAAAGGAGGACCCTGTGAATTATTTGAGAAATGCATTATTTTGTATCGTGCGTACTATTGAATGGATTGTACTTGCCTAATTTGAACTGATTATTGTAGAAAATGTTTAAGTTAACTCTAAAAAATCTTGAAAAAAATGTATTTTTATCACCCTGTATCTCGAAAACCAAGCCGTTTGGGACATATGTTTATATGAACATTTCGTCCTGAAAACTTTCAAAGAATCACCTCCCGAAGTTTGTCAACGTACTTAATTAACACCCTGTATATAACAATAACAAAAACAACAATCTATAAAATGCCCAACGAACAGGTCCTTGAGGAATAGCACATTGTAATTTGGAAAATGTTAAAGTCTCTATCTATGTGATTGTTCCTTGAGGCACAAAAACTGAAATAACTTGTAATAGAAAAATATCCAGAGAACTGGACCTTGAAGTACATTACATTAGAATAGCTTGTAACAGATAAATGCCCAGAGAACTGGCCCTTGAGGATTACCTCATCGAAATAATTTATTATATATAAAAAATGCTCCAAGAACTGGTCCTTGAGGTGTACCACAACGAAATTTGAAAAATGGTGGAAGAATTGTCTATGTGATTTTTCTTTGAGGCACGAAAACTGAAATAATTTGTAAAAGAAAAATCCCCAACAATCTGGTCCTTGACGAATAGCACATTGTCATTTGGAAAATATTGAAGTCTCTGTCTATGTGATTGTTCCTTGAGGCACAAAAACTGAAATAACTTGTAATAGAAAAATGCCCAGAGAACTGGTCCTTAAAGTACACTACATTGGAATAACTTGTAATATAAAAATGCCCAGAGAACTGGTCCTTGAGGCTTACCTCATCGAAATAATTTATTATATATAAAAATGTCCCAAGAACTGGTCCTTGGGGTGTACCACAATGAAATTTGAGAATTGGTGAAAGCGTTGTCTATGCTATTGCTCTTTGAGGCACAAAAACTGAAATAATTTGTTGAAGAAAAATGCCTAGAAAACTGGCCCTTGAGGCTTACCACATTAAAATACTTTATTGTATATATACGAACTGGTCCTTGAGGTAAAGCACATTGAAATTTGAACAATGTGTAAGTCTCTGTCTATGTGATTGTTCCCTGAGGAACACAAACTGAAATAACTTGAAATAGAAAAATGTTCAGAGAACTGGCCCTTGAAGCACACTACATTGGAATAACTTGTGATAGCAAAATGCCCAGTGAACTGGTCCTTGAGGCTTACCTCATTGAAATAATTCATTATGTTTAAAAAATGCCCCAAGAACTGGTCCTTGAGGTGTACCATAATGAAAGTTGAAAAATGGCGAAAGCGGTGTCTATGTGATTGTTCTTTGAGGTACAGAAACTGAAATAATTTGTTAAAAAAATTGCCTAGAAAATTGGTACTTGAGGCTTACCACATTAAAATGATAAAATCCTTGTTTCGCAGCTATTGAGCTTGACACAGATGTAAATGAAACTACTGAGAGTGGAATATTTCACAATATTTCAAGCATTGGAGTTGATAGGAATAACAGGTGAAGGAATGGAATTGTCACACAGGAGAGAAAATAATGCTAAACATTTTTGATAGAGATATTGTTACATGAATGCACACACGTTCGGTAATGGTAAGGTCAACGCAATAGTACTGAAGGATGGGAAGACAGAGCTGGTAGTGTCGATTTCGATTAATCTACCGAGCGTGGAATGATTGACAATAATAAGCCTGAAAACTAAATACTTAAATGGTTTATATCAGAGATTTCCTTCGAATAATACTTTCATTTTCACATCTCTGAACCGTAAGTGAATATTTTTGTGCTTTCATACACTATCAGATATCTCACCAGTACCTAGACAATTGGACAGATCTCAATTCAACTACTTGAATCGGATTGAATGGTAATACCCCAAGAATCTTTCATCCTTCTTACGACACCAGAGGTTCTGCAGGGACCACATCTATGCGGGTTCATTTTGTGAGAGTATATTGTGACTTTGAAGGCATTTCACACTTACTTCAAAGATGTAACGGTTGAGTAATTCGTGTTCGAAAAAACACCAAACATTTCGAAATTATTAATTTGAATTTCCAAAAGAAAAATTGGTGAACGCTGGTTTGATTTTACCTGGAGAAAATGATACAGTCCTATGTCGCATTTGAGAAAATTGAAAGATTTCAGTGTGCCCCGTTTTGCAGATTTTTACAAGATAAAAATATATTTATGAAAAGAATTACATTACCGATACTCCTGTGTCTGATTGATTTGGAAACTCTAATAAAAATGTTTTACTAAATGGCCTATCAATCTACTTAAAAAACTCAAATATTGTTTGAAGCAGTATTATTTTAAAGAGAAATAGAATTTTTTTTGTGTTTTCATCATAATCTTAAAAGAAGACAATGGCTACCTGAAGATGATGGAATTTTCGATAGCAAGTGTGTATTATTTTCATTGTCAAAGCCCTGAAACACCTAAGGCTATGGCAACTGATGAGGCCCTATGACGGCCTTGGCAAATAGCTTGGACCACAAACAGGATTTTTATACTTCTTCGTTAAAAAACAGTACTTGTGGATGATTAAATCATCTCATGAACTAATGTTTCCTTCGAAATTACCCTCTAAACTATGTAGAAGACCACGTGCCAAGAAAGCTATTCGTAGAAAATGGTATATTTTGGATAATTTTAGATAATTTGAACATTGGTTCAACCATAGTCTTTTAGCGTAAAGAATGTAATGTTATGGCTATCTACCACAAGGTATTGAAACTGATTCCATCTTCTTGAAACTGTGGAAAATTTCCTTCATTCTTTCCATGCATTTTTTACAGTGCGCGCACTGTAAAAAATGCAATTCTGGATTATCAATTTTCACAAATAATTATTATTGCAAAAATACATGACAGAGCGATCGGAAATGAAACTGAATCTAACGTGGCGACATAATGTCTGGAGGTGTACGGTTTATTCAGTTCATTAACATTAGAAATTCTCGCTTATAAAATTATAATTTTTGGTAAAATATATCAGAAAGTAGGTACAGTGAATCATCCGAAATGCAAACGCCTTTTGGAAATCGAGTTTTCACAAATCGAAATCGAATAGTTTCTGGTATGTTTGGGGTATGAAAATGGCATTTTCTTCAGCCTGATTATTTTAATGGCTATGACGTGCTCATTGCTTTACTGAGAAAGTAAAATGTAAATTTTTTTTAATATTTAGGGAAGTTTGTCAGTACCTACCTACTTATTTCTTATGACTTTTTCTGACATCTAAGATTGGGGTAGGATAATAAAACAGACCGCTTATAAAAATATACTGGGTGAACTGGGATCAAATGAATTGCTGCTAATTAGAAATACCTATACCGAGTGAATTAAACATCGAAGTTGATTCACAGTGAAATGGCAAATGTAATGTGTAATGGGGTTGTAGTTAAAATAAAATATACAGACTAATTACATATATTTATACAGAGCGAATAGCAAATCTAAGATATTGAAGTGGGCACAAGATACAGGTTGAAGAGCAAATTAAAAAAAATAAAAATAGGAGGGTACCTGGAGAAATGAAGGGCAGGACATATTCAGCCGTATACCGAGGCTTAATTATTGAAAATACTCATAGGATAGCGATGGTTTAATCGAGTTCTGCCTAGCTATATGAAAAACATGACTTCTATTGATTGAGAAAAACCACTTACTACCAGAAAATCAGTGGGAACTAAAAATGCAAAAATTGAAAATGTATTGGTGTTTTGACAAATGGTTGACACAAGTTTTTGGAAATTTGGTAGTTCAGTTCGTAAACAAAACTCAGTGGTAATCCAGAATCCAGACCTTACGTGGGCTGAACAAATGCCTTGCTCCAAAAAAGAATAAAGCATTATGAGCAAGAATAATGTATCTGTGTGAATCCTGAGGCACTGCAACTGAGAAGACAGTGGAATTTGACGGATTCACCTATAATTGATATAGTTAATTTGCTAGCATAATAATAATAATAATAATAAATGGTCTTTTTTCTCCTGGCGGAGTTTTGCTGAGCTATTCTTCCACTCAATCAATAATCGGTGCTTTGATAAATAATAATAATAGTTGTCACTGCGAGTCATTTGTTACTCATTTACGGAAAAAACAACTCAACTGATTGAGATGCAATTTTACAGGAACTTAGTATCCACATCTGGAAAGAATGAAGGAAATTTTCCACAGTTTCAAGAAGATGGAATCAGTTTCAATACCTTGTGGTAGATAGCCATAACATTACATTCCTTACCGCTAAAAGACTATGGTTGAACCAATGTTCAAATTATCTAAAATTATCCAAAATATAACATTTTCTACGAATAGCTTTCTTGGCACGTGGTCATCTACATAGTTTAGAGGGTAATTTCGAAGGAAACATTAGTTCATGAGAAGATTTAATCATCCACAAGTACTGTTTTTTAACGAAGAAGTATAAAAATCCTGTTTGTGGTCCAAGCTATTTGCCAAGGCCTCATCAGTTGCCATAGCCTTAGGTGTTTCAGGGCTTTGACAATGAAAATAATACACACTTGCTATCGAAAATTCCATCATCTTCAGGTAGCCATTGTCTTCTTTTAAGATTATGATGAAAACACAAAAAAAAAATCTATTTCTCTTTAAAATAATACTGCTTCAAACAATATTTGAGTTTTTTAAGTAGATTGATAGGCCATTTAGTAAAACATTTTTATTAGAGTTTCCAAATCAATCAGACACAGGAGTATCGGTAATGTAATTCTTTTCATAAATATATTTTTATCTTGTAAAAATCTGCAAAACGGGGCACACTGAAATCTTTCAATTTTCTCAAATGCGACATAGGACTGTATCATTTTCTCCAGGTAAAATCAAACCAGCGTTCACCAATTTTTCTTTTGGAAATTCAAATTAATAATTTCGAAATGTTTGGTGTTTTTTCGAACACGAATTACTCAACCGTTACATCTTTGAAGTAAGTGTGAAATGCCTTCAAAGTCACAATATACTCTCACAAAATGAACCTGCATAGATGTGGTCCCTGCAGAACCTCTGGTGTCGTAAGAAGGATGAAAGATTCTTGGAGTATTACCATTCAATCCGATTCAAGTAGTTGAATTGAGATCTGCCCAATTGTCTAGGTACTGGTGAGATATCTGATAGTGTATGAAAGCACAAAAATATTCACTTACGGTTCAGAGATGTGAAAATGAAAGTATTATTCGAAGGAAATCTCTGATATAAACCATTTAAGTATTTAGTTTTCAGGCTTATTATTGTCAATCATTCCACGCTCGGTAGATTAATCGAAATCGACACTACCAGCTCTGTCTTCCCATCCTTCAGTACTATTGCGTTGACATTACCATTACCGAACGTGTAACATGTAACAATATCTCTATCAAAAATGTTTAGCATTATTTTCTCTCCTGTGTGACAATTCCATTCCTTCACCTGTTATTCCTATCAACTCCAATGCTTGAAATATTGTGAAATATTCCACTCTCAGTAGTTTCATTTACATCTAGCTGATTAGTCATTCCAACCTTTCGCATATCTGCGTCAAGCTCAATAGCTGCGAAACAAGGATTTTATCATTTTAATGTGGTAAGCCAATTTTCTAGGCAATTTTTTTAACAAATTATTTCAGTTTCTGTACCTCAAAGAACAATCACATAGACACCGCTTTCGCCATTTTTCAACTTTCATTATGGTACACCTCAAGGACCAGCTCTTGGGGCATTTTTTAAACATAATGAATTATTTCAATGAGGTAAGCCTCAAGGACCAGTTCACTGGGCATTTTGCTATCACAAGTTATTCCAATGTAGTGTGCTTCAAGGGCCAGTTCTCTGAACATTTTTCTATTTCAAGTTATTTCAGTTTTTGTGCCTCAGGGAACAATTACATAGACAGAGACTTACACATTGTTCAAATTTCAATGTGCTTTACCTCAAGGACCAGTTCGTAGGGCACTTTATATATACAATAAAGTATTTTAATGTGGTAAGCCTCAAGGGCCAGTTTTCTAGGCATTTTTATTCAACAAATTATTTCAGTTTTTGTGCCTCAAAGAGCAATAGCATAGACAACGCTTTCACCAATTCTCAAATTTCATTGTGGTACACCCCAAGGACCAGTTCTTGGGACATTTTTATATATAATAAATTATTTCGATGAGGTAAGCCTCAAGGACCAGTTCTCTGGGCATTTTTATATTACAAGTTATTCCAATGTAGTGTACTTTAAGGACCAGTTCTCTGGGCATTTTTCTATTACAAGTTATTTCAGTTTTTGTGCCTCAAGGAACAATCACATAGACAGAGACTTTAATATTTTCCAAATGACAATGTGCTATTCGTCAAGGACCAGTTTGTTGGGGATTTTTCTTTTACAAATTATTTCAGTTTTCGTGCCTCAAAGAAAAATCACATAGACAATTCTTCCACCATTTTTCAAATTTCGTTGTGGTACACCTCAAGGACCAGTTCTTGGAGCATTTTTTATATATAATAAATTATTTCGATGAGGTAATCCTCAAGGGCCAGTTCTCTGGGCATTTATCTGTTACAAGCTATTCTAATGTAATGTACTTCAAGGTCCAGTTCTCTGGATATTTTTCTATTACAAGTTATTTCAGTTTTTGTGCCTCAAGGAACAATCACTTAGACAGAGACTTTAACATTTTCCAAATTACAATGTGCTATTCCTCAAGGACCTGTTCGTTGGGCATTTTATAGATTGTTGTTTTTGTTATTGTTATATATATATATATATTTATAATAAATTATTTTAATGTGGTAGCCTCAAGGTCCAGTTTCTTAGGCATTTTCCTTTTACAAATTATTTCAGTTTTCGTGCCTCAAAGAACAATCACATAGACCACCATTTTTCAAACTTTGTTGTGGTATACCTCAAGGACCAGTTCTTGGAGCGTTTTTTATATATAATAAATTATTTCGATGAGGTAAGTCTCAAGGACCAGTTCTCTGGGAATTTTTCTATTACAAGCTATTCTAATGTAATGTACTTCAAGGACCAGTTCTCCGGACATTTTTCTATTACAAGTTATTTCAGTTTTTGTGCCTCAAGGAACAATCACATAGACAGAGTCTTCAACATTTTCCAAATTACCACAAGGATCAGTTCGTTGGGCATTTTATATATTATTTTAATGTAGTAAGCCTCAAGGACCAGTTTTATAGGCATTTTTATTGTACAAATCATTTAAGTTTTCGTGCCTCCACCATTTTTCAAATTTCGTTGTGGTACACCTCAAGGACCAGTTCTTGGGGTATTTTTTATATATAATGAATAATTTCAATGAGGTTAGCCTCAAGGACCAGTTCTCTGGGCATTTTTTTATTACAATGTGGTGTGCTTCAAGGACCAATTCTCTGGCCATTTTTGTTTATATCGTAAATCATTTCAATGTGGTAAGCCTCTATGACCAGGAGTTTGTGCTTTTTCCATTATAATAAGTGATTTCAGTTTTTGTGCCTCGAGGAACGACAACTTAGACGAAGACTTTAGCATTTTTCAATTTGATTGCCATAATAAGGTCCGTGCAATGTGTTAGAAGGAAAGTTTTTGAGTGAGATTTTACCAGATGAATAACTTCAAAAAGCTGAAGTATATTATCAAGTTGACTTGGAATATTTTCAAGTGAACTGAATGTCATTGCTTATGAGTGGAAATGAGCCCGATGCGAGATTTCATGGGTGGGAGATTCATCGGTTTCAATTAAACAAGGCACGTACTATGCTTGAGTAAGCAAGTTTGTGGGAAATACTTCACCAACGAGATGAATTACTCCAAAAGGCTGAAGACAATGTCGATTTGACTTAAAAGAATACTTACTGGAGTAGTAGGACGATATTATATTTCACACATTTCCGGTTACAAATTCATCTAGACGGGGAAATCTCAGATGGGTTCAATGTTCTATTTGAAGGTTGATGAATGCACGTGTCGCATAACATATTACCTGAAATTCGTTGACGCCATAGTTCTGGTAGCAGAAAGGTCAGAAAAAGTCAATACGGGTTGTTATCTGTGAAGAAATGAGTTGTGGCTATTCATCGTCATATGTGGCTGGCTATCCGTGACTATCTATGGCTTTCTGTGGTTAGTAGTGGCTAGCTGTGAAGATCTGAGGTTATCATTGGTTATCTGTGGCTTTCTGTGGGTAGCAGTGGCCAGCAGAACTGAGTTGTGGCTATTCATCGCTAACTGTGGCTTTCTGTTGTAGCAGTGGCTAGCTGTGGGGATCTGAGTTTATCCGTGGTTATTTGAGGCTGCCTGTGGCGCTCTATGACCATCTGCGACTAGAACACAGAAACACATGAACACCAACAAATACACGAAGTCACAGACACTCGAACACACTAATACTCGATCACGCGAAAACAAGAACAAGCACGAACACACAGACAGTTGAACACACGAAGAAACAAGGACACAAGAACACGCGAACAAACGAACAAACAAATACACACAAACATACGAACACGCGAACAAACAGCTGTATGTGTATCTGAGGTTTGAACACATAAACACATAGTCACTAACAAATACACGAACTCACATACACTCGAACACGCGAACTCACGAAAAAATACGAACACACGAACAAACACGAACATACAGACAGTCGAACACAAGAACACATCAACATACGATCAAACACATACACACACAAAACTTATGAACATGCTAACTCGCGAACAAACACATACACACGCACACACCAACATGCGAACAGGAAAACACACGAACAAACACGGACACACGGACAGTAGAACACACGAACACCTGAATACGCGAACATACGAACAAACAAATACGAACACGCGATCAAACAGCTGTCTGTGGCGCTCTATGTGTATCTGAGGTTTGAACACAAGAACACATGATCACAAACAAATACACGAACCCACTGACACTCGAACACGTGAACTCACGAATTGAACCCGTTTCAAGTTCCTCGTACTTGTCGAGACTTGTCTGTAACGTGACGTCAAAAAATTCCAGGTAATTTGATATCTGACACGACTATTCATCAACCTTGAAATAGGTCATTCAACCCGTATTGAATTTTGCTGACCTCTCTGTAACCGAAACCATGGTGTCAGCGAATCCCAGGTACTCTGATGTCTGACACGTGCACTTATTGAAAGAGGTCATTGGACCCATTTTGGATTTCTCCTACTTGTCGAAACTTGTATGAAACGTGACGTCAGAAAATTTCAGGTAATCTGATACCTGACACGTGCACTGTAACCAGAACTGTTGCGTCAGCAAATCCCAAGTAGTTTGAAATCTGACCCGTGCACATCATGAACTTGCACTTCATGACCTTGAAAGAGGTCAATGAACCCGTTTCAAGTTTCTCTACTTGTCGGGACTTGTCTGTAATGTGACGTCAACAAATTCCAGGTAATCTGATATCTGACACATGCACTTATTGAAATAGGTCATTGAACCCATCTCAGATTTCTCTTACTTGTCGAGACTTGTCTGTAACGTGGCGTCAGGAAATTCCAGGTAATTTGATACCTAACACGTGCACTTATTGAAATAGGTCATTGAACTCGTATCAAATTTTGTTCACCGGAGCTATGACGTCATCAAATTCCAGGTAATCTGATACCCAACACGCGCACTTATTGAAATAGGTCTTGAACCCATCTCAGGTTTTTCGTACCTGTCGAGACTTGTCTGTAACGTTGCGTCAGAGAATTCCAGGTAATTTGATATCTGACACGTGCACTTATTGAAATAGGTCATTGAACCCGTATCAAATTTTGCCTACCGGAACTATGGCGTCAGCGAATTCCAAGTAATTTGATACCTGACACGTGCACTTATTGAAAGAGGTCATTGAACCCATCTCGGATTTCTCCTACTTGTCGAGACTTGTATGAAACATGACGTCAGTAAATTCTTGGTAATCTGATACCCAACACGTGCATTTATTGACCTTGAAATAGGTCCTTGAAGCCATATTGAATTATTCTTACTTGTTGAGACTTGTCTGTAACGTGAGATCAGCAAATTCCAGGTAATCTGATATCCAACACGTGCATTTATTTTAAAAAAAGGTCATTGAACTTGAATGTGCTTCCATTTTGAAATAGGTCATTGAACCCATATAGAATTTCGCTGACCGGAATTTGATATCTGACATGTGCACTTATTGACTTCGAAATGAGTCATTGAACCCGTATAAAATTTCGTTGACCGGATGTTATCGAATGTAATCTGATACCTGACACGTGCACTTTCTGCTGACGTGTACCTCCCGTTGCTCTCTCATACGTTTTGATCTTGAATCCTTTTGCTCTATCATGGGTTTTGACCTTGAATCCTTTTGCTCTCTCATATTTACTCTACTCAAATACATCAGAAATATACAAAATGATACGCTAGGACAATTTTAAATGGTAAGTATAAAGAAACTTGAAATAATATTTCATCTATCAGGAAACCAACCAATTTTGAATTTCCCGGTCTTGATGAGATGCCACCTAACGGGGCGACACCCAGATCCCAGACAAGCACGCGCCTCGCGCCATTTTGCTGTTGTAATAAATTTTATTGTTGTTGTGTGTCGTGCTGTGGTGCCTTAGCGTTGGTTTTGTTTTGTATACTTTCATTCGTTCTTAACCTAGGTACCTAAGTGAAGTACATATTCTTCTGCAATTTTGTTTTTTGAATAAGAGTTCAATGAGTGCTGGAGCAGCACAATGGATAATGCTAATAAATGTAAGGCATCTTCATGTAAAGTAAGGCCCCTAATAGCACACCATGTCCCAGGGACGTCCCTATTTGGTACAAATCATGCCCGAATATCCGGGACTTAAAATCATTGTCCTTGGGGGACGTCCGATTCAGTGCATTTTCATGAATTTCCCCAAAGGACTTCCTATGGATGTCCCAATCGGTACATCGTATGAAACGTCTCTGCGAGGACGTCTTTGGGATGTCCTGGGTCGGATATATTTTGTAATGTTTCCTAGGACATCCATCGGACGTCCCTGTTAGTAAGTATTCTGGCATGTCTTTGAAAGGACGTCCTATGGTTGTCCTGGTACAGGACATTTAGGAACATCCCGCATGAATGAATATTGGACGTCCCAATTGGTTATTCTTAAAATATCTCCCTGCGAGGACTTCCTTGGGATGTCCTGGTTCGGATATATTTTGTAGAATTTTCTAGGATATCCATTGGATATCCTGGTTGGCATGTATTTGGCATGTCTTCGAAAGGACTTCCTATGGTGGACATTCTGGAACGTCCTTGATGGATGTACATCGGACGTCATCCCAATCAGTGAATTTCAGAAAATGTCCCTGTGAGGACTTCCTTGGGATGTCCTGTATTGAACACTTTTTGGAATGTTTCCTAGGTGCATCCATCCAAAGATGAAGGATGGATGATCATAAAAATTAAATAAGATTCGAAAACAGTTACAATAATTAGGTCTCCATGTGTACCCAGTACCCGTGTATACATCCCAGCTAGTGGTTTTACAGAAGGGTTATAAAATGGATTACATTTACATATTTACAATAGGGCTGAACATTATAGCGAAAACAACCCATCTGAAATAAAACCCTTTTCACTATCATTATGGTTATTAAGGGCCATATTCTCGAGTTTATGCGTATGCCAATACGATTCACTGTTTCACAACAATGAAAATAAAAAAATTATGCTTGTCTCTCTTGTTCGTATACGGATTGAAACCGAACAATTCCTCATGTATGGATTCCGTGCATAAAGTTATTTTTTGTGTTCTGTGTTCAAGTGAAGTGTTGACGAATTGACAGACAATTGTTGAGTATTTACCAGCTATGGCGGTTTTTCTATCGTCTTTTGTGATTAATTAGTTTAGTGACTGTTTTGTAAGTTATTTTGTGTTCATTCAGAGTAGTTATATATATATATATATATATATATATATATATATATATATATATATATATATATATATATATATATATATATATATATATAAATGAAAATAAAAGTTTTGTTATACTATTCAATAGTTATTACTAACCTATTCAACACTGTTTTGAAAAAGGTGTTTCCGTAAGACAAGTAGAGTTGTGTGTATCCTTTAAACATGTACAAAGCCGAATTGAATGACTCTGAGAGAGTGCTGAGCTTACCTAGTAAGTAAATCTGGTTCCATCCAAATTGGTATCTCCAGTAGGTAATCCACAACAATTTCATAATCTTAGTCCTGAAAGATGTAGGAACAAACACATCTGATAATTCTGCACATCCTAAGGACGTCCCAGATGTACTTTCGATTGAAGTAATTCGGGGACGTCCAGTGAACATCCCAGGTGGATGACGATTGAATATCCTTATGGAACGTCCAATTTTGGTGAGAAGTCGAAACATTGGTACTTCTCACGGATGTCCAATGGACGTCCGCGGTACCAATACTGCACGTCCTAAGGACGTACTAATATAGCACGTCCTAAGGACGTCCAAGATGTACTTTCGATTGATGTAATTCGGGGACGTCCGATCAACATCCCAGGTGGATGTCCATTGGATATCCTTATAGAACGTCCAATTTTGGTGAGAAGTCGAGACATTGGTGCTTCCCACGGATGTCCAGTGGACGTCCGCGGTACCAATTTTGCACATCCTAAGGACGTCCCGAATGTCCTGAGAGGATGTCCTATAGATTACCATCGGACTTCATGGTGCTATTACATCATTTTATTATTTTAGGTTAGGATGGTCTGGTATGCTCATTCTGTGTTTAGTAGGAAAATGTTTTTTTCTCCTTATATTGCGAATAAATCTGGTAGTAGTGTCAATTTGAAAGGGAGTTTTAGATTTGTAAATGATGTGTGGAATACTTTTAAATTTCGATTTTAGTTGCACTAATATATTGGTGGATTGAATGAAAAGTCTTGTGTTGGAAGTTGTCTTGAACGTTTTTTAACAAATCGTTGTGCCTTGTTTTGCAATTGGACCAGCAAAAAAGACAATTTCAGAATCAAAGAATTTAAATCTATACAAATTTTAAAACTTGAGTAAATTCAATTTGAATATAAAGCAAATATGTAAGCACAATAGTGTCATAATCAAGGACAAGTTCAATTGTACATTCTTTATTAAAATAAGACAGTAATTATTGAGTTGACTAATTATATTTATTTATAATATTTTGGTTTCAGATGCAGTGAGAAATTCATTTCCGTGCATCAAAGATGATGCATTTGAAATAAATGTGATGGCTTAGATTCGCAAAAACACTTTTCTTGTGGGGTTAGGTAGTAGATCAAGTTGTCGATAATTAAGCTGCACATTTAATCCATTAATTATTTTGTTTCAGGCCAAATAGATTTTTTTTTAATTTTGACATTTTACTAAGTATGAGTACTTATTTGTTTTTTTGTGATTTTGTAATTAAAGGTTTCATTGTCAATTTTTTGTCTTTTTGGCCTCCAAGATTCAAATGGGCATATGAAAAAACAATTATTCATTGTTTCGAATGAAAATACTGAATCTATATTTGATAGGTATCATTTCAGAAGATTTTTTGGGTTTTCATTGCTTGTTTCTAAAAACTAGAAAATGATGAATCTGATTTCCATAGAGGACACATCAATACTGAAAATGATATTGTCCAAGATATCAAAACTGATCTGTCTCCCATGAAGATTGCATTCACTTTCTATCAATATTAGTAGCAAGGAGTGAAAATCCAAAAATCTTTCAGTAGCGAACAAACCTACTGAAAAGTAATTTATGAAATCTTACTGTTATGTTATGGAAAGGAATAGACAAGATTGGTGGTAAGTTGCTGCTATATAACAATATTGAATATGTTATTTTCTGCTAATTTATATTCTATGTTGCGGTAACCTTGCTGCAATTACTAATTATGAAAGATTACATCCATCAATCCATTTCAGTAGTTGCTGCAACATTGTCATAAGACGTCATTTTTAATATCACATTTGCAATTTTCCTGTATATTATATGCAATGTTGCAGTAACCTAGCTGGAATAATTGATTATGACATATACCATTTGTAATATTGCTGAACGTCCGTTTCAGTAGTTGCTGAACCTTTGCAGTAAGGTAGCAGAAAACTCTGATGTAACATTACACATTACCATGAAAGGTTACTGAAATATTGAAGGAATGTTACTTTGCTTAGTGGGCACATGCGCCTGAGATTCGTAAATTTCTACATTCGTTCATTTTGCTTCTCGATCATAAACATTGAACATAGATTCGACTTCCGGCAGCGGTTGAGGTCAGACGGCGGCCTCGTGTTGGAAGTCAAGTTAATGTAGAAGTAAATGTCCGCCATTATAGATAATGTGCATGAAGTGTATGTAAATGTTAGTGAATGTTTGCCATTAGGTCTTAGTCCATCTAATATCTAATGTGCATGAAGTGCAAGCAAACAATAGACCAGGGTGAGGATATTGCTTCGAGCAAGACAATCCTCATCCCTCGACGAAGCCCGTGTTATTTACGCCGGTTAGAGGTCGGGCGAGACGGATTCTTGCATAACACACATATAGGGATTCTGAGTAAATTGCGCAAGCATAGCTCATTAAAGGATTAAGAAGAAGAAGAACATTGAACATAGCCAATAAATGGCTTGTTGCACCAAGTTCGATTAACTAATGGTCATAAATAATGGTAATTTAATAAATGTTTAATATCCTGTGACAAAGCTGTGAAAATAACTTTTTCTAGGAATAGTTCCCAGGATAAAAGTAAGTAACAATAATTTCTCACTTGAAACTATGGCAAAGCGTTCATTTCTCTCTTTCTCTTATCGTCATAAAAGACGGATGATAAAGTTTTATTGTTTTAGGTATCATTATTTTTTACTGTCGGAAAATGCTTCGATTAGAACAATGTTGTTTCATTTTGAGTACATTATATTTATTGAAAATAAAATGTTTAAATACATATTTTCCATCCAAAGCTTTTTTTCATTGAAATATTTTCCTTTGTATTACCTAACCACTGCATGACAAAAAGTACATCGCTGTGATATGTCACATGTTCACATACCTGCGATATCAATATGGAATCACCTCGTATACATCGCAGTTACATCTCAAAAAATATATCGTTGTTACATCGCAGAACTTGTTGCAGCGACGTCGCATGGATGAATCTTGAGTGGGACAAAATAACATCCTTCCGACATCGCAGCGACGTGTATTCGACATAGAATGCGATATCGCTGGTCACATTGTTACATCGCTGCGATGCATCTGTGATGTAACTGTGTTTGCTGGGTATTGATATGTGTGATATTCCGTGTATATAAAATTTTATTCAAATGGGAATATCGACAACTTCTGATGAACGGATTACCTACGTGATAATCTCTGTATGTCCACAAAACATTCCAATACCCATTAGATATAGCTAGTGGCTTATTATTTGAATTTGGTTAATGAAGAGTTGAGTTTGCTTACTTACTTACTTTTCAGTATACCTACATTTCAACAAGTTTTTTCCTAATTATTGATAGGTGATCGTTCAGTCGATTTACATAGTAACATAGTTCTTTTACAGCTATTTCAACAAATAGTGTATTTTTGTCTCAAAATTGGGATGAAAATGAGCAAATTCAGTAAAAATCAACTCATTAATACCAATACCAATGCCATGAATACCATCCTGCGACGCCCATGGTTTGATTTGACAAGACGAAAAATAGTCGTAAACGAACGTAAACAAACATTATCGCCAAGTAAAGAGTGAATATAATATGGAATTTCAACCAAATCACCGAGTGCAAACGAATATTTCCGACAATGCCCTTTTGAAACATGACTCGGGCTGAGAAATTTGTAAACAACGTCGGATAGAGGACTTCGGATAAGGATTCAGTGATGCCACCACACAACTTTTGGCTTTAAAACTACTGGCACGTTTTTCGGCATTTTTTCTTCATGACAGGGTTCCTGGCACCCTCAGGAACCCCGTAATATGATTGAAATTGTTCATAACGACGGAAATATTGAGATTTTCCATAAAATACAAAACACTAGGGACTTTAATTTTGTTTAGGGATTTTTCTTTCAAAATGGCGCTAAATTCAAAACTAGAGCTAGAGTTTTGTTATTGAAAGAGGTATTGTGTAGTCTAGGAAGTGCCGGATAAAGCCACCGTGTGGTCCGTAGCAAATGTGAACAAGAGGCCCTTGATTTGCATTAAGTATTAAAGTATAGAATATAAAATAAAACAGCACATTTACAAAAAGACTTTCCGTGATTTAATCCGAGCAAATTTGGAGATAACACTCGTCAAATCAATATTTCTAAGTTAATCACTTTCTATGTTCATTATATTGAGGTCGTTTGATGTTCTTGTCCCATTGTGCTCTCTAACACATTGTTTAACGTTGAAAAAGAACATTCTCCGCTGTAGTTGGTGATTATCAAAATCAAGTGAATGCGAAACACTATTCCAACATTTGGGAAACACGATTCCAATGAATTTTATGTCAACAGTTTATAAACTTGAAGTTCCTGAGCCTCGTGCTTTTTCTTTCTGCTGTCAATATCAGCAGCCACATCTGTTTTCAGCAGCTTCGCAAACTGCACCAGTTCATTGCCCAGTCTTCGACATCATCTAGGAAATAATTGACGATAGTTCTTTTTAAGATCTTTTCTGCCGAAGTATTTCAAATACACTAGTCACTTGATGGTAAGCTTCCATGCATTTAGCTAATGCAGACAATTACAACAATAAAAACATGAATTTCAAAACGTTGTCTAGGTGTTTGATGTTCTACAACTTCTTCGAGTGGTCTGTGAGTAGAGCTGCTGCTGAAAAGGTCGTACATTGTATTTTGCTTGGGTTTTCTTGAAGTCGATTGCTGATATTCTTCACAGCCAATTAGGGCTTTGGTCTCTATATCTGAAAATTTGGATCATATTGCTTGGAAGTAGTCTTGTAATGATAAGAGCGTACCTATCTCGTGTTAAGATCTTGATCGGACGACTGCAACGAATCGTTAGTCGCTTGCAAGTGTTCTAGAATTTCATTCCACGCTATAGTTATTATTCCCATTTCTAACTTTATTCATTTTCTGTAGGTGGTATAAAAAACATATCTTAGTTGATAGTTTTTTTTTACTTTGCGCACAGGCGCGAGCCCCCTCAGGCGCGGGGCCCGTAGCATTTGCTTACTGGCTAATTTGCTAACTGGTACTTGGTAGCATGATAATTGATAGCTGTAGAGTGTAGGGTTATTTCTTTGTCAGTGCACATTCGTTCCATTAAAAAGTTCAAAAGTAGAAATGATATTCAACCATTTTAACAGTTATGATTAAAATGTAACATATACCCACAAAACTGACACAAAATACAAATTCTGTGATGTAACCTCAAAGTATTCAGGCCAAGAGCATTTTAATCAGAAAGGTAATAAGGTTTGTTTGTCCGTGAAAGTTACCACTCAGAATATTTTATAGATCGATCAACTATTTGACAACTACGAAACGTGAAATACACAATTTTTTTTAAATTCAAGAAAATGATTTATTTTGAAATTAGCGCCATTTTGTGAGAAAAATCCCTAAATAAAATTAAAGTCCCTAGGGTTTTGTATTTTATGGAAAATCTCAATATTCCCGTCGTTACGAACAATTTCAATCATATTACGGGGTTCCTGAGGCTGCCAGGGACCCTGGCATGAAGAAAACTTGCCAAAAAACGTGCCAGTAGTTTTAAAGCCAAAAGTTGTGTGGTGGCATGACTGAATCCTTATCCGGTCCTCTATTACGTCACATCTCGTCACAAATGTTCTTTCATCTCTTTCTATTAGTACCCCCATTGTCCTATAGGGATTAGACTCTCCTAGTCAAATAACGTTTAATCCATTTGGGTTATGCATGATTTGTTCATCCGCCATATTTGAAACGCATTCTAGTCATAAGATATAAGTATGAGTTCTGTGGTCGGTGGATAATTTGAGATTTCGGTGCTGGCTAAACTGAGTCCCAGCTTGGGTAATTTGGAATTTCGGTATTGGCAACAATGTCGACGGTCCCATGTTCGTGTCGTGTCGTTGTGAATCGACAAGAATCGGTTCAGTCTTTTTCCTGTTCTCTGTCTCGTTTGAGGTTCGTTATGGCGGATGTATCCAAAGCTCACAAGTTGAAGTTAGCTAATTCAAGAAAACGGGTATGTTATTTTCTATAATTTTAATAGTTTATAACGTAGAAACACGTCATATAAATGGTTTTTCTTCTAAATAGGAATATTAAGTTTAATATTCTTGGCCACATCATCACGGCGTCATACTTTTAGCATGTCAGAATATGGAGGAGTTTTTTTAATATCAATATCTTTTTTAATTAACAATACATAGTCAACTGCAGTTGCTTTCAAATATATGTGTTCAAAACTACCGGTCTATCAAATGCGGTCTAATTTTTGAAACCGGTACAATAATTACCGATGGCGTATCATCATGGGTGTGTACTGTGTAGCTTTTATTATTCATTCGGCGTCATTAGTTTACAATCGATCCTGATTCTGAAGTAAGTAATATTTCTATCTGTGCTGCATTCCATTATTCGTGAAAATCGTCTAGAAGCATTTTCGGAAGACTTTTTACCGGTAGACAAAATAAATATTGAAATAAGCTACTGAAGTGGACCATGACGGCCATTTTTCCTTGTTTGTATTATTTTCTATTTGGTACTTCGATAGTCAAAATGGAATGCTATTTTTCGAACCAGCAATTAATCAGTCACTACATTACTTTAAGTTTAATGTTATCCGTTGAAACATTGATTTGGACAAAGTTAAAATAGAATCTTGAAAAATCAATAATACAAAATTGACTGACAAAAAATATAGATTAGTTACCCAAGCTTCACTCTATTGTTGAAGCTGATGCTTTTATTCGTTTCGAGCGCTTCATTTAGTAACAGTAATGTATCTATTTCTGAGTCTGGTGGTTTTTGTAGTAAAACTAGTAAATAACCAATTATTTGATGTGGCTAGGGATTCTTCAGATAATTTTTAAAATCGACAAGGCTCCTCTGAGAATTTAAACACCAAACAATTTTTCCAGATTTTCCAGAAAATGTGCGAGTTAAAATTATGTTTATCTTGTTTTGAAAAATAACCCATGGTGTGCTTTTTGAATGTTTGTGGTCCCTTGGTAGACATTGGTACTGTATAGATTTGTAGTTAACTTCTCTACCTACAGTGGCATTAGCAACAAACATCGTTTTATTCTGTGTAGATATATCTATCATTCATTACAAAGTGTTTACAGAGTAGATTTATGCTAGGTATACTATAGTTAACCCCCATAAACCTAGCAGAACCATTTCGGAAATTTATTATTAATTTATTTATTACACCAATTACAAATTTGTTCAACATGTCAAAAAAATCTGGTTCTGTAAGGTTTATATGAAATTGGCAGAACCACTTTGTATTTATCAATTTTTGGCAAATTCTAATTGTACCATAATTTATTGATTATTAATTACCTACCACTCACCACAAAAAATTAAGAAATTAAAACGAGAAACAGAAAACGAAAAACAATTTCGCCCATCTTTAAGTTAGCGGAGCCACCTTCTATATATCAACTTATAAGAAAAACCAAGCATACCAACATTTTTCGCTAATTTATTACCCCAATAAGAAATTTGTTGCTCAGCATTTTTTCTTGAAAATGTATTTTGTCAAAAAAATAATTGTTACTAATGGCTATCAAACCAATAGTTTATAATAGTTCCATTATGAGCAAATGAGCATGATACAGTAAATTTTCTAAATATTGCCGCTAATGCCTCTCAAATTATTCATGTCGTAATTAAACAATATTATTATTGCTACCTAAAGATATCGCCACTTATAGCAGGTTTCGAAACGAGAATGTTGAGTGGCAATGTTGAATGAAATGAGTTGAATATTAATTTCAAGGTGTGTTTTGGTCTGTTAAACTAACTTTTGTTTTCAAAATGAAACACTGTATATTTTTCAGCAGATCAATAGAAATTTTTCTGATTCCATTGATACCAATAAGTGGCATATTTGAATAAAAAGTAATTGAGTTATTGACAATCAAAATACCTACTGCTTCACGAATCTCATAGTATACCAAGATGTCAACATATCCACATAATATGCCTCTTAATTGAGTACAAAATAAATAATATATAACATTTTTTCAAGGCCCCCTACATTCAACTTCAAAGTGAAGATCCATGATTCAGTATTTTAGTCAACTTTGATCATCAAAAACTCAGTTTTCATCCAAATATGAAACCATTGGAATAAGAAAAAAAGTACTTTCGATCTGTCAAAAAATAAACACAGTGTTCTAGTTGAAAAACCAAAGTTGGTGTCCGTTTCGGAAAAATAAAAGACCCTGTATGCCAAAAAATACCTTGGAATTAATTTAAATGTCTACAAACTTTTGTTTCTGGCATTTTTTATATCTCCATAATATTGTTTCATTACATCAAAATTTTACGATACATTAACGACAAATAAATTAAATTTATTGTATCGTGTCCATTTGCTAATGGAACTAATATGAAGTGTCCATTTGATATCCTTAAGATTTTTTGACAATTTTTTAAAGATAAAGATAAGCGACAAATTTCTGGATAATTAATTGAGCAACAAATTATGGTACAATAAAATTTTTCCAAAGATGAGCCACAAAATTTTCGATGTGGTAATTAATTAGCTACAAATTATAGAACAATTACAATTTTCCACAAGTTGATAGATACAAAGTGGTTCTGACAGCTTCATATTAACCTAGCAGACCCACAGATTAAAAAAAAAGATAGAGACAAATTTTTAATGACATGATCAGTATTACAAAATTGCAAAATGGTTCTGCTAGGTTTATGGGGGTTAACCTTTTTTTGATAAAAACGTAATACATAAAACTGATTGTATTTCCCGATTTGTTTTTCTTATGAGGAAACTATTGAAAATTCTGAGATTTTAGAGAATTTTAAAATGTTTGTGTTCGAAAGTATTTTCCATAAAAGACTAATAAGTAATGAATAACTTCAATGGATGTGACTTAGTTTACCTATTAAACTGTTCTAAAATGTGGCTTGCTTGCATTATACTTGAAGTAATTGTAATGACATAAAACAGAAACATTTTTAAATATAGGAATGCCAAATGACAGGAAGAAATATTTACTATTTATACTTGTAGGTTTTTAGGGATACATAGTAATGAAAGTGATCGTCATAATTTTGACAATTTTCAATTGCATAAGTAGTTGGATAAAGATACCAAAAATTGTTGTGTTACATTATAATAGATCTACTCAATCCTCCTTTTTTTTTTTTCATTCAACTTCATCTTGGAGGTTATAGTTCTGCATTCTTAAAATACATGAGTTTTCATTCAGAACTCTTCAAGTGGTTAGAATGGAAATTTTAATGCTGCTGACAGTTTGGATAGGTACCAGTGTTGCTTTCAACTTGGTATATAATAATATAACTCAATTTCGGTTTGTCGATAGCAAAGAGATAGAAATGGAAGTTTTCGAAAAATTCACTGTCACTTTTCCAGATATTTGAGAAAAATTATTTTGGATAATTCTGAAACCTTGTTCTTTGGTAGGTATAATGAAGTTATTAAATAGAGTAGGCTTACTAAAATAAATTATTGTTCAGATTCAATTATACTTCATAGTAAATGAGTCCTGAACCAAAGCTAGAATTTGGAATTGACATTATTTAAAAAATGTTTATTGGGATCAACAATGAAAAAATTGAAGATTGAAAACCTGTGTATCGTGTCTGACAATAGTTTCCTTTGATGTACGTTTCAAATAGGCAACTAAAAAATTTACGAAACTTAACCTTTTCACTAATTTCTGTTCACTTGTCAACTGCTGCCAAGATCACTATACAGGGTGTTTCATAATAAATGCGCAGGACTTCCGGATGTGATAGCTCGTTCAAAAATATGAAAAAAAGTTTCTATAAACTTACCCTCTAAAATTCAACATTTTCGAGATACAGAATGTTGAAATTTATAAAAAAATTATAGTTTTTTGCGAATATCTCTGGAACCGTTTATCGCACAAAAAATAGATTTTGAATGCATTTTCTACTCATAATAAGCTATGTTTTGTACAGATTTTTTAT
This sequence comes from Chrysolina oricalcia, assembly GCA_944452925.2. Classification (NCBI taxonomy): domain Eukaryota; kingdom Metazoa; phylum Arthropoda; class Insecta; order Coleoptera; family Chrysomelidae; genus Chrysolina; species Chrysolina oricalcia. The sequence continues at coordinate 43,215,443 of OX101815.2, read as the reverse complement.
TTTTTTAAATTCATGATTGGTGAAGATTTTGAAGGGGTAGTGGGTGTTTTTTCTCCAACTTCTACGCCGCTGGAAAAAGTATGATTTTGAGCCGCCTACTTGAACCGCCAATGTTTTCTACACAAGAAACATACTCTTGGTCATATGCTCTAAAGTTTACCGTTTTCAAGAAAAATCAACTTTCATGTTGAAAAACATGATGAATTTTTTTAAATAATTTTTTTCCTAATTATACAAAATTAAACGTTAGAACAAGTAACAAAACCAAACGTTGACTTCCTAATTGGAAAAAAAAAAAACAATCATAGTTGAATTGTTGGAAATGTCCGCCGTTAGCTTCAATGCACGCAGCAATTTTTCGAGGAAAAAACATTATTTAAACAACATGAAAGTTGATTTTTCTTGAAAACGGTCAATTTTAGAGCTTATGACCGAATACCTTTTTTGTGTAGAACACATTGGCGGTTCATATAAGCTCAAAACTGTACTTTTTCCAGTGGCGTAGAAGTTGGAGAAAAAACACCCACTACCCCTTCAAAATTTTCACCAATTATGAATTTGAAAAAATAAAAAATTGCACAAAACATAGCTTATTATGAGTAGAAAATGCCTACGAAATCTGTTTTCTGTGCGATAAACGGTTCCAGAGATATTCGCAAAAACGATTTTTTTTTTTTAATTTCAACACCCTGTATCTTGAAAATGGTGCATTTTAGAGGGTAAGTTGATAAAAACTTTTTTTCATATTTTTGGACGAGCTATCACATCCTGAAGTCCTGCGCATTTATTATGAAACACCCTGTATATAACACGGGTATAGCCATATTTTGATTATTGCAGTACATTTATTACATGATCAAAACAAAATTATGACAAATAAAATTGATGTTTGAGAGTGATTCTAATGAGCAATCGTTACACACTAGCACAATGCTTGGTGTATTACAGCGTTGATCAATATATGAATTAGGGAATCTGATTTCAAAACTATAATAAATAAAATACAGAGAAGATAAACAAAGCGAGTCAAAACTAATTATGAAATAATCTACTTCTAGCCAATTGAATCATTTTATGAATTCAATCTGATTTTATAAATCTGAAGACCAGAAATAAAAAATCAAGAAACCAGCTCGGAGTTCAGGAAAGCTGTTTGTCTAAATTGCAGTGTTAATTCTTCTTTCAAATATACAGTACCCGCCAAAAAGTATGTAACATATGGGTAGAAAGTTTATTATATAATCGAGTTGGAAAAAAATTATTATTGATTGTGCATGCCTGACAACCTATAAATCGATTTTGACACATGTGACAAATGTCGACAAATTCTATGAAGATGCCAAAAGAGGGAAATGGCAAGATATCGAAAATAGTAATTTTAAAAAGTTGTTTAGAATTTAATTTTATAGTATATTGGCAATAAATCGAGAAAATTGAAAATAGCATTTAAAAAAAATATTTTACTGTATTTTTCTTCTGAATAGTTTGACTGTAGTGAAACATTTGTGTTTTGATGATAAAGACAAAACTTTCTTATTTTCTACACACCAGATGGCACTAAAGAAATTGGTTTTTGCCAGTACCCTCCCTGTTAATTTGTTCGTATCTAAGAGATAAATCAAAATTCTAAGACTTCTGACGAAAACATGTGTTTTCCTGATTATAAGTTGGATTAGATTTACAGGGTTTGAAGTAATATCTTGAAGTTGATGATATCACTGCTTCCTCCCTATCCAAACATGTTAACAGCAGTTGAAAATCTTTCCTGGTTATCTTTATTATTATTAGCTCTACATCATAAAACTCAACTTTAAATTAAATAGACGTGAAAAACTGAAATGTATCAAAAGATTTAGCTTTCTGTCATGTTTCTAATTTGAAGGGTGAAAATGTTATCAAATTGTCAGTAATTTACAGTACCTATACGAGATATCAGAAATTCATCTTTTTGGAAGGTAACTAAGATAAAAAGGTGGCTTTACCTCGAAAATTTCATGGATAGAAAATTATATTTTTCGTTTTGAAAATCTGTAAGAGGTTGTAAAGCCAGAAAGTCAAACCTGACTATTTTTAGTATGTTTTTGAGACACAGCAGACGAGTTTTGCTTTCTATTTTTCAGATGCCATTCTTGCAAAAGGTAATCAAGAGATTGAAAACATTTTTGGATGAGATGTATAACAAGATAGGAATCAATTTTCTTGCATCTACCAAAGCAATTTTCCTGTAATTTGATGCTGGTTTATCATAAGAACAGTCCGAGTTCAAAGTTCAATGCACACATTATGCACTTAATTTATTTTCCTTAACTCATGTCAGTGAATTTCTCAATAAAATGTCTTTCCTTTTTTTAGAGCATGTTAATGAAATGAACAATTTATTTTTATTTCACAACTGTTATAGCATAACTGGATGATATATAAAATTGGTTATTGAATTATTTTTAAACACTAAAAATATTTTTTTTCCAAATGACATAATATAATTGCTATTTACCTACTACCAATAAAATGTCAAATATTAAGACACGGGTCGTAACGAGGTTCGTTACTTTATAGTCAGAGTCCATGATGAATTCATTGAAGTTGACTTCATAGATTCTCAATATGACATGCACAACTCTTCAAGCCAGTTTTATTCATTTTCGTATTTCTCCCGGGATTTGGCAGGTACTGATGTGAGTTGCAGCATTTGCTAGACCGTACAATGTCCTTTGATTTTCTGACTAGTGCAAAAAGAAAGTTTCATTGCAGTAGGTATAAGTTTGGAGAAAACATGAAGGAAGGATGAAAGTTTTGTGTGGCACACTCTTTGGTTAGGCTTCCGTACTTGGCTGACTCGACAACACCCTGCTCATTCCTTAAATACGTAAAATATTGTATTTTGAAATTTAGATAAAGGGTTTACAAAAAGCAAAATGATCTAGTTCTTACTTGAATACTAAAAAATAATATTATTTCTATGAAAACGAGTAAAATTTTGTATTTTGAAATTGAATGAAATAACATTTATACAATGGTTTAAATAGAGCCAAAATAGTTTCAATGATATAAAGCGTTTATAAAAAGCTGTAGTTCTCATGAGAATACTAAATAATATCTCAAATGCTTAAAACCCATTTTTGGAGAGAGTTGAATGATACACTGATACACCCAAATAAATGAATATTTTGGAACCTTTAGTGTGAATACAATTCAAGAAAAAAGAAACTACCCAAACACCAAAACTACGTCATAATCACACGCGACGCGCGTTTCGCCAACAAAGTTAGCATCTTCAGGAGCTAAAAACTTGTGGCGCGTCGAGTGTGATTGTGACGTAGTTTTGGTGTTTGGGTAGTTTCTTTTTTCTTGAATTACCTGATACACATTGAACATTACTTCCAAAATTCAAATTCATTTGTTACCTATGGCATGCAGGTTGTTATAATTAAAATAAATATGATGAAATAAGTTGGGTCATTCATTACAAGATAGTACTGTATTTTTCATGAACATTGGGTTATTTATTTCCTCCACAAGAAAGAACGACCTTCGAAATAAATGTTCATCAAGCCTAGCTAAACCTGGAAATTTCAGAATATTATTAAAAATCAGTAAACATCTTGAAATCTCTTTCAGTTCAAAGAATTGCAAGAATTGAAGAAAAAGAAAGATGCTAGTCAAAAACTTGAAAATGCTGACATTATTGACCAACCAACTCCTGTTGACAGCTTAACTAGCTCAACCCATAGCTCAATAAATAATGAAGCTTCGGTAGAAAACATCACTGGAGACACTGTCATAACTCCTGCGTCTTTACCGAACTATTTCGATAATACTAATTATGGAGACAACTCCATGTTTTTTGATAACCTATCGACAGGTGAAGTCAGTGAACTCAACAAACATACATCAACTAGTAACATTTTTAATTATTTCAATACTCCACATCCTCAGAGTAGCTTCGAAAGTATGGTATCCAATATAGTAGATACTCCAAAACATACTGAAGATAGTTTTGAGTCTAAGTTTAATGAAAGTTATGCTTTATTTCCACAAGAATCTCAACATAACTATGTTGCAGAGACGCAGCAGATTCTACACCCCGATCAAGATGGTTTGAGCTTGGAGGATCCAGAAATTAAAGAGAATGAACTGTTTGAACATCACAGAAACTCAGAATTATTCTCCAGTAAAAATAGACAGGACCTTATAAACTACCTTCAAAATGGTAGCAAAGAAAAAATCAGCGAAAGCGAGAATTCTGCAATTAAAAATGAGATTGTCTGTAGCTCAAATACAGCTCAAGCCGAGGTGAAGCATTCCAGCGCAGAGAGCTTGAAACAGCTCTCCAGTCAGATGGCACAGCTTATAGAACCAGAATATGCTGTTTCTAATCCCATCACTGATTTAGAAAAGCGTAATTTGGAACTTGCCGCTTTGCTAGAGCAAGCACAGTTGAACTCTGAACAACAGAAAGGCCAGTTAGAGGAGTTGCAAGCTAGAATAGCTAACTTAGAAACGGAAACTCTACAGAAAGTAGAAAACAATAATATTCGAACAGCTAGAGAGATCAGTCGGCTGAAAGAAGAGCTGCAGAGCCATATTCAGACTGTCGGGCTGCTAGTAGCAGAAAAGACAGAACTCTCAGCAAGCTTGAGTCAATTGGAATTGATTTCAAAACAGAAAAACTCTGAATGTGAGGAGTTGCAAGCTCGTTTGAAAGCATCTCGATCGCGAGCCTTTGAGCTAGAGCAAGAACTGAATATTTTAAGGGCGGAGAGAACCAAGAAGGACAGCACTGGCCAAGAACAAAGTGGGATCATAGAACAATTGAGGCAGTATAGCAGTAGTCTTCAAGAGCAGAGGGAGGAGCTTGCGCAAGATCTGTTAGAAGTACGAGAAAAGCTCAAGAACAGTTCTGAAGATAATTTTCAGCTACAGAAGCAAAATCAGGAGCTCTCAAGGAAACTGTCTTTGGCTGAAATCAGGATCCAGCAGATCACGAGTGGGGAGCAGCATCAGGTAGGTAAATATATCTTTTCTTAGGTTACGTTGCATTTTCACATCTGTTACAATTATTTTCATTCATGTTCACTCAGAAAACATGCCAGAATTTGTTATAAGAAATGGTTTTGAAAAATATTTGTCACTGAACTTGACAATTGAGTTTAGAGTTGACAGTGATCCACCTCGAAGGACCACTGTTAATTCTAAAATGACTGAATCTCAAACTCAAAACTGCATTCTCAAGTTCAGTGACAGTAAAGTTTTCAGTTTGCTATTTAGTTGTTTTCGACCTAACAGAGGTCCTTCGAGTCGGACCACTGTTACGTCTAAGACTAAATCGCAAACTCGAAACTTTACTGTCACTGAACTTGACAATACAGGTTTGAGTTTGTGAATTAGTCGTTTTAGAATTACAGTGGTCTGGCTTGAAGGGCAACTGTCAAGTCTAAAACGACTAAATAGCAACTCAAGACTATAAAGTCAAGTTCAGTGATAATAAAGGTTTGAGTCGGGGCGTGGCGCAGTGGTTAGAGCGTCCGACTCTGAGGCGAAAGGTCCGGAGTTCGAGCCTCAGTTGCGGCTGGGATTTTTTAATTTAATTTCACCTATTAAATTATTAAAATCTCGTGGCTCGACTGGGGTGAGTCCTGCTCGATTCACTGTTGCGTTCCAATTAACAGTGCTCCTAAGGTGGCGTATGGAGTTAGCAGTAACAAGGCCTACCCATAACACATGGCTAATGACCATAGCAGCCGATGCCAAAAAAAAAATAAAGGTTTGAATTTGCGACTTAGTGCTTTTAGACCTAACATTGAACAACTTTTTTTTATATGTTTTCTGAATGTGCAGAGTGAACATGAGCAAATTAACAATAAATTAAAATAATTGTAACAACGCATAAATTGAGCTGTTTGAAAGTATACAAAGTCAAAATGAATATATTTTTTAATTAATTAAGCTGATACTTGTTGAAAATCCGTGTTAATATCTATGATGCGACTATATCTTCTCCATTTGAAGAAGCTGTTCTACAGCGAAACAATTGTTGTGGTTTTGTAAACCTCTTTACCATTCGATTATAGTTACATTACCGTAAAAACAGGTGACTTTATTCATTTTGAACTTTTTAATAATATTTACCGACTTTGAAAAACATAAATATTATGTGTTGTGCATTAAATTCTGAGTCTGGCCTGTTCTTACAGTGTGCCTATTCATTTTGTAAAATTAAGCCAGAAATTGATTTGTGTAAAGTCGCCCGCCGATATAGGGTGGCATTGTCCCATAACGTATTTTATACTATTTTTGCGCTAACATTACTTATTGAGTTAAGCGACCCATCAGGCGTTTTCAGAAATACACAATTATCCAAGGACAAAATTATTTATTTATTTTTGTCAGAAAAAAACGTGAAAAATTAATGAAACAGATTCTGGTGTTGTTCTTTAATTTTAATTGTTATTTCGCAAACATGGGAATGAGGTGGTCATTAAGTTTGGTAGGCTCTGCAATGATATCAATATCGGTAATATGATGAGATACTCGGCAACTCACTTTGGGCCATCGTCACGCAATTTCATCCCCCCGAATTATCATCAACACCCATTAGAAGCGGTTATTGTTGGTTACATATCAATCAAATTTTCCTGATGAGGAGTGATTTCCTTCTACAACCATTATGTAATCTCCAAAAGACAAAAATTCATCGTTTGATACAGATTCGTCCATGTATCAAATACTTGAATCAGAGAAATAATAGTCCCTTTTTTTGTAACTCCCTTGTGATTTTTTAGTAATTTCCCTTTTCACTCCACTGCAACCAGCTGTATTCATACCCTCGTATTACACCAAGCAATAGAGCATGAAATGCGTGAGTTTTTAACAAAAATACTGGTAGGAACCGACTGTGTCGTCACATGGGGGACAGTCCGTAGTTATATTCTGATATGTTTTCGACTCGCAACTGTCATTTATTAATTTTTTATAAACATTTAAATTGTTTTGCTTATGAAATGAAAACTAATAAAACAATCTGGTTGCTCCAATGAAAAGAATTGTAGATAATTGAAATACGAACAAAATGGGATGTTTTATAACCCGGCCGGATCGATATCAACGGAGAAAAACTGAAAAAACCGGAAAATTTTGCCATTTTTTTAAAAATTCATAACTCCGCCATTTTTCAAGAAGTAGGATTGGACTTTCTCCTGAAAGTATTGAATCATGTGTAGTTTATGTGTGCATAAAACAGTCACTGTCGGATCGTTAGTTTGGTCTCAATTGCAATTAAATTTTTTTTTGCACTATCTTTCAGCGTGCCTGGATGCTCTAGTGATAGCCCGATTTCAATTTCTCAAACAGATTATGAAAGTAGAAGTATACTACTACAAAACGTATTTTGCGCTACAGTGGTGAGAAATGGTTGAAAAATGCATGCAAACATGACTGAAAACGACCGAGCCCGCGTTAGCTGCCGGGTGGTAGGAGAGAGGGGAATTCTTCTAATGAACGGGTTACGTGATAATACGCTTCCCCTCATCTCCCGCTCACTCCTTCCTCTCGACCGCTTCTACCAGCTCAGCCATTTTGAGTCATGTTTGCAAGCATTTTTCACCCATTTCGCAGCTTTTTAGCGCAAAATGAGAATATACATTTCGTGGTACTGTACTTCTACTTTCAAAATCTGTTCTAACAATTGAAATTGGACTAGCACTAGAGCATCCAGGCACGCTGCAAGATAGTGCAAAAAAAATTCAAATTGCAATTGTGCCAAAACTAATGATCCGTCAGAGCCTGTATTATGCACACATAAAGTACACATGATTCAATACTTTCATAAGAAGGGCCAACCATTTTTCTTGAAAAATGGCGGAGTTATGAAGTTTTTGAAAAATCGTCAAATTTTCCGGTTTTCCTCAGCTACTAATGATCCGATCGAGTCGTGAAACATTCCATTTTGTTTGTATTTCAATTATCTACAATTCTTTCCATTAGAGCAACCAGATTGCTTTATTAGTTTTCATTTTATGAGCAGAACAATTTTAAAAAACAGGTTTTTTGTTATTTAAATGTTTATAACAAATTAATAAATGACAGTTGCAAGTCGAAAACATAACAGAATATAACAACGAGGTGTCTTCCATGTGATGGCACAGTCGGTTTTCTACTCGGTTTTCTACTAGTATTTTTGTTAGGAAAAAAAGGTTTTTGGTTGGTCTATATAGCTATTTCAGATTCTGAACATGTACCTACCTTAATATCATGGGAAAGCAACTAAAAATCTTTAAACCTTGTTTGAAAAGCGAGTCAAGTCACATGTGACAAAATATCTCCATCTTTTCAATGCATATTAGTGATATCAATAACCTTGTTCATTGGTGCAATTCCAACGGAATGGTTCTGAACCTTAATAAATGCTACTTCATAAATTTCAACAGAAATCAAAGATCCATTCATACTCCATCAACTCGTTAGACCTCGAAAGTGTTACTCAAATAAAAGACCTTGGTGTATTATTGGATGATAAATTAGCTTTTTCGGAACACATAAAAATGATCTCCCTGAAAGCACGCAAGATGCTGGGTTACATCAAGAGAGTATCCAGAGACCTCTCAATCAACTCCTTTAAGGTTCTTTACTGTGCTTTTGTCCGTTCAAACATGGAATATGCGTCTGGTGTGGAACCCTTACTATCAGACTTATATTAATATGCTGGAAACTGTACAACACAAATTTTTAAGATATTCTGCATACAAACTAGGAATTCATGTTGACAACTATGATTATGATTATCCAGCCCTATGTTCTTTGTTAAAAATAACTACTCTTGAGAACAGGAGAATCGAAACCGACTTATGTTTTTTGTTCAAGTTGCTAGCTGGTGATGTTTTTCCCCAGATCTCCTGTCTCATGTTGAGTTCAAAATTAATACTTCAGGCACTAGGCCGAATGATACCTTTCATATTAAACATCATTACCGAAACTACGGGCACCACAGCCCTTTAACAAGAATGGTAAGGAATGCTAATAATGTAGATTTGAACTACTTCGGCATACCATTTTCTACTTTCAGACGTGACCTAAAAAATGGAAATAAAAAATAAAAGAGTCAAACACTTGGTTCAATGATACTGGGTGAATGTATGTGATTTTTTTCTTATTTTATCAATGACTATAAATGTTTATGTGTAGTGAGTGTATATTTTTTATATATGACATACATATACAGTGTGGCCATTTAAGTGTGCAACATATGGGAATCTTTTTAATGAATTGCACAACCAAAATACAAATAGTGCCAAAAGTTGGTGCATGCTCGGTAATCATTTTAGGTGCACTTAGAATGGCTGCAAGTCAAATAGCATACAGGGTAGGTCAAAAAATATAAAAATTGCTCAAGAGTAAAGTACCCTTATTTCAGAAAATTCAGCAAAATGTTATTGAGAAAAGTTATTTACAATTGAAAGTTATGCCCAAATACCAAAACATGGCCTCCTAAGACATTTTTTGGTTTTTCAATTTTTTTCGTTAATAATTTCCCAGTTTGTAATTTGTTTTATAATCACCCTAAACACTTTCATAAGTTAATCATAACAAAATCAGTTGAGCATAACTTTGTTCAAATTCGAGCATATTTGTTCAATTAACTTGGATTTAAATTTTTTTAGGGAAGCACAAACTTCATGTTTGTTGCAACAATATTCAACACAACTTCATAATTTCGCAAACCATATTTTTGACAAGGTAAAACATTAGTAATGATAATATGTATATTCAAAAACTCTCATTTGAACTGAACATTTTGTATTTGAAATGTTTATGAAAAAGCTATACAAATTAATCGCCAAACATGAAATCCTTTTAAAATAATCGGGAAACCCAAGGAACAAAAAAAATGAGGGTTGAAAGGAAACATTATTATTAATAAATATTAACAAAATAATCAAAAAGGAATAATACAATGATTTCAATTGTATTTGAAAGCGGTGCCGATGGTTTTGACAATTTTTATTGGCTTATTTTTATCATAACTTAACCATTATCAAATGTGTGAAGAAAGATTTATCGACGGGTCTCTGAGTGTCCACCTTCTCGTTCAATGCATCTTATTGTTCGATCATGAAATTCACGAATAGTAGATCGCAACACACTTCCTGGAATATTTCTGCAATGATGTCTTATCGAATTTTCAAGCTCCTCAGCATTATTAAATGGTCGATCCTTGTAAACCTTTTGCTTTAAATATCCCCATAAAAAAAATCTAATGGGGTGAGATCTGGCGAACGAGGAGGCCATCGTGGATCAGTATTTCGTCCTAACCATTTATCACCAAATTTTCCATTTAACCATTCTGAAACAATTCTAGTAGAATGAGCAGGACATCCATCATGTACAAACCATAATTTATGTCGTTCTTGTAAGCTCATATTCTCCAAAAAGTCCGTTAGTTCGTTTTCCAAAAACTGTAAATAGGTATCACCAGTTAGGTTGTGGCGAAAATAAAACGGCCCCAATAATTTGTTGTTAACAATACCGCACCATACATTTGTTTTTTGATAATATTGGTTTTTATTGTCAATGACAAAATTCGGATTTTCGTCCGACCACCACCTACAATTTTGGGAAGAGACAACGCCATTTGTTGTGAACGTAGATTCGTCTCCAAAAAGAATGTGTTTATGGAAATCATGTTGATCTTCTATTTGTCCTTGAATCCACATGCAGAAATCATACCGTATGTCATAGTCTCGTTCTTGAAACGTGCAAATAAACATAGGCTTATAGGCATGATATTTATTTTTTTAAAGAATCTTCTTAACAGAACTTTGTTTTACACCCTTATAACTGGAAATTTCTTGGGTGGATCTTCTAGGGTTTTCAACAACTGCCTGAAGTACTTCTAATTGATTTTCCTCATTACATACAGGTTTCGTACGTTCATTTTTATATTTATAATCCAAACTGCCAGTCTGTTTGAAATTATTTAAAATTCTGCTTACAGTGGAATAGTGCACTTGTTTGTCTGGATGACGTTCATTGAATATATCTGCTGCTTCACGCACTGGTTTATAGTTATCTCCACATATTAAAACTAATTATGCCTTCTCGGCTAACGTTAACCGTCTTGGAGGAGGCATTTGAAATCAAATAAACTCAATAATCGAACAATAATTCTTCGAGAATGAGAAGGTAATGTCACCAAACTGTCATAATGTTTACTGTCAACACTCATTTGTTTTGTTCTTTGGGTATCCATGATTATTTTAAAAGGATTTAATGGTGGTCGATTAATTTGTACAGCTTTTTCATAAACATTTCAAACACAAAATGTTCACATTAAATGAAAGTTTTTGAATATGCATATTATCATTAATGATGTTTTACCTTGTTAAAAATATGGTTTGCGAAATTTTAAACTTAAGCTGAATATCGTTGCAACAAACATGAAGTTTGTGAATCCCTAAAAAATTAAAAATCCAAGTTAATTTCACGAATATTCTTGAATTTGAACAAAGCTATGCTCAACCAATTTGGTTGTGGTTACTTTATGGAAGTGCTAAGGGTGATTATAAAAAAAATTACAAATTTGGAAATTATTAACGAAAAAAATTTAAAAATCACTTGGGAGGCCATGTTTTGGTATTTGGGCATAACTTTCAATTGTAAACAACTTTTCTCAATAACATTTTGCTGAATTTTCTGAAATAAGGGTACTTTACTCTTGAGCAATTTTTATATTTTTTGACCTACCCTGTATGCTATTTGACTTGCAGCCATTATAAGTGCGCCTAAAATGATTACCGAGCATGCACCAACTTTTGGCACTATTTGTATTTTGGTTGTGCAATTCATTAAAAAGATTCCCATATGTTGCACACTTAAATGACCACACTGTATATGACAACAATTTTTAAAAACGTGTATTAATGCTTTTTTGTGTAGTATGGGTATATTTAAGACCACAATTTTTAATCTTTAATTTGTACAATGCTGTAATGGACTCTTCCGTAAATAAATAAATAAATAAATAAATAAATAAATAAAATAAAAATAAAAAGAGCGATGGATATATTTTGTCGCATGCGATATAGTGTAGTAGACATTTTAGAATAGTGCCCCTGGTTGATGATTTTTTATAGCAATGACTTTTTAAACTACGAATAAACATTGCACAGCTGGATAATTTCAGTAGTAGATACTGTAAAGTAAAATGGATTTCATTTTTTGGCGACCAAGCTCTATAAAAAAAAACTTTGGTATTTTGTACACTTTTGAATAGAAATTTCATAACACTATATTTAATTTTCTCAATTGTACTTGAACTCTATTAAAGTTTTTTTCCTCTAGGTTGAGGGTCAGATACAAAAGTTGACCCAAGAGAAATTTGAACTTGAAAAGCAGTTATCTAACCTTGCCCTTAACATGAAAACAACAACGAAAGAAAGGGAAGAGTCAACTTCTCAATTTCAGCAGTACACTCAAGAATTGAACTCTCAGCTCGCCGGGCTTTCTAATCAGGTAGATCTCTTATATTTGTTAAGTGTATTATGGAGTTAACCTAATTGTTTTTTTTTAAATATAGGTTCAGCGATTGCAACAAGAAAATGAAGACCTATCCATTCAAGAACAGAATCGTGTAAAACATATTGGAGATCTCGAAAGGCAGCTCCAAAGTCTACAAAATGAACAGGTTACATTTGCAGTGAATAGGCCGAGTGGAGAGCTGAATCTGAAAAACGAGCTGGATTCTACAAGGGAATTGTGTATCCAGCTTCAGGTGAGATCTTTTACTGTGGTATGAGCAGAATACAACTTGAAGAACAATTTTTTTGTTTGATCTTTGTGAAAACTTGATCGGGAACTTCCATCTAATTTTGTGTGATGAGGATTGAAGAAGTTGGACATGGAAGATTCATGCAATTGAATGTTTTGACACAACCTTTTTCATGGGTAGGAAGAGAAGACATGGATCATGATTTTTTTGCTGTTCTTGTAAACATTTAAACTTTATATCCAGGCTAGAAATTATCATTTTCATGTAATAATTATTGGCATTTATATTTCAAAGTTTTAGGGATGTCATTTTTACCAGTTCTACATTCAAACCAGTTGCATTCTGTCTTGACATGAATATGCATAATGAAACTAATTGAATAAACTACTCTTACATTTTGGTCCTCAGAATCATAGGGTCAGACACAGAAAATTACAAAGTTGAGAAAAAAGTAAACAACTTCATGGTTTATTCTTCATCTTCGTTTCTTTTTGTCTTTAACACTAACACATGCAGTGATGGTCACGTCATTTATTTATTTATTTATTTATTATTCATACAAACCTTACGGTTTTATTACATGAATAAAATGTAATTGGGTACATTGTGCAAAGTACATGATACATAATAAAATAAAATTTTCAGAAATTATAAAATTCACAAAATGTAGACACTTAAGAAAAATAGTTATGTGTAAATATATAATTATATTCGTATGGTTTTTCCTAAATTAATTGAATTGTATGAGGATTGATACAACCTTCAAAGTTCTTCACAGAGATATAGATATTAAATGCTCCAAGATTGTTTTACGAAAAACTCTGGTAGAAACTGTCCATTCTAGATCTATTAATGCATTGAATTGATTCGCAAGTCGAAACATGTTTACCGTAGGTGATCTCGAGATGTTAAATGATGGAGGAATATTAAACATTGGAACCTGGCGCATTCTTCTAGGTGGCACGTTAAATCTAATTAAAGACAAAAGTTCAGGGGAGCTAATTCTATTATTTATGATATTATATAAAAATACCAATACTGAGAGTTGTCTTCTATTTTCTAGAGATAATATCTTAAATTCATTCCTTAGAGTTGTACTTCTTATTATCTGGTAGTCAGGGTATACGTGATGTTTTTTAAAATAGAGTAACCTTAAAAATTTATTTTGAATTTTTTCTAATTTGTTTAAATTACTTTGAGTTTCCGTGAACCAAATTAATGAGCCAAACTCTAACTTGCTCCTAACCAAGCTATAGTACAAAAGTTTAAGTGTGTTAATATTATTAAAAATATGAGATTGTCTTATTATAAAACCTAACATTTTATTAGCTGACTTCAAAATATTTTCAATGTGTATGACAAATGAGAATGTGCTGTTGTAAGTTATGCCTAAATCCTTGATTTCAGTGCAGCGTTGCAAGCTTTGACTACCCATTAAATAATTAAAGAGACATGGTTGCTTAACCCTTTGAGCCCGGATTTAATTAAAATGGAAAAAAATATGTTTTATTGCAATAATTGCACTCAATAGACATAAATAATAATGAAAAACAGTATTGTTTCAAATTTTTTTTATTGAAAGTATACCAAAAATGGTGGTCCCCCTGGGGTACCACCAGGCCAGACGGATATTAATTTTTTGAATGAAATGAAGCAAAACAATTTCGGTGTTCTTGCAAACATAAGGCTACCTTACAAGTTGCACAACTCCACGTTGTACGTTTTGGGTCACTTTTAGTGCTGCAAAAGTGGCATCGTCGTTTGGTAGTAGAGAGAGGCATATGTGCAACTTTGTCGTACCGAGTTTCCGGTAATACATTTTTTTTATAAGAACAGGTCTCATTCTCTTTAGATGGTCTTCCTCTTTTACGGGTGGATCCTGGATTTGCTCCTATCAAGCCAACAGCAACCGCAATTTTGAAATCCTTCAAACTCATTGTCGTCCCTGGTAGCCTATTTTTGAATATTATAAAAGAATTCACTAAAGTCAAATCCAGAAAGTAAAAAAAAATCCGATGCCACCATTTTTTACTCTTCCGATCTAGCTCATAAATCGATTTGAGCATATCGGCCTTATCTACACCGCCCATATATTGGTTGTAGTCTTTTATTATTTTGGGACATGTCAGTTGAGTGACAATGACGCCATTTGGCCGTTTGTCTTTTCTCGCGACAGTTTCTACCATTGTGGGATCATGGAAATTTGAAATAACCAACACACTCCGCTTATCCATCCACTTGAAACAAAGCACGCCATTTTTCAATAACTTATAGTCCATATCCCCCCTTTTCATTTCTTTATCTGGTCTCAATTTGGGAAGGTTCACCCTATCTTTTCTGATTGTGCCACAGGCATAAATCCATTCATTGAGAAGTTGATTTATCAGATTTACCGAACTGAAGTAGTTATCGAAAAAAACCTTATGATTTTTCTCAACTAGTTTGCGGGTCAAGTCTTTGATCACACGACCTCCCAGCTCTTTCTCGATCAGATTAGAGACTTTTCCAGTATAAATTTGGAATTCGTTCACGTAGCCAGTGATACTGTCAGCCCTCACCCATACTTTGTACCCTCGTTTTATGGGTTTTTTCGGCATGTACTGTTTTAGGCTTGATCTACCTTTGAACTTGATCATGCTTTCATCTATAGATTGATGTTCAGCTGGTTTATAACAATTTTGGAAACTATAACCCAACGTATCAAGCAACGGACGTACTTTGTACAACTTATCAAAGTTTTGTTCATTGCGATTTGGTTGTAAATTATTGTCATTGACATGTAGATTTCCCAAATGCCAAGAAAATCTATCACGGGACATTACATTACTTATATAGGTATCTCGTAGTACGCTCTTAGCAGACCAGTAGTCCTTATAACTGGGCAAAACCTTCATGCCCATAAGTAAATTCATACCGAGAAACACTTTCATTTCATCAGGTGAGGTTGCAATATATTGTTTTCCAGATTGCGTAGCATAAAGGTTTGTTTGGAATGCAATGCGCTCAATCAAATTGGACGGGAATAATTCTAAGAATAGATCTACCGGAGCTTCAGATTCATTTAAAATAGTTGGACCAGATTCTTCCCGAAAGTTTGAAATTTTAGCAGAGGGAAAATTTTTGCGCCATATACATTTTTCCGACACATAAGGAATAAAATTTATCAAAGGAAGTTCATCAGATTTCACTGAACATGTATCATCATCTGAAGAATCGCGTTCTACATTATTTTCGGAAGAAAGTAACTCATCATGTTCTATTTCTTGACTTTCTTCAGGAATATGTGCTGGTATCCGAATACTTTCAAAATCCGGAAAATCTTCCACATCAGAATCTGTATAGTCTCCCAAGTCAGATTCGATATCCGAAGGTATTTCCTCAATGAGATTATCAAATTCATCAAGAGTCATATTCTCAAGTTGATCAAAAGTCCATCTAGTCTCCTTGAGATATTGCTTGACTTTTGGTTTGTTATCTGAAAATAAATAACTGCACTCAATTATCCGTCTTCTCTTGCGCAAAAGAACTTTAGAAATATAGCTAAGAATATGTGTAACTGCGCCCTAGTGGTCCCTACAGGGACCACCAACTTATTTATATTTTTACTGAAAACTTCAATTCGAAAACGGGCAACAAACATTACATGGTATTCTTAGATTATTTCTCTTCAATTATTTACAACTTACCTGCCATTGTTCAAAGAACTGAAGGAATTATTGAAGTTACTAGTTAGAACGTGACACAACGATACGCTCGCTAAATATTTCACCCGATAAGTGCGCCAAACTGACGTATTCCGATGTAGTTCCGTATCCGAGTTATAGATGGCAGTTATTGTCAGCACTGAACGAGTTTTCGGACGATATATCACTTCTATAACAGACGCATGTGCAAATTTTATAGGTGGTCCTTGAGAGGTACCACCAGGACGCAAAGGGTTAATACGCGTTATTGTTAAAACAGAACATTTGCCTAGGTTGAAAAATAATTTATTTTTATAACTCCATTCAAATACTCTATCAATGTCCTTCTGTAACATAACACAATCTCTCACTGTTTCTATCTTTTTAAATATTTTGAAGTCATCTGCGAATATAAGGCCATTTGATGATACTAGTGCTTTAGGCAAATCATTAATGAAAAGTACAAAAAGAAGAGGTCCAAGGTTGGAGCCTTGTGGCACTCCAGAATTTGCCTCAAATTTCCCTGATGTGTTTCCGTTATGTTTAGTCATTATATATCTGTTTTCTAAATAACTTTTGAATAGACGAAGTAGGTTATACGATAATCCAAAACTACCCAATTTCTCTAGTAATATGTCGTGATCTACTTTATCGAATGCCTTGCTGAAATCCGTATATATAACATCAAGCTGAGATTTACATTTCATTGACTCAAATACATGATTACTAAAAAGAAACAGATTAGTATTAGATGATTTTTTTGAGACAAATCCATGTTGGTGAGGTACTATATAATTTTCAACATGTGTATACAATTTACAGTATAATATCTGTTCAAAAAGTTTGGCAGGGGCACACATAATTGAAATAGGTCGATAGTTTACGATATTCATTTTATCACCAGCTTTAAATACGGGACATACCAATCCTGTTTTCCAAGCTGAGGGAAATATACTAGTTTTTAAAATAATGTTAAAAATATGAATTAGAGGCTGCCTTACCCACTCACCACAGGCCTTTAACATATAAGGTGGTATTCCATCAGTCCCCTCCGATTTTTTGGGTTTTAGCTTTTTTAGTGCAACAGCAAAGTCTAACTCACTAACTGAATTAAGTACGAATGTATTATTTGTTACGTTCAAATCAGAATTAAAAAGCAAATTGTAAGAGGCTTTTTTGTCAGCATACACTGACGAGAAAAATGTTGCAAATGATTCTGCAGTTTTTTCCTCTGTTACCTCTACTCCGTTATATATAAATTTATCACTATTAGAATTTTTCCTACTATTCTTTATATAATTCCAAAAATTGTTTATATCCGCAGTTACTTCCTGCTCTAATTTATTAATATATTTCTTTTTTTCAATTTTTATAAGCTTGGTTACTTCTCGTCTCAATTCTATGTATTTATCATTAAAATGCCTGGAAATATTTTTTAGTTTTCTAAACCTTTCTTTTTCCTTTAAGTTACTTTTTATGTCGTTTGTGAACCAAATGGGATACTTTTTGTTTTTTTTTGTAATGAACATATCTTGGCACACAATCCTCTATAATGTTATTCCAAATTCTATAAAAATTATTTAAAGCTAGGTTCACATCTAGTTTTTCGTTCAGTACCATATCCCAACTTGTATCTCTGGTGCGCTCTGTTAAAGTAAGAAAATTAGCTTTTTTATAGTTGTATCTTATACAGTTTTCAGTAATATTATTTATATTTTTACAGATCCCCCCATTTGTTATATTTTTAATACAAATTTCAAGAGCAGGATGATATTCATCTTCTTTAACAATTGGCACAAAATCTCTATTAACTGTACAATTATATAAATTATTCTCCGAAGAGATTACTAAATCTAATGTTCTTCCATGATTGTTCTTTATGTTATTATATAATATGAAGCCATTAAAATCCATAAAATCATGAAAACCCTCAAGAATTTCGTTTGATATGTTTTTATTATAATTAATTCCAGTTATATCAGGTATATTAAAATCTCCAAAAAGGTAAAAATTATCGGATATTTTTATATTATTTTGTAAAAATTCAAAAACTGATTCATACACGTTGATTAAACTTCCAGAAGGAATATATACCCCACAAAAAATGTACCTGCAACCTTTTGCTTTAACTTCAACTATAACTGCCTCAAAAAATGTATGTTTTTTAATAACTTTTAATACTTTATATTGTTTTTTAATTGCTAGAAAAACACCACCACCGGTTTTTTTATTTGTAATTTCTAAATTTCTATCGCATCTTACCAAGTCATAGGTCTGTGTTTGTCTGAAAGTGATGAGATAGTAGCATTTAAGATATTTTAGAATTTGTCATATGACAACGAATAATTCAAAATTCTTACTAAGTTTGAAAAATATCCCACAAGGTCATTTCACAGAAGATTGCTTGCAAGTTGAAATCCTGAAAGCTATTGGTACAATAGAGGGCAGAATATTTTTTGATAATTTTAAGAAAGCAGCACTCTATTTACCAATTACTGTGAATAAAGAATTTTCTGTACAATCTGGTCATATTTGGGGGTTATGTTGAACATGGTCAAGTTTGAAAATCGATTGGTTCATGCATACAGACAATTTTAAGAAGGAACTGTCTAAGCCATTCCTGGTAACACTACTGTGGCTCAGTCTTTTAGTTGTTTCTGTTTGAGGTAGCAGTCAAATGCTTGAAACAATCCTCTCTGAAAGAAATTCAATTTTATCTGCCGTTACATAAATGGGCGTTACATTTAACGCAGAAGTGATGAGTTTTGCTTAGATACTGAGTATATTTGCAGCGTGTTGGAATTTACTTATCGTCAAAGAGCGGCAAATGTATAGTGTGATCTAAATTCAGTTATCAATCTCGAACTCTTTTTATGGAAGATGATGATCGCTGATGAGCTGGCCTTAATAACTGCATATATTTGTCTATTGTTGCTCCTCATTATTAATTATGAATTCTAAAATAAACACGGAGATATAAATTGGAAAGTTTGGTTATAACTTACTTTATGAATATTGTTATGTCAACTCACACTGTGTACTGTAGTACACAAGACTTTATGTGTAATAGCTAGCTAGTAAATAACAAATTATCAAACTTGACTCAAAAACTACACTTTGTAACACTAGAAAAAATATAGACGAATTTTCATTTTCAAAAAATTAACAAAAGAATTTCGCTTATGAATCTCTTCAAACTTAAAACCATATCAAGTTTTTCTATTGGCCAGTAGATGTTAGCATATGTTACTAAATGATAGTAAAACTGATTGAATATAAGTACAGAATAACTAGTTGTAGAAAACTTAGTCGCAAATGATAATTAAAAAATCTCAAATATTGCGTATAATTTATTTATTTATACTGATCACAAACAGACATAATCTAATTACATATTATAGCAGTGCGAAAGATATAAGTGACTACAGCTAATAAAAGTAAAAATTTTAATGGAGTACACAAGGTGAGCGAAAGGGTTCAAAATGTAATTACAAGGAAAATAGTAACGAAGATGAAGAACTGATTTATTTTTTCAGGTGAAAACTCATATTAGCGTCAACAGTAATTCTGGTTTCTTATTTTCTCATTTATCCAAATGCCAAATAACTTTTTGAATTATAAACGTCTGCCCTTTCTTTTTATTTATCAATGAATTGAAGTGCTAATCAATTGTAGAGGCAATTTAAGCTGTTCGTAGTAATTTTGTACAGCCCCCATATACAACGAATGAATGAGATCATTATAAGAACTTACTTGGATATAAGCTAGTACATTTTTTATATTTATTGCCAGTAGTGTGAGTTCTTATAATTCGTTTCAAAAGAAAGAGGAGTAAACCTTCAATAAATCCCCAATACTAAGGTGTAAGTAACCGTGCTGATGGTATTAATGGTACTAGGGTAATAGTGCCAATAACGGTACTCTTGGGATACTTGGCTAACTCCCATTAACATACAGCCTTACTGCTGCATGCGGGGCTCTACAGCAGTCAACTTTTATTTCCCTAGCTAATCGTGGGACCATATATGACGCAGAAAAATACATTTAAATCAGTTCCTCTTTATGACAGTGGCAACTGTTTATACCAGAGGAGAACCCAAAAATGTTCAAACAGCCCTATGATCAACTCGCCGAGAAACATCAATCGACTTTCGTCAGAAAAATATTTCGGTGCTAATTGTGCAAAAGACAGAATCCGTGAAATGCCTGTGGAGCTGTGTAGTTCAGAGGATACACTTGTAACAAATAGAACTGGATCATGCTTTAACCCTGACAGATCAGAAGAGTTGAGTATAATTAACAGACATTATCAATCCATGCCCTCATCTGCTAATTCTGGAAGCTCCTGCCCAAAATCAAATTATTCAACTGGAGAAGTTTCAGCAAAAAAGCATATTGAGAATTATCACAGATCTTCAGGAGTTACTTTCAGAGAAAATGATCAACAATATTCTTCGGAATCCGATGCAAATGTAAGTAACAAGTATTATCCAGATAGATCTAACATGCTTTCAGAAAGAAAGAAGATGCAGTATCACAGAACAGAGAATGAAAACAACCAAAAAGAATTGATGGAGAGTGGAAAAATTTGGAATCGAAGAGTATTTGAAAGAAAATTGGGAGAAAGCTATGAGAAGAAATTCAATGAAGAGAAAATAGAGCACCATTCAGTGGGCCAAATACATGGTTTTCAGATGTCGTCAGGTTTGGATTCTGATATTAAGTTTGGAAGAAATCCTTCTCCACCGCTTTCCGAAGATTATGAAGAAAATTATTTAGATACGCAAATGGCAAATCGCAGAGAGGAAACTTTGACCAGACCTGACCATTATGAAGAAAGGCAAAATTTAATAGAAGTTCATGAAGATGATATTGACCAGAGTGTTTATGTTGAAAATCCAGACAATCAGGAGTTTGAATATGGTTCACAAGACACTAAAAATACAAATAAGAACGAAGGCATGGATTATGCATGTGCAGGTAATTGGGAAAGGGTCTACAAAAAACCCCAAACAGATAAATTCGCGAATATATATCCGAGCGTTGTTCATCAAAAAATGTTATGTCCGAAATCTGTGATAGAAGAACCCTATCCCGTTTCAAAATCAAGTAAACCACTTCCCTATTCACTTTCAAAGCAAATTAAACCACTCTCCAACCCGCAACAGTCCTCTTTTTTTCCTGAATCGACTAATTCTCAGATTTACTATTCTCCCGGACCAACTAATCCACAGTCTACTTCTGCATTACCTTATCAGAAATCGCTTCAGGTCAGCGGGGGTTTACAATCTACCCAATTTAATATTACAAGTGATATTTCTGAACGAGAAATGGAAACATCGCGGGAAAACTTCAAAATTTATCAACAAAACTTTGCAAGGTCTGACACTCATCAAGGAGAGTTAGTAAGCCCACCCAACAAAAGTTTACAAAAATCAGTTATGATGAAAAAATCTTCAAAGCCAAGTCGGCGTGATGGGATAAAAGCTTTTGAAAGTGCTTGTGGAGGTATTGTAACCATAGTTGTTCTCAAAGGCTTTCCAAAAAAGAAAATGATGCCAAGCGAATTGAACAAGTTAGAAACTGCAATTTTGAATGAAATGGATAAGATACCAGAGGGTGCGTTTCATCCTCGTTTTGTGGAGTACAATAAGAAAAGAGGCTCGTTGATAATAGTTAGTGAAAATAGATATGCAGCGAATTGGTTAGAGAATGTTGTTGGTATATTAGAACCCTGGGAAGGAGCACGGTTCAAAACAATTGAAAGAGAACAGGAACCTATTCTGTGGCTGTCTATTTTCAGTAGTGATCCTAAAGTATTATTGAATTGCCAACAATTGGATCGAGTCCAAAATGCAATCATGGATAAAATTGATATTGTTGATGGCGGCTTCCAACCTGAATTGTTGGATTGCTACCAGAAACATCAATCACTGGTGGTGGCTTGCAATAATCGAAAAACTGCTGATTGGTTGAAAAAGACTGTACAAACTTTAGAACCGTGGGAAAATGCTCAACTCGCTTGTATAGATCCAACAGAGCTTGGTGGCTATAAAAAATTTAAAATGGATATTGTTCCTTGGGATGATCCAAACAAAATTCTGGACCGTATCGAAAGTCAGAATGACAATCTCTGCACAGGAAGTTGGAAAATAATTCATAGTAAAGTTGGAAGAAATAGACATGTGGGTGTGTTGGTGGTAGCTGTCAAGAAAAGTCTATTAGATGTTCTTAGAGGGGTAGATTTTAGACCATTTTTGAATTTGCGTAGAGTATTTATGCAAGAAGTGGGGGACTATAATTTATTTTAGGATTTTTGATAACTTGAAATCAATGAATTAATTGGAATTGAATTATCGTCAGGCAATTCAACGATCTTTAAGGATTTAGAGGAGTAAACCTCGATAAAAAATACCCAATGCTAAGACGTGAGTTAGCGTGTCGAAAGCATGTATGGCACTGGGGTTACAGTGCATATAACGATACCTGTGGGATACCGGGCAATATCCCATTGTAATTTAGCCCTTGCCTCTGCATGCGGGGCTCTGCAGAGGTGGACTATTTATTTCCCTAGCTACTCGTGGGAACAATTATGAAACCAAACTATCGATTTAATCAACAAAACCAACAATCTTACCAACCTTCCCCCTGGGCACACCAGGATATGGGATATAACAATTCAGCCAGTCCATGGCTGGATTATCAGGGTGCCGGTTATCGGCAACCCTACAACCGGCCGATGCCGGCAAGACAACAACGGAATGATTACATGAGGAGGCCAATGAATAAACCGCAAACTGTGAATAAACTACAAAACAAGCCAAATCAAAATAGAAGAGGACAACAGAAACGGAAACAGAATGGCTCGCAAGGAGGCGCGGATAAGGCAGCCGCCAAACGTAAGAAAGAGGAAGAACCCCAAGGCATTGAAGTGGTGATTGTGCCTGAAGAATTTCCATCTTTGGTAATGACAGACGAACAACTAGATAGCATACGGACGTCGCTTTTGCAAAAAATTGACAACTTAGAGGATGAAGCTTTCCATCCGCAATTTTTAGATTGCCTCAAGAGACGGGGGATGCTTGTGATTGCTTGTAACAACCAGGAGAGTGTCGATTGGTTGAAAGCTATAATGGACAATTTGGCACCGTGGGAAGAAGCTAAGTTGAAGGTGATCGAACCAAAGGACTTGCCTGTTTATTATAATATTCAGATCAGGATTCCGGGGGGTACGGAAGAGCCAGACAAATTGCTTGAACGCCTGGAACGTCAGAACGAGGGTCTGCTCACCAAGAATTGGCATCTTCTCAACCAAAAATCTGATAATAAGATGCAAATGATATTGATGTCAGTAGAAGAAAATGTAATTGACGCTCTGAAAAAGATTGAATTTAAGCCATTCCTCAATTTCTCGAGAATAGAAATAAGGAAACTGGGAGTGATGAGAGTAGGTAAAGTGAAAGTTGAAAAAAAGGAGGAGGAAGAACCTAAGACCGAAACAACTGAAGAGGAGAAACAGCCAGCTGCAGAAGGGGAGGCAGCTGTTGAAGAAACAGAAAGTAAAACAGAAGGTGAGGAAGCTGCTACAAACCAAGCTTGAGCTTCCATCTAGAACGGAACTGCACAGTGTCTCGGTAACATTCTTAGTCTTAGACAAACAAACCTGAT
This sequence comes from Chrysolina oricalcia, assembly GCA_944452925.2. Taxonomy (NCBI): domain Eukaryota; kingdom Metazoa; phylum Arthropoda; class Insecta; order Coleoptera; family Chrysomelidae; genus Chrysolina; species Chrysolina oricalcia. The sequence goes on along the minus strand of OX101815.2, from coordinate 43,191,329 downwards.
TTTTCATCATGATTAATATTTTATAACATCGTTTTTCGTTGGTTACAAACAACAAATCTTTTTAAATTTTTATTTAGATACATTCTCTCGAAAGCCATTGAAATAAAATAAGTTCATTCCATTAACTGTTCTGATATTTTGTAGAGAAATTACTCAAGAATGAAAAAGTAATTCAGTTGACATTATATATGTGTCAAAGAGGAGTTAACCTCGAGAATAAATCCCCAATGCTAAGGTGTCAGTCATCGTGCCGAAGGTATGAATGGTGCTAGGGTCATAGTGCTAGTAACGATACCTATGGATTAATCGGGCGTTATTCCATTGTAATTCAGCCCTTACCCCTACACGCGGGGCTCTGTGGGGGTGGACTTGCTAATTCCCTAGCTACTCGTGGGAACAATTATGAAACCAAACAATCAATACAGACCAAGCAGACCTAATCAGGGAGCCCGTGGGGCATACCGGAGACCGGAACACAACAGAAACAATTCGCCAAGACTGGGAGCGCAAGCGTACCAGCGAAGTGATAGCACAATGAACAGAAGATATCAAAGAAAAAGACCTCGGAATAGATCGTCCGAACGATCGCCAAAAGTAGCCCGTAGGAGCACTAGCTTCGAGCCTCCTACTAGAGGGCGTAATATTTCTTTACACATCAGGGGTCGTGGGAATTCACAAAGAAATACCAGACCAAGGACCCAGGGTGCGAACACGAGACCAGTAAATAAACCGCACAGAAGTAAATCTCCATCGGAGAAACCTCCTTCAGGAATAAACATGTTGGTGGTGCCGATCCAGTATCCTGTTACTATTCTGACCGAAGAGCAGTTGGACAGCTTGCAAACTGAACTTCTCAACTCGATTGATAAAATCGAGGATGGAGCATTCCGCCCTCAATTTTTGGATTGCTTCAAAAGAAAGGGGACTCTCACTATTGACTGCTTCAATCAGGAAAGTGTGGATTGGCTGAAGAATACCGCACCAAGCTTAACTCCTTGGGAAGGGGCACAGCTCAAAGTAATAGAACCTGGAAAGGTGACTCAAATGGTTGTCGTACCAAATCGCTATCCTTTGACTGTTTTGACGCAGGAACAGTTAGACAGTTTGCAAACGCTTATTTTGAAACTTATCGATGTTATACCTGAAGAGTCCTTTATGCCACAATTCCTGAAATGTTTCAAACAGAGAGGAACGCTTGTGTTAGATTGCAATAATCAGGAAAGTGTAGAGTGGTTGAAGGATGCTGTGCAAAATTTGATTTCCTGGGAAGGACCGGAATTGAATGTTCTCGAGCCCAAGGACGTTCCCGTGCTCAACATGCTCTCAATGTGGATTCCAGGTACGCCAGAGAGTCCAGAACAGGTTTTAGAACGTCTTGAGAGACAGAATAAAGGACTCAGAACAAAAGAGTGGCATTTTATTGATCAGAAAATCGAGGAAGGTGGTCAAGTGGTGATGGTATCTGTGGACGACAGTGTTTTGGAAGCGCTTAAGAATATAGATTTCCGCCCGTTTTTAAATTTCACTAGAGTCAAAGTTAAACATATGGGAAAGTTCAGACCTCGTGTGAAGAAGGAAGATTCGAAAGCGGAAACGAGTGAGGGACAGGAGCTAGATGGTAATACAGAGAATGTAGATGAAGAAATAATTGGAGGGGAAGATAACCAGAATTCTGAGGTGGAAGGAGAAGAACCGAATAAAGAGACACAAGAGGGAGAACCGAAGGGAGGGGAAGACCAAGGGGTATCGAATGGTTGAAAACTATAATCAAATCACTAAATATTTTTGTATTGCAGTACACACTTCAATATGGTACACAATGCTATTGAATCGAATCATTTTGATATTACATTTGGTTCAAAATTTTAACAGTTCTGTTATGGTGTTCTTGAACATACCAGACATACTATGTTTGTGTCTGTAAGTGATGAACACCCTCCTGGAAGTATTTTCTCTCCTGAAAGATGGGTTCTGAGACATAACTGCTTTTACCTCAATTTATTTATCAGTTTCATTTGAATGAACTATTTTGGCTACCATACATATCCAAAAACTATAAATTTGAGGTCTAGAAGGAAAAGCTGTGAATTAATTTTTCACTAGAATCTCGAAATCTTATTTCGGTGAAAATTCTAAAAAAGTACTGAATCTAAAGAAGCTAGTTATGCAATAATTATAACTTTTCAAAATATTCGACAGTAAATGTTGAATGTTATGTGTTGGGGTTGGACAAGTTCTGTCACATTAAAGGTTAATCATCGAAACAATTTGTTAGAACCCATCTTTAAGCTGATATGTCAACTGGGGAGAAATAAACTGGACTGCTTGTTTTTTTAGCCTTGCTGATGATGAAACTCTGAATAAATTGTTTTCATTTTTTTTATCATTTATATTTCTGGATATTAAATAATAGCTCTCTTGAAACTCAGATTTCCATAGATTGTTTTCATAGTCCCTGGCACGATTTAATGGGTTCACTAGCCTATCCAGTGTTCATGAATTGAAATGTTGAATATTTAGTTGATTACAATAGGGCAGATTCCATAGAACATTTTTTACAAACTGGTTTTGACAAAAGTCTTGAATGATAAACGAATCACATTTTCATCGTTCTAAAAAATATTTTATCTTAATCTGCTAGTTGTATACGGTAGAATTATCCGTGACACATGGAGAAATTTTTGTATCTAGTATATATTCACTCGATTCCTAAAATATCTTCACTTCATCATCATAGATTTTAAAAGTAAAAGATACTAACGTCCATAACCATCTGTCTCTCATTCAATATGTCTCCCTTGTAATTTTTTCACTGTGGAAACAATATGAAAATCTAACTCTTGTTATGATGATTATAATGTATGTCCATTAATCACATTGAAAAATTGAATGTCCAATGAGTTGTTGCATATAATCTAATATTGAAACAGATGTATAATAAAGCATTAGGGTACCCCTAATATAGAATAAAAATAGTAATAGCTTATAATATTTAAGAGCTAATGTATAAGTTATTAACAAGCCGAATCTTGGTAGTATGTGTTGTGTTATTATAACTATTCTGTTACAAGCAATAAATATAAGAAAACAATTGTAATTCCTTGTCAGCAGTGACTAGATACTGTATTGTACATTAAAAATAACTATTCATAAGGTTAGGAGGAAAATATAACTTGAATTCGAGCTACTCTGTGAGCGATTCCTTCAGATTAGCTCATTTGTCACTGAAATCATAATGCCTATTGGATCTGTGAACTGGACTGCTTTTGGCAACATTGTTGGGATACTTCAAAGTGGATACGAGGTAAGATGTTGGCATCACTTATGCTGTAAGAAGATTGTATTAAATGTTTGTTTTCAGGTAATAATATACACCATTAGACACACCTTTGATTTACCATCTTTAGAAAAAGTTCTGGTTTCAACATTTTCGCCCATGTCTATTCAAAATTAATGTAATGCTGAATTCCAAAGAAGTTTATAGGCTGAAATAAGGTTAGTAGAATTTTTATATCTAATATTTATAAAAAAAATCCTATCTATTGAGACTACTTACTTGTTTTATGTTGGTTAAATGTTGCAACAACAAGTAACAAAATCTTCAACCGCATTTTGTCCTTATTATCTTGGACATTATCTAATAATTTTGTCCAATAAAATGTAGGACTACTATTGAGAATATGCAATGTTCTGCACTTTTGTGTGAATATTGGTTTTTAAAACCATATTATATCGGTTTCTATATGCAACCATTTGGTTTCACAAAAATATTGCAGTTGGCATGTTTTGGTTTTTCTTTGAAGTGTTTTTGTTGTGCGAATCAATCAGTGCCATTTTTAATGATACAAGCATTTGTAATGTTTTGTTTTTTGTAACTTACATTGAGTAATCATATTATATCTTCCATTGAAGATTGGGTTTTATTGACAATATTGGTAACGGTCATGGTTGAACCGTTCCTGTATGTGTTGATTTTTGGTGAATGACAGAAGCTTAGAATTTTCGAATTTTCGATAAAAGTATCGTCACAGGTTAAATAGTTTGTTGAAATGAACACTAACTAGGTAGATTTCAAGAATGAACTGGAGTTATAGTGTGACGTCTATTGCTGCACATGCACATTTTTCAACAGTGTTATCTCGTGTGGAAGACTGTGATGTCATGAAAAATGTCTGGACTGGACAAAGATAACAAATACGAGGTATTTTCAATACCTTTTTGATGGATACCAATAGAATCGATTCCTGGACTACAAAGAAATCAAGAAGTAAAGGGGCGTTTTAGAGCTCAGTCGATAGGTGGTTTTGACATTTGAGGCGTTTACTCATACCAGGGATAACAGGAACAAACAATAATACATGGAAAAATTCACCGGATCTTTGGTGTTCCGGTATATGCTTTCTTTCTATACGTATTCACATGTATGATATGATGTATAAATGAAACGGTGATACAGGACATTCAAGATATATGTTTATCCTTCAAATGTATTCACAATTTGCTATTCATATCTTCAAGGATGACTCAACAGAAATGATGATGCCAAATAATGTCGAACTGTCTGAAATGGAAAAACTTTTGCAGGTGATATTGATGTATTTCTGGAATTATGCTAGTTGTGATAGAACTGAAAATCCAAAGGCAATAACTTTCGTTTAATTCTCTTATCACAATAGATTATTTAATTTTCGATAATTTATCTTGAAATTTATTGAAAATCTTTGCTTTCTGTCATTTGTCAATCTTGAATAGTGGTGGCAATGAATTGTCATTTTTAATCGGCAATTTTTAATCAATTCGCTTGATTGTGTTGGTGCACTAGACGAGAAGTTCCTGAAGATGCTTTAAATGTAGTCTGCCGCAGCAAACAAAATTGGGAAAAATTTTACACTTGGTGTAAGATTTTTTATCAGGGAAAAGAAGAAAAGCCGTCTTTGGATTTCGAGCTACCTCTCGTGGAATTATATTCAACATAAAAGATTGTGTCGACAGAGCTTCGTGAGGAGTTGCAGCATCTCAAGACCTCATGTTATCCATGAGCATCAAATTGAACAATACATTACAATGTTTGTTGATGTCATAACTGCTACATTTTCATGGCGCTGTCATACTTGATGACTGTGTAGCTGATTGTTTATGAATGAACAGGATTCAAATCGTATTTATTTATGGAATTTACTTTTTTTACTGATCGTTTCCATTTGCTGTTTTGGAGATCAAGAACCCCAAAGCCGGTCGACTAATATTCATCCATTCGAGAGGAGTTCGTTGAACCTCGTTCTAGTACATTTTCTGATCTTCAACTTGATCAAATAGAACAAACACACTGCAGCCTAAAGTGAGTTATCAAGAGAAATCTTGCATTGTAACCAATCGCCCATAGAACACTTGAAGAATATGGAAAGTGCGATAGTAGCAGACTAAGCCTAGCCTTGACTGTTGGAATTTAAAAAAGTCAGTTTTTTTTATTGCGATTAGTCTATTCATCAGAAAGAAAACTACAAGATTATCTTGTAGCTAGAATTGATGAAAAAAAACTGAGGGCTTGAAAGGTAAGCCTGTCAAGGTGAACCAAAGATAATCAAGCAAGGATCGACGTTCCTCAGAATATCAGATTTGACTTCATTCAAGAGATTGTGCACTCTTGAGGAGTAAAGAGATAAGAAATGTACTTGTTGAGTGTATTGTTTCTAATGTCAAAGCTATCCATTGCGTACAATGATCTACATGATTTTATTCTTTGCTAGGTTTTTGGAATCTACGAAATGAATGGGCTAAGATGGAAAAGAAGATTGACACTTCAAGAAGATGAACTCTAAGAACTCTTCGGAATAGAGAAAAATGTTGGCTCAAGACACAAAAAGTGCTGTTGGATTATGATGATATTTCAAGTTTCTTAAATAATAATCTATTTCAATGAGTTTTTGAATTGAACATGACTATATACTTTTTAGGCGAATTTTTTTAACCATGTTCTAACCATCTAGCTTTCAAATTTTTTATGAAAAGTTTTGGTGACTGTAGGAATTGTAAGATTCAAAATGTTACATTTGTCAAGTATTTTCATTGTACTATTAGAAATCTTTTTTATTCCTCAGTTTTTTCATAAGAGCCAAACCTAATGACACCGTATATAGTTAATGAAACTCCGTATAACGAAATACTATCAGTTTCTTTCCTGATATTTATATCTTTTGTGATTTGATATTGAGCCAATCAAATTTCCAAATCCTATGTTTTTTATTTCACTCGTTAGTATAGTTTATACGAAGTCAGTTGAGACAGCAGAAAAACTGAAATTCCAATTAGTGTCGGCATCTCCACGTGGACTGCCAATCGAGTTTATACGAGGAACGTTAGATAATAACGTTATTTATGCCTATGCAAATTATTAGCGGCAATTTGTATATTGATCTAATCTTGTATGATCGCTTGGTTGTGTGCTGTCTCATTACGCTCTATTAGCCATGACGTCACGCTTCCAATTGTGGTTGGTGCAAGTCAGGTGATAATAATAAAATTTTATTCATCTTTCTTGATCATACAATAATGATATAAGACATGTCATGAGAGAAAATAGAAGAAAATAAATGTAGCTATAAAATATAGCATACATTAGCACATAAAATCAGTGGAAATATTGTACACACACTTTTCTGTCAAAAATTTCTTTAGGTGTTTTTATTAAGTAGGCAAACTTAAGTAGACGCTGTAAAAGTTTATTAAAGTTGAGTAGAAGTTATAAAAATTCAAATTGTACATCAATAAGTATGATTCCACTGCGCTAGTGTACGTGTCAGTAATAATCATCAGTTTCATCAATAGTAACAGGTCTCAAAATCAGTACCAAATCAAATATTACACTTAAAACTCCGAAAATAAACACATTGTTTATATAATACTGACTTAAACCAACCAAATCAAGTGTCGTGACGTCACACTAATAGCGCGTATTGAGTTCGTAAAGACTATAAAGAACCAAAGAAACTCTAGAGTAACTTTCAATTGTCATTTGCAGAAATAAGGTTTGGTCACAAAATTAACAGAAAAATTATTCACTTAGTATATTGTATAATGAGCATGATATCACATGCATTTTCTACGAGTAGGTTTATGAAATTTTATTTATCAATTTTACATATCACGTATCTAGTAACATTCTTCTAATCTGAAACATACCTTTTTCTATTTTGCGGCAAAATGAAGTCATGACACCCAAATGCTTCTCGAAACAGCCTCTGTTTTTTTTTATATAATATATTTGGGTTGGTAACAACATACTGTCTTACGAAAGTTCATATATATTTTTTGATCAATAAATAATACAAATTCAGGTGTATAAATGAAATAAGATAATTTATTCTACAATTATTGTCAAATATGACTGAAGTGAATCTGTCACTTTCAGGTTAGCTTTTAGTTTCCTAGGTAGACAAAAAAGTGTTTAAATAATGTTTAAACGAATGCAAAATCAGTCTTTTTGATAGCAAATAGCAGAAATTTGTTTGGGATATTCACACAGCCATGAAATAGTATATATTAAATAAGATTTGATAACAACTCTTTGCACACGAGCGAGACAAATTGGTGGACTGAGCCTAGTGTGCAAAGGATTTTTTTACGAAACTTATACGTCTGCAAATGGAAACTACACAAATCTTTTTTTTCGCAAAATCCGACAGTTTTTTCAATAAACTTTGGGAAACAATTTTTTTTAAGTATCCAATCAACAAAACCAAAGATAATTGTAACTAAACGTTTGTTTTTTCATAACGCGACATTGCTCACCCTTAGATTGGTGGTTTGAGAATCCTAAACAAGGAGTATTACTTTGCTTTCATAACGGATTGTATGAAAGTTATCTGTGGACACTTTTTCAGTTTCAGTTGTAAGATTCTTTTGTTTTTGTTGGTATTCTGTATTTTCAGGAAGGCTGCTTTGAGTTTTCCAATGAATGTATTTTCCTTTTTGTGTTTGTATCTGGGATACAGATACAAACACAAGTGAAACGTTTGTGCGGTATTTGATATTTATTTCTCGATGCGAAGCTGCGATTAACACAATTTAGTCTAGGGGTTATAGTAATGGTGTTTTTGTGGTAACTGGTCTGAAATCTCTTTGTGAACAATCTAACAAAAGAATAATTCAAACCTTTCGTGTAAAACCAATTCAGTAAGTATACAACTACCCAAAAAACGTAACAACGTTAATTTCACTCGGTGCGCGTTTCGCCAACAAGATACGATCTTCAGGGTCAGCTTTTCAGGTTCCAGTTAAACTTCAGATTAATTAACTAATGGTTAGAATGTGATCCTTCTAACATCATTTAAAGAATGTCATTCACCGTCTAAACTATTAGTTATCTGGAGTATTTGGGTAGTTTCTATTTCTTGAATTGTCTTTTAATTCATAATTGGATGATGGGTCAAGCCACAATTAGCTAGTTTCGTAAAAAAATATCAAAATAGTTTAGCAGATCATGGAATGATAGAATGTGGCTTAGTACTATCGTCAGTGGATGGAACCCCCTTATAATTGCGGGTTGAATAATTTTTGCTTATTGCAGAATAACACTTTGGCGATTCCAATGACTGATAACTCAATTATTAAAAAATGTGGCTTGACTCATTGTTGCATAACACCATCCAATTATAGATGTAACTATTTATAGTTGGGCTAGTTTTTTTTAATGGTATACAAAATATGAAATTGAAAACTTGGTAGTAGTTTGAGTTATCCATTTTCTCTTTGTATGGAACAAAATCAAGAATATTTTATTGCTATAATCTCAACTTTAAAAGCTCTTCATATTCGAAGTGTTGAACTGCATTTTGTTACTACGAAGTTTGATATGTTTTTTAGACTGGTGGAAAACTGTTCCAATGTACCTTGATTAATTTTGTAGGTATAGTCACCAACGATTGTTATTTTCAAAGAATCTCTGTTGCTACTTTCTGTTTTGGATATGTTGTATGAGATATATTTTCCGATTTTTGCACATATCGGAATCTAAAATAGGAGTCCCGGTTTACCGGAATTGACATTTACATTGAATTTCTATTACAAAAATCCCCAATTTTCCATTCTGAATACAAACGACAAACAAACCAACCGCGATATTGGTCAATTAGGAATTGGAAATTTAATTTAAAAAAATTCAAAAATTCAATGAGGACAACTTGCCTTAGACAATAAACGGAGTAACTTCGTGACAAAGATCGACCAACGTTCTTCATTGGAAAGGTTTAGTAGATACTCTATAATTATACTCGGCTTTCAATTTTAATTGGACCCATTTTCTATTTCCAATGTCTACTTGTTCAATTATCCCGTTATATATCGTATGAATGGTTTCAACATATGTACCCATTTTGAACAATAACAAAAATAATAAAACTCGAGAAACGTTTTGTATACTCAAATTCTTAGTTTTGAAAATTACCGCTTGCCATGACTCGTGTATCAATAACTGTCGCCAACCTATTTAGTCAGTTCCCAAATGAAACAAAACGACTTTTACAGATTGAAAAAACCGCTGCGGAAGAGAACTGTACGAAAGCTGTGAACGAGAAGGAGATGTTGTTAAAAGAACTAACCGCCAAAAACGATTCTCTTAGCCAATTGGAAAGCATGGTTGATCAACTTAGGGGAAACCAACCTGACAGCGTGAAGTTATTGGCGACAATGGAAAGCGATAAGGTGGCTGCTGCAAGAGCAGTTCAACAAAACAAAGAATTGAAGGATCAAATGGAAAGTATGCAGGAGGTTTTTTTGAAGATGGTAAGTTTTGTCCACATTATGTGAAGTTGGAACAATATTCAGATTTTTTTTTCAACAACTGATTGTTTTTTATTATTTCAGGATAATGATAAAGTGGAACTTACCGAAAAACTCAATTTGGAAATATCTAGCAACAAAGAACTGCTTGAAAAACTTCAGAAAACGGAACTCCAACTTCAAAGACTTACGGATGCCATTGAAATCAAAGACCAGGAATTGTCTCACTTAAGAGAAAGCAACTCGAAGCTAAACAAGCAAATATTAACACTGGAACAGATCTCAGACAGGTTGAGGCACTATGAGGCTCAAGATAGTTTGGCCCATAATTTGCAACATGAGCTGCATGAAACCAAGTCTACGGTTATCAAGCTTACTAATGAGATCAACATGTTGAGAAGCGAGAAAACCCCTGACAAGCTAATTGAAAATTGGGATGAGTCTGATATTGGTGTTTTGAGGCAGCAGCTTGAAGAGGCACAGCTAAAGAATCAGTTGAAGCAGGAAAGCAATACAATTTTTGATAACTTGACTGAGAGCAACATTATTTTAGACAAGGAAGATGCTGAGACGCTTATGGAGAGGAAAGACAAACGCCGTGACAGTGTTTTGAATAAGGAAGAGGCAATGAGGCATTTAGAAGAGAAAGTGAAACAAACCATGCAGGAAATAGCTGATCTTACGGAAGAAAAACAGAGGTAATAATATGACAAGTATTATTTATTTATTGTTTATAATACAATATCAATATATAATATATAGAAATAAATTTCTCATGAAATCAAATAAGTAAAAAACTTGATCATGTAAAATTAATTATGAAATGATCTAAATCAAAATTCACATGATGAATATCCATAATATATACATATAAAGAAAGAAAAAAATAGCAAAATGAACTTGAATAACATTGGTCATATTGTGTATAAATAAAAACAATAACAAAAAACTAGTTGAAACATCAAAATTCGAAATTATTTTACATACATTACCTATGTAAATGGCATGTTAATGCATCAAAGTTGTAGAGAACTTTTCAGTTGATATCGAACCATCCATTTTATTCTTTGTTTCATATTTATGTTGTATATGATTATCAATTTGTATGAATGGAATGTTTTCAATTTGTGGCTGCTATCGAATTCAGTACCATTAAAAGACTAATACTGATATTTTCCTTAGGTTAGAACATCTGGTGATGCAACTTCAAGGAGAGACTGAAACTATAGGAGAGTATGTGGCTCTGTACCAACGGCAGAGGATGTTACTCAAACAAAAAGCTCTTGAAAAAGATCAGCAATTGAAGCAGCTGGATAATGACAGGGAACAGATGAAATCCAAGTTAGAAAAATTGAATGCATTGATAAGGAGACTCGTTGATGAAAAAGGTTCTGTTCCCACAGAGATTCTTGAGCAACATGAGAGTTTGTCTGGCCAAAGTGATAATTTTTGTGAAGAACACACAAAAATTCATCATGAAATTAAGAAGATGAGCGATAACCAGCAAACAGATGCAAACAGTAAAAATTCGGAAACTGCAGAAAAAATCATAGAGCTTCTATCAGAAATCAAAACTAGTAACCTGGTGCAGCCCAGCGAGAATTTCCATCATTGTCCATGGTGTTCAGGACAACTCATTACAGTGTAGTCAAAATCATCTTGCTCATCCTCAGCTGTGCTGTGACTTTCTTTAAATTCAATTTTTTTTATGAAGATGTACAAACATTTTTTGGTTGTCTAATGATTGGTATGCCTTGTCACAGAATAATTCAGTTATAATAAATGCTATGTTTAAAAAAGTATTTGAAGTAGTTCAAATTTTGAATCTGTATTCATATTTCCAATTTATTGCTTGAATGATAATTGAGTGTAACTTCCTAAAGGTTGAAAAGGCTAATGTAAATATGAGAAGGGAATTATTGTATCCTAATTATTTGACTTATTATTCAAATAGGTAATTCATTTTGCTGAACAACTGTTTTAACAATTAGGGGTATCTTTTTGATGAGGAGAATGGAATCTCGCTCAATTCTTTGGGTATGCAAAAGAAATAACAAATCCCAATTTTGACCTGTAATGGTTGTGTGAGATTCCATTTTTGATCTGTTTATAATAAGTTTTTGTAAGTATTCGATGGTAAGAATGGTCTGGTTTTATGGTGAGTGTGATTCAACAATTTTTAGTGGTATGTTTTGTAAATTGTCGCCAAATTCAACTAATTAATAATATTTACAACACTCAGTTAGTGTAAAATCTTAAATTATTTATTTAATTGGTGAATTAGGTGACTCGTATTTTCTACTTTGTAAATAGACCTAATAAACCTGGAACTCTACTTGATGAAATTGAGTTTTTTTTTTCTGTTTGCAAGTATTTTTTGTGAAGAATCCTAGTTTGGGTTGCCGATTCATCCGTCTTTGCAAACTATACCAGTTATTTTAATGAATTGTTAAGATTCGAAAATGATGCACATGCGAACGGTTCAACCAGTTTTTATAGAGAGAAGATAGTTAGCCAATCTTACGTACTTTTAGTTGGATTCAAATGGAGACCATCACTAGAGGTCGCTAGTCCACGAGTCTCCAGTCACGTCTGTTCTTGATTTTCACGTATGTATTTGATCAGTTCGTAAAATATGATTCATTGAATAATCCGATAGATGGCTATGAAATATAATTTTGACACGTGCATCCTATCCAGCGTTGTACTGGACACTGGTGTAAACTCGAGATTCCATTCATTTCAGTTTCAGTGTTTCTATTTAACCTGGAACTTGATGTTATCAAGACCATTCCCAGTGAATTTTGTGTTTATTTGTTTTGTGCCGTTATCATTTGTGAAATTGTCACGTTACCCTTCGTATATTTTTGAATATTATATTTGTTCAACACTTGCTATTAATATACAGGGTGTGGCACCGAAAACGAAACAGATCGAATATCTTCGAAACGCAATAAACGCATGTGTTGTGAATAAAATGCAGAAACACGTCGATTTTTAATCCAAGGGGGCATCTTTCTATCATAACCTCAACTGTCATACCTCTCCCCCCACCCCTTGGGCACTATCACCCAAACAATTTGAATAGGGAAAGTAGTAAGTGTGTAAGGAATTCAGCCATGTCAATTTTTGCCACCTAACTTTTCATTTTGGCGCCCTCTTGCGGGACAAACAACTGTTCTGTATTCCAAATTATGATACTGCATTTGCAAGCTATTCTGACATAAATTAGGTGACGATGCATTATGGAATTTTTCGAAATGAAAAAACAAAATGGCGGCTCAAAATGGCGGACATGATTTGCAATTATGGTCCGATTCGATTCAAAATTGATATGTGGTGGTTCCAAGGTCGGAAATTATGATTTGTTTGTCAATAAGAAAAAATAAGATGGTGGCTTCAAGATGGCGGACGAAATTTGTAATTCTGGTCTGATTCGAATCAAAATTAGTATGTGGGGATTTTCAGGGTGAAAGATTATGATGTTTTTGTCAATGCAAAAAACCAAGATGGTGGACGAAATTTGTAATTGTGGTTCGATTCGATTCAAAATTGGCATATGGGGGTTTTACAAGTTTTCAGTATGACTAAAATGAAATGATTAAATTGATAAAAAAATTAAACAAATGCGCTAAAAAGGAAATTATAATTTTTTTCAGATGTGTGGCTGAGGTTATTCTATACGTAACAGAATCAAAATTTTACCTCGCAAAAATACCTATTTTGTACTCGCGGCAAGCTTTCGAATCTGTTACTCACAGAGTAACCTACGTCACACATCTAAAAAAAAATATGAATACCTTTTCTCTCTTTTTCGTTTATTTGCCGTTATCTCTTTTTAGCGCATTTGTATAAAAGCTTTTTTTTATCAATTTAAATAATTCATTTTAATCATACTGAAAACCCCCATATGCTAATTTTGACTCTAATCGAACCACAATTACAAATTTCGCCCGCCATCTTGTTATTTGCACCGACAAAAATATCCAAATTTCTAACCCTGAAAATCCCCACATACTAACTTTGATTCGAATTGGACCAGAATTACAAATTCCGTCCGCCATCTTGGACCACCATCTTGTTTTTTTGTATTGATAAACAAATCATAATTTCCGACCTTGCAAACCACCACATATCAATTTTGAATCGAATCGGACCATAATTGCAAATCATGTCCGCCATTTTGGAGCCACCATTTTGTTTTTTCTCTTAGAAATATTCCATAATGCATTGTCACCGAATTTATGTCAAAATAGCTTGCAAATGCAGTATCATAATTTGGAATACGGAACAGTTGTTTTTCCCGCAAGAGGGCGCCAAAATAAAAATTTAGGTGGCAAAAATTGACATGGCTGAATTCCTTATGAAATTACCTTTTCAATGATGTGTCACACTTACTACTTTCCCTATTCAAATTGTTTCGGTGATGATGTCCAAGGGGTAGGGGGAGAGGTATGACAGTTGAGGTTATGATAGGAAGATTCCCCCTTGTATTGAAAATCGATGTGTTTTTGCATTTTATTCCCAACACATGCGTTTTGAAGATATTCGATCGTTTCGTTTTCGGTGCCCCACCCTGTATATATTATTGTACTCAGTATAGATAACAATTTAGTTGGTAAACACATTCAATCTCTTCATTCAATAATCGTTGTCTTTATAACACTTCGAACCTGTTCTGATTTCTGACAGCATATATGGGAGCCCCATTTCGAAGAAATAAATTCATTTTGAGTAAATGAGCACAGGTGTAAAATGTACACACTAGTTAAGTGATATCTTCAAGGTGAATACAGAGACTAAATAAACTGATGATTACAAACATACTATTTGTTCCATTGTGTCACCACCTTTTCACTAGTGAAGTGTGCGACACAAATGTCACCCACCTACTGGTTAAAATGAGTCGCCCGGTGATTGAAATTAAATAACAAACAATAACAAACACAAAGCCCCGAAAATAATAAGGCAAAGGTGCTGTTCACCGGTAGTGTATTATGAGCTTCGTCCCAGTGATTTTGGCTTAAAAAATACACTGGACACCACATGTAGGTGAAAAGATATATTTCACTGAAATTCCACACTCATTTTTCAATTGAACCAGCCACAGTATTGTTCATGATGATTGAAGTCAAAATGACAAAACTGATATTAAGTTCACGTTCACTTTATTACATTTATGAATAGTTCATTCAATTTATATCAAATAATAAACAAAAAAGTATGCACTTCATTTTTATTGAATGACATTGAATTTGTGAATAAAATATGCTATTCTGTTAAAAACTATCATTAGAAAATTTCAAGTACGTCCCTGTCAGGGCGAACGAATCACTACTAGGATTCCTTGACGAAAATAAAAATCCTCAAGTATACCTCAAAAAATGCAAGTTGATTGTAGGGGGCGCATTCGTACGGGTGTATTTTCTGCCTCGGTTCGTCGTTATCGCGCTAGATGTCGCGCGCGATTGTATCAAACGCGATTTCCACAGGCATTGACTATCTTCTTTCTCTATAAACAATGGTTCAACGATTATTCTCATAGATTCAAGGTATGAATAATGCTTTGGTCACTTTTTTATCTGTTTACGCAAGTAAACCAGAGAGCGGTACCTGCTCGTACCTAACCCTAAATGAAATGAATATGTACAAGGTGCTTCCACACTGCACAGGAGTTAGATACAATGATGATGACAACCATAATAACGGCACAACCAGTAATAACAATAATACCGGTACAACTGGAAATGGTCGTCACAGTATGTTTACTCAAGTATCCCCCAAAAACTTTATAACTATTTCCGGAACTTAATTTCGTAACGATTCGTGATCCTTCGTGAAAATATTGCTGAACAGTGTTGAAAGATCATTTATTTTATTCTTGTGTATAGTCACATTCATAATAATATATAAAGAGTTGATAAGACAAACAATCTGAACCTGATTTTTTTTTATTTATATAAGAGCTTGAATTGAAAAGACATAGTTATAGTTGGTACCGTTGTATGGAAACAGGAGGGATGTTTTCGACTCGCAACTGTCGTTTATTAAATTGTAAACATTGAAATAACAAAAAACGTGTTTTTTTAAATTCTTCTGCTTATAAAATGAAAACTAATAGAGAAATATGGTTGCTCCAATGGAAAGAAATGTAGATTATTGAAATACGAACAAAATGGGATGTTTTACGACCCGGTCGGAAATTTTGCGATTTTTTGAAAAATTCCTTACTCCGCCAATGGCCTTTCTCATGAAAGTATTGAATCATGACGTGTACTTTATGTGTGCACAAAACGTCGGATCGTTAGTTTTGGCACAATTGCAATTTGAATTTGCACCATCTTGCAGCGTGCCTGGATTCTCTAGTGATAGCCCGATTATCACTTATCAAACATGATTATGAAAGTAGAAGTATAGTACTACAAAACGTATATTCTCTTTTTGCGATACAATGGGTGAAAAATGCGTAAACATGACTGAAAACGGCCGAGCCCTCGTTAGCTGCCGAGTGGTAGGAGAGTCCGGTAGATGAGAGGAATTCTAATGAACGGGTTACGTGATAATACGCTTCTCCTCATCTCCCGCTCTCTCCTACCACTCGACCGCTTCCACCAGCTCGGCCGTTTTCAGTCATGTTTGCAAGCATTTTTCACCCATCTCGAAGCATTTTAGTGCAAAATGAGAATATACGTTTTGGGTAGCGTATTTCTACTTTCAAAATCTGTTTAAGAAATTGTAATCTGACCATCACTAAATTAATGATCCGTCAGAGCCTGTTTTGTGCACACATAAAGTACTTACACATGATTCAATACTTTCATGAGAAGGGCCAACCATATTTCTTGAAAAATGGCGGAGTTATGAATTTTTAAAAAAATCGTAGAAATTTCCGGTATTCTTCCGTTACTAATGATCCGATCGGGTTGTAAAATATTCTATTTTGTTCGTATTTCAATTATCTAAAATTCTTTTCATTAGAGCAACCAGATTGCTTCATTAGTTTTCATTTTGTAAGCAAAACAATTTAACTACGGAGTGTCTTCCATGTGACACAGTCGGTTTTCTACTAGTATTTTTGTTTGGAAAAAATGCTCTATTGGTTGGCCTAATAATGGAAAACAGGTTGCATAACTGAAGGGCCATTCACATGACAGCAAGTAGGTGTAAATTCCCAAACAAATGTATTTTCAAGTTATTTTAATTTTAGTTTTTTTTGTGTTATCGTCAAAACTATCAAAATAAGGAACATATTACTGAAACTTTTAGATACAAACTTTCTCATGATATGAGTTTTGCTGTCCGACGTTTCGTCTTCGTCAACCAACATCAACCTGATTTTTTTAATTACCTAATCTGTTTTAACCCCTTTGTGCCTGAATTGACGTGGCCTTAAAAAAAAAAATACGAAAACCATGTATTATTACAATATTCCACATGAGAAAATATTGAAACATAAGTTTCTATTTTTTTCTTTGAAAATATCGGTTGGTATCATATGTGATACTCTAGGCACTGGTAGAAATATATTCTTTTAAGTGTGGAATTGTACGAAGCAGTTCTTTTCCTTTCTGAGGCATAAATGGACATTACACTTCATACATTTCATGCTTGAGAGTTGTTTGCAGGTCGGGAATCTGCAATGAAGTCGTTCTGATGTGACTGTGGGCCAGTGACTCGTTTGGTCTCTCCTAACATCGAAGGAAGGAATGGCTGCTGTAGGTCCTCGTCTCTTCTTCATATGCTGATAACCAACAGTATCTGCATCATTGCTCGGTCGACCCCTTTTTCTAGAAACTGTTGTTTTTTCAAACAGACATAAGCTCTGTGCAACACTGGCGTTGAAATTCAGCTGATCATCTACATCTTTTTTATCGAGTCCAATATTACGACAGTCAGCTTTATACATATTCCATGCATTGACTGTCATCATATCAATGAAGTGGTAAAAAAAACGCATGTAATACTTTTTAGAACGGATGCCGATTCTATAATATGCAATTTGACCATCTAACAGGTCAACTCCGCCCGTGAATTTATTATAAATATCAACTGCAAGAGACTTCTGAATAACAATATTTTTTTTCTGTTTTCTATCCCACCTTTCAGTCATCATGACTGGTTCCGCACTGGAAAACGATGTAGCTAGGTTTACGCCCCTATTGTCAAACCATTTGATAGCTCTGATAGTAACACCTTCTATTATTGCTTCCTTCTCCTCGAACTATCAGAGCTGAAATAACATCCTGGAAAGCGATTGATTCTGATCGTTCCTATTGCTCCGATACCACGTTTTTGCAATTCAACAAACAGTAACGGCGAAGAGAACCAATTATCAAAATACAATAGGTAATTTTTGTTTTCAGGAATGATATCTGCTAACTGAAGGACAATATTTGAACTCTGGCCTATATCTCTATGTCCTGGTTTTGGTTCGATTTTGCCCTCGTAAATATCGAAATTGTAAATGGTCCCATTTATATCACAAAGAGCAAAAATTTTGTAACCCCATTTATGCGGTTTTTTGGGGTTGTAACATTTCAGACCTGAACGTCCTTTGAAAGGAATAATCTGTTCATCAACACAGAACATTTGGCCCTGGAGTGACATGATTTTGCATTTTGATTTCAGTTTTTCATAAAGTGGCCTTATTTTGAACAGTGATCACGGTCTACGTCATTTTGGTCTGGCATCTCTTCATTATTATTGAAATGAAGATATTTTCGAATTTCTTCGTATCTATCACGGCTCATAATGTCAGCAATAATAGGTAATCGAAATTTATTATTCCAATAGTTCCTTGTTCTATGAAGATCAAAAATGGACATGTACATGGTGACACCAATGAATTGTTCCAATTCTGATAAGGAGAGCCGTGATGGTTTATTAGGATTATTCTGAAGTGCATATAAATTTGACTGATCCACAATATGATTCAGCAACTCTTCATCAAAAAAATTGTGGAAATAATCTAAAGGAATCAAGGCCTCTTCACAATAAACCTGTGGAATTTCGAACACAGGCGTGTCTCTTGGAGAATTCGGAACAATGTTCCATTCAGGAAGCAAAACCGAGTTCTTCTTTACTGAGGTTGCGGCTACTAAACGAGCTAATGGTATATTATCCATCTCATCAGAGCTAGAAATATCATTTTCTGACATGACGTATTCTTCATCTTCATTTTGGTCATCACTATCACCTAAATACTCATCTTCGCTATTCTCTGGAGGTGGCACAGCCACTTGAAGGGTATTTTGTTTTTTCCTCAGTTCCATATGCCTTTCCATCTGAAAATTTAACACAATACGTTTGTGATGAAATGACTGAAATGCCTAGTGTATCAATTCTGATATGAATAATCTATTCAACATGTGCCGGATATATCAATTTTGATATCTTTTTTTTTGTAAAGTTGAAAACACCGGCACAGTACATGATAGAATTTATAACAATCATAGTCAAGAAAAGTATATAGAACAGAAACAACATAATTTTGTCTGAAACGTGTTTTTGGGGATTTGATGCCTAGAGTATCAATTCTGATATTTCACATTTATTAGTCGAAAACTTATTTTTCTACGTGAAAGTCAACAAAATATACATTACTTACCATTGAGGGATATGTTCCGATGATGTATAAATTTTTTTGAAGTGTTTCACTGAATGATTGTGCAGATAAATATTCCGAAATCACTGAAGACAAGAATGAACATGTTTTCGGCGGTACGTAGAACCGTTGTATGGAGGATTACCTAGTAGTATCACCTTATGGACGTTTCATTGGAGCCAAAAGGAGACTGCGTGTAGATGGCAGCATCGTCGAGGGAGACTATGGAGTTTCATTGGTCAGCTCGAACAGCCATTTAAGTCGAGATTCGCTTGCCTCGACTCACCGCGCTTGGGTAAAATTATTGTTTTGCAGGTCCGCAGTCACAGATTTTCATGTTTCAGTTCCAGTCAGTCGTATTTATTTACTTGTTGGACGAATTCGCAGTATTCATGGTGAATTGGTGTGATCAGGCGTTTGTGTTTATACAGTTTCAAACTGATTGCAAATCTTTGCTGAATTATAGGGACGGTCTAAACGCCATTTTTAGTTTAAGTTGTTATTGAAAGTGCCGAAGTATAACTGAAAGCAATTTATTTTGATGATGAATTGCTTATTTCTATAAAAACTCAGATTTGGATAATGAAAACAGGATTAAAACCCCTATACAGAATTAATGACAAATTTCATCAAAATTTGTGTGCACAGTACGTTGTGTTTATAAAAAAGTCGTACAGCAGTAATAGGCTATTATGAGTCAGGCTTGTCAATCTTAATTATTAAACTTCTTATCGACTTTGACAAGTAGTGACAAAATTCAAACAATTTTTGTCAGTAACGCGCTTTTATCATTTTTCTAGTGCAATTGGTGCAATGCCTCAATTAGTGTCGTACCGTGTACGACTTTTTTATGCTCACAACTGCACTTCGTAGGTAACAATATTTAAAAATTTCTCACCATGAAGATATTCAAACGATTGAATAAAAGTTTATGTAACAGGTTGAAAAAAAAACTTTCAGGTTGGGAAAATGTTGGTAACTCATACAAAGAACACAGAGATATTACATTTTGAAATTATTGATAAGAACATTGATATTGAAATACTTACTGTAAAAAATGTCAAATTCTATGAAATCTAGTGAGCAAACAAATAATGTCAAACTATTAATATCGCAAAACAGTGAAATTATTATGTATTATTGTTATACAGTGACCGCCAAAAAGTATGTACTATATGGGAAAAAAAGTTGTTATTAGAGTGTGGGAAAAGTATTTCTGGGGAAAAGTTTGTGCATGTCCAATAACCTAATACCGATTTTGACACATGTTACGTGACCACTAGTATATGGCAGCAAAATGAAAAAAAATACCATGAAGAGGCCAAAGGTGGGCAAGATATCGAGAAAAGTAATTTGGAAAAATTGCTTGGAATTTAATGTTATACTCACAGTCGAGTTTCAGCCAAATAAATTGAAAAATTTTAAAATTGCGTTTTTTTTGGAATATTTTCCGATCTCTGCCAAAATCAAAGTTTTTATATGAATGGCTTGACTATAGTGGAACATTTCTATAACGATGATACTGATAAAACTTTCTCATTTTTTTTTTCATTGGTTTATATCTAACAGTTATATCAGAATTTCAAGACTAGTGTAATTATATACAATCTGGATATATCATGTTTCCTGATTAAATTAAAGTTTTAATGATAATTTTATTGTGCTTGAGTGTTTTACTTTGCACGTAATCTTTAAGCCTCTTTAATTTGACGCACTATTTTCAAGTTTGTGTGCGAAGTGAAACGCTCATGTACGATTATCATGAAAACTTGATTGTAATCAGGGAACCAAAATGTTTCTAGATTTCCATATTATCACAATAGTCTTGGAATTCTAATATAACTGTTAGATATGAACCAATAGGTAGCTTTACATTCACGCGCAACCTCGCGCGATTGGAGCACCACGTTCCAATCGCGCGCGAAAGAACATCAGTCTAAATGTTAAATTCGGTTCTTAGACGTGTTAAAACCTGCATGATAACGCACGTTCTTTCCTAAGTGATTTTCTGCAGTTGATTTTTTTAAGTTGTTTTCACTTCCACGCGGTCAGTATGTTTAAGGGAGAAACCAAATTCATCAAAATATACGAAATTATTCTGTACCCATTCGCAAATAATGTTCTATCAAGCAACTCATTCATCAAAGGCATATGCCCATATTTGTTCCGATTTTCCATCCATGCTTTTACCCGATAACTCATTTTTTGATGATTATTCAAAGTATTCAGATAGGCCAGACACAGAACTACCTGTATCTTTCGTTTTCGGTTTTTAATTTTGTTCATTTTGGTGAAACGTCTATAAAACTGTTGAACTTTTTAACACCCCACGAGCCACGACTAGCACGAGTGAAACTTGACACTTTTTGAGTTACACTAGCATTTTTATCCTCTACGATTAACGGTACAGGCCAAAACCACGCGATTGAAATGTTGCAATTTTAAGGAAACAAATTGGACAACGCGACATTCTTCCACGCGAAAACACGAGCGATTGGAACGTGGTGCCAATCGCGTGAAAATGTAAAGATACCTAATGTAACGGCGAGGGTTCTGGCAAAAACCAATTTTTTCAATTTTGTGTCATATCTGGTGCGGAGAACATGAGACAGTTTTGTCATTATCATTGAAATATAAATATTCCATTAGTCAAGTCATTCAGAAGAAAAAACAACTTTTATTTTCGTGAAGAGGTCAGAAAATATTAAAGAAAATAGCAATTTTCGAATTTTTCGATTTATTGCTTGAAACTCTGTGTGTGAGTATAGAATTAAATTCCTAGTAACTTTTTCAAATTACTTTCATCGATATCTTGCCATCTTACTCCACTTTTGGCCCCTACATGGCATTTTTTCCCAATTTGCCGCCATACTAGTGATCACGTGACATTTGTCAAAATTAATTTTGCACAAACTTTTTCCCAGAAATGTTTTTTCAATACTCTGGTAACAAACTTTTTTCCATATTGTACATTCTTTTTGGCGGTCACTGTATTTCGATTTTCGTGTCTGGTGGCGTTGAAGAATTACTATATAGATGTTTCTTGAACAAAATTTTATAAGGCAGCATTCGCTGTGAGAATTTTTCTCTCTTGTCACTCGAATGCTTGAAAATGGAAATGTTTCAACAAGTTGATATCTTTAGCAGCTGAATAAATGCTATCAAAAAAGGACTGAGTCACATATACAAGGTGGGGCACCGAAAACGAAACAGATCGAATATCTTCAAAATGCATGCGTTGTGAAAAAAATGCAAAAACACGTCGATTTTTAATTCAAAGGGGACATCTTCCTATCATAACCTCAACCGTCATACCTCTCCCCCCACCCCTTGGTCACTATCACCCAAACAATTTGAAAGTAGTAAGTGTGACACATCATTGAAGAGGTAATTTCAGGAGGAATTCAGCCATGTCAATTTTCGCTACCTAACTTTTCATTTTGGCGCCCTCTTGCGGGAAAAACAACTGTTCCGTATTCCAAATTATGATACTTCATTTGCAAGGTAATTTGTCATAAATTTGGTGACAATGCATTATGGAATTTTTCTAACGGAAAAAACAAAATGGCGACTCCAAAATGGCGGACAAGATTTACAATTATGGTCCGATTCGATTCACAATTGATATATGTTGGTTTCCAGGGTCATGAATTATGATTTGTTCGTCAATGCAAAAAAAAAACAAGATGGTGGCTCCAAGATGGCGGACGAAATTTGTAATTATGGTCCGATTCGAATCAAAATCAGTATGTGAGGATTTTTAGGGTCGGAAATTATGATTATTTTGTCAATGCAAAAAAACAAGACGGCGGACGGAATTTGTAATTGTGGTTTGATTCGATTCAAAATTGACATATAGGGATTTTACAGGTTTGTTTTGTCCCACACATACATACTAACTAACAGGGCAAGTTGAATGAAAGCTTTTGAAGAATAAAAAAATTGAACATTGAATAAACTTGAGGATTGGAAAACCTTGAATAAATTCGAATCCAATCATTCCAAAC
This sequence comes from Chrysolina oricalcia, assembly GCA_944452925.2. Classification (NCBI taxonomy): domain Eukaryota; kingdom Metazoa; phylum Arthropoda; class Insecta; order Coleoptera; family Chrysomelidae; genus Chrysolina; species Chrysolina oricalcia. The sequence goes on along the minus strand of OX101815.2, from coordinate 43,167,941 downwards.
TGCATCAATTCACAGTAGATGATCAAAGACTTTGCCATGGTCTGCTATACATGAGTAAAAGTTAGTCTCGAAACGCTGTCTGACGTTTTTGAGTAATGTATGAAAAAAATTCTAATTTCTAAGTTCATACAATGTTAATTTTTTTAATTTTTGTTGTTTTCGTGAATTGCTTACATTAGCTTTCAAATTGAATATCATAAGTTGGAATACGAAACAGTTGTTTTTCCCGAAAGAGGGTGCCAAAATGAAAAGTTAGATAGCGAACACTCATATGTCTGAATTACTTATTCAAATTCAATGCGGTGTCACACTTAGTACTTTCCCTATTCAAATTGTATGATTGATGAAGGGGTGGGGGGAGTGATGTGAAAGTTGAGGTTATGATAGGAAGACTTCCCCCTTGGATTAAAAATCTACGTGTTTTTGCAATTTTTTATTTATTTATTACACGTGGAGAAATACCCATTTACAATACAATACAATATAAAACACTAAGAAAAATATGTAAAAATATTTTTTTTTAAATTATAACTACCTATATCTAACAGTTTTGCACAGTAACTATACAAAAACAAAACAAATTAAAATGAAATGAGCAATCAAAGCTATAGAATTTGAACTACATAGTAGCTCTTTACATTTGCCAAAGCGAAGATGAGAAAATATCCATAGCCCTTGAGTGAAAATTTGCCTGTCGCAGTAATCTAATAATCCCTATGTTTGCACCATAATTCGATACATGTGTTTTGAAGAATTCGTTTTCGATGCCTGATTGAATGGAACCACAATTACATATTTCGCCGACCATCTTGTTTTTTGCATCAACAAAAAAAATCATAATTTCCGACCTTGAAAATCCACAGATACTAATTTTGATTCAAATCGGATCATAATTACAAATTCCGTCCGCCATCTTGGAGCGACCATCTTGTTCCTTTGCAATGACAGAAAAATCGTAATTTCTGACCATGGAAACCACCACATATCAATTTTGAATCGAATCGAACCATAATTGCAAATCTTGTCCGCCATTTTGGAGCCGCCATTTTGTTTTTTCCCTTAGAAAAATAACATAATGCATTGTCACCGAATTTATGTCGAATTAGCTTGGAAATGAAGTATCATAATTTGGAATACGGAACAGTTGTTTTTCCCGCAAGAGGACGCCAAAATAAAAAGTTAGGTATCAAAAATTGACATGGCGAATTCCTTATGAAATTACCTTTTTAATGGTGTGTCACACTCACTACTTTCCCTATTCAAATTGTTTGGGTGGTAGCGACCAAGAGGTGGGGGATTAGGTATGACAGTTGAGGTTATGATAGGAATATGCCCCCCTTGGATTCAAAATCGACGTGTTTTTGCATTTCATTCACAATGCATGCGTTTTGAAGATATTCGCTGTTTCGTTTTCGGTGCCCCACCCTGTATACTTCCTTAAAAAACTACTGCTGCCGTATGATTGATATTGTATTGTATTATTATTATTGTATCATGTACTTTATTGGGTATTTATCTATTCTTAGTTTTAAGATGTTATACATATATTTTTATTCCAACAAATTGTAATTGGGATTACCCGTTGAATAAATATACAGTGTGTCCCACTTTGAGCAGCCACACCCTCATATTTCGTTGAGCATGAAATAATTCGAAATTTTCTTTGACTCAAGTTGTAGTACTCGGAAATACCTACCTTTATGTTTACGGAACCTTTGTATATCCATTTTCCACGGTTAACTACGACCAAATGAAAAGTGAAAAATTGGGAAAAACATACTAGGCATTTTTTTATCGCACCTTAGAACAGAACACCTTAAAACCCTCAAATCTCAATGCTTGAATCATTTGAATATACAGGGTATCATCTGTAGCTGGTAGCATTATCAACTCTAATCCATAAATAATGCTTGGAAAATTTCCAAAATGTCTTCTCTTGTCACAGAATTCCCAAAAATATTCAATTAATACTTTGAAAAATAGCCAAATATCACTTTTCCAAGGCTAACTCTGATCAGAATGAATGATACCCTGTATATTCAAATGATTCAAGCATTGAGATTTGGGGGTTTTAAGATGTTCTGAAACAGAATCTGGTGTTATTTTTGCGATAAAAAAATGCCTAGTATGTTTGTCCCAATTTTTCAATTTCTATTTGGTCGTAGTTAGCCGTAGAAAATGGATATACAAAGGTTACGTAAACATAAAGGTAGGTATTTCCGAGTACTACAACTTGAGTCAAAGAAAATTTCGAATTATTTCATGCACAACGAAATATGAGGGTGTGGCTGCTCAAAGTGGGACACACTGTATAAAATACTTGTATTATCGATTTCATTGAAATGGTCACTGTGAAATTATAGTTTATCATTTGTAGAGCTAGACGAACTTTATGGCTATATTCAAACCAAGATTGGGGCAAGGGAAACTCGTCCGCTATTTTGATGTTATGAATTTACATTTTCGCCAGAAATATGAACACCTGCCAAATTTTGAGTTAATTCGAAAACTGCTAGTGAGTCAAATTCCACTTCCAAGATTTGACGCAGACAGACATACAAACAGTCTTACTTGAATAAATGCGCGTAAAATATGCATATTCTCATCATCTACCATATCGATTTTGGAACCACCTTCCCAAATTTGATCAAAAAACACATTTCCGACCCCAAAAACCCCCACATACCAATTTCGAATTGATCGCCCGCCATCTTTTTCCCTTATAAAAATGTCTAAAGCATCCTCACCTGAATGACGATTAACTGTCATATTTTAAGTCCATTGAAAGATTTGATTCTGTCAGACAGGTACTTAAAGAAACTTGACTCACAAATTCCAATCAGTTACATTTTTTAGATTGAATAAAATTCCTGAATGTTGACAAGGGTAATATTCTCAAATGAAAATAGAGAAACAAGTAAATGGAAACAAACCTACAATAAAAATGAATGAATGCGCATTAGCCGGGGAAGTAGTTGTTTCCTGTTAGATATTACAAAAAATAGCTTAATTTTTATCGTAGGTTTGTTTCCATTTCATCATGTTCATAATTTCTTTAAAAATCATCATTCCCGAATGTGTTAGTGACAGAAAATTTTATCGACTGTAGTTTATACAGCTCGACCATGTTCGACTAGTTAATCTCTTGGATGTCAGTCAGTTCATATTTGTTTAAATGAACGGGTACGTCAATAGGACAGCAGCGACAATTTTGTAAGTTGGAGCAATTTGATATTCCACAAGACAACTCAGGGAGTTTCCAATCACGTATAATATCAAAAAATTGAAAATCGAAAATATCGAAATTTTGAACCCAAGTATCCGAATATGAAATTCTGTTAGCTATTTCATACGTCTGAACGTGAATAATGTTCAACCCCTCAATCCGTCCCTGTTTAAATTACGTTCCATCAAGTTAGAATTAGGACCGTGTAGGGGTCACTACTGCACGGATTGAAATATTCGAAGTTTCCTCATGTTCCTGGTAGATGGCGCTGAAAATCGGCTCCAATAGATGATACACAGGCGTTATCCTACTAGGTAATCCTTAATACAACGGTTGTATGGAGGATGGTAATCCTCATACAACGGTAGAACCGTTGTATGAGGATTACATAGTAATATCACCTTATGGACGTTTCATTGGAGCCAAAAGGAGACTGCGTGTAGATGGCAGCATCGTCGAGGGAGACTATGGAGTTTCATTGGTCAGCTCGAACAGCCATTTAAGTCGAGATTCGCTTGCCTCGACTCACCGCGCTTGGGTAAAATTATTGTATTGCAGGTCCGCAGTCACAGTCACAGATTGTTTCAGTTCCAGTCGTATTTATTTACTTGTTGGACGAATTCGCAGTATTCATGATGAATTGGTGTGATTGTATAGATTTCAAACTGATTGCAAATCTTTGCTGAATTATTTATAGGGACGGTCTAGCGACTTTTTTATGCACACAACTACACTTCGTAGGTAACAATATTTAAAAATTTCGGACCATGAAGATTTTCAAACGATTGAATAAAAGCTTATGTAAAAGGCTGGGAAAATTTTGGTAACTCATGCAAATAATACAGATATATTACAATTTGGAAATTATTGATAAAAACATTGATATTCAAATCCTATAGAAAATGTCAAAGTATATGAAATCTTGTAAGCAAACAAAAAATGTCAAACTATTAAAATCGCAAAACAGTGATATTATTATGTATTATTGTTATACAGTGACCGCCAAAAAGTATGTACTATATGGGAAAAAAGTTTGTTATTAGAGTGTGGGAAAAACATTTCTGCGGAAAAGTTTGTGCATGTCCAATAACCTAAAACCGATTTTGACACATGTTACGTGACCACTAGTATGGCAGCAAAATGGAAAAAAATACCATGAAGAGGCCAAAAGTGGGCAAGATATCGAGAAAAATTATTTGGAAAAGTTGCTTGGAATTTAATGTTATACTCACAGTCGATTTTCAAGCAATGAATTGAAAAAATTTAAAATTGCATTTTTTTGGAATATTTTCCGATCTCTTTGCAAAAATCGAAGTTTTTATATGAATGGCTTGACTATAGTGGAACATTTGTATAAAACTTTCACATTTTTTTCATTGGTTTATATCTAACAGTTCTATCTAACAGAATTTCAAGACTAGACTAGATTTTTTCGTGAATTGCTTACATTAGCTTTCAAATTGAATATCATAAGTTGGAATACGAAACAGTTGTTTTTCCCGAAAGAGGGTGCCAAAATGAAAAGTTAGATAGCGAACACTCACATGTCTGAATTCCTTATGGAATAACCTTTTCAATGCAGTGTCACACTTAGTACTTTCCCTATTTAAATTGTATGAGTGACGAAGGGGTGGGGGGAGTGGTGTGAAAGTTGAGGTTATGAGAGGAAGATTTTCCCCTTGGATTAAAAATCTACGTGTTTTTGCATTTTTTTCACAATACATGTGTTTTGAAGAATTCGTTTTCGATGCCTGGTCGAATCGAACCACAATTACAAATTTCGCCCACCATCTTGTTTTTTGCATCAACAAAAAAAACATAATTTCCAAACCCAGAAAATCCACAGATACTAATTATGATTCGAATCGGACCATAATCACAAATTCCGTCCGCCATCTTGGAGCGACCATCTTGTTTCTTTGCAATGACAGAGAAATCGTAATTTCTGACCATGGAAACCACCACATATCAATTTTGAATCGAATCGGACCATAATTATTGCAAATGTAGTCCGCCATTTTGGAGCCGCCATTTTGTTTTTTTCTTTTAGAAAAATAACATAATGCATTGTCACCGAATTTATGTCGAATTAGCTTGCAAATGAAGTATCATAATTTGGAATACGGAACAGTTGTTTTTCCCGCAAGATGGCGCCAAAATAAAAAGTTAGGTGGCAAAAATTGACAAGGCTGAATTCCTTATGAAATTACCTTTTTAATGGTGTGTCACACTCACTACTTTCCCTATTCAAATTGTTTGGGTGGTAGCGACCAAGAGGTGGGGGAAGAGGTATGACAGTTGAGGTTCTGATAGGAAGATGTTCCCCTTGGATTCAAAATCGACGTGTTTTTGCATTTCATTCACAACGCATGCGTTTTGAAGATATTCGCTCTGTTTCGTTTTCGGTATTATTATTATTGTTTCATGTACTTTATTGGGTATTTATCTATTCTTAGTTTTAAGATTTTATACATTCATTTTTATTGCAACAAATTGTAATTGGGATTAGCCGTTGAATAAATATATAAAATACTTGTATTATCGATTTCATTGAAGTGGTCACTGTGAAATTATAGTTTATCATTTGTAGAGCTAGAGGGACTTTATGGCTATATTTAACCCAAGATTGGGGCAAGGGATGAAACTCGTCCGCTATTTTGATGTTATGAATTTACATTTTCGCCAGAAATATGAACACCTGCCAAATTTTGAGTTAATTCGAAAACTGCTAGTAAGTCAAAATCCACTTCCAAGATTTAACGCAGACAGACATACAGTCTTATTTGAATAAATGCGCGTAAAATATGCATATTCTCATCATCTACCATATCGATTTTGGAACCACCATCCCAAATTTTATCAAAAAACACATTTCCGATCCCAAAAACCCCCACATACCAATTTCAAATTGATCGCCCGCCATGTTTTTCCCTTATAAAAATGTCATAAAGCATCCTCACCTGAATGACGATCAACTGTCATATTTTAAGTCCATTGATGATTAGATTCTGTCAGACAGGTACTTAAAGAAACTTGACTCACAAATTCCAATGAGTTACATTTTTTAGCTTGAATAAAATTCCTGAATGTTGACAAGGGTAATATTCTCAATTGAACATAGAGAAACAACTCCTAAGCAAATGGAAACAAACCTACAATAAAAATGAATGAATGCATTAGCCGGGGAAGTAGTTGTTTCCTGTTAGATATTACAAAAAATAGCTTAATTTTTATCGAAGGTTTGTTTCCATTTCATCATGTTCATAATTTCTTTAAAAATCATCATTCCTGAATGTGTTAATGACAGAAAATTTTATCGACTGTAGTTTATACAGCTCGACCTTGCTCGACTAGTAAATCTCTTGGATGTCAGTCAGTTCATATTTGTTTAAATGAACGGATACGTCAATAGGACAGCAGCGACAATTTAGTAAGTTGGAGCAAATTGATATTCCACAAGACAACTCAGGGATTCTCCAATCACGTATAATATCAAAATATTATCACCTAATGCGATTTATCGAAATTTTGAACCCAAGTATCCGAATATAAAATTCTGTTAGCTATTTCATACGTCTGAACGTGAATAATGTTCAACCCCTCAATCCGTCCCTGTTTAAATTACGTTCCATCAAGTTGGAATTAGGACCGTGTAGGGGTCACTACTGCACGGATTGAAAAATTCGAAGTTTCCACATGTTCCTGGCAGATGGCGCTGAAAATGGGCTCCAATAGATGATACACAGGCGTTATCCTACTATGTAATCCTCATACAACGGTAGAACCATTGTCTAAAGAAGAATAGTCAAACAATCCCTGTGCAAAATGTATTGGATGGCCGTCACCTGAGACATCTATACTATTTTACTGGAAACATTGAAAATGTATCTAGTAATGTGGCTCCGTTATCGGATGGCACGCAAAACTATACTTCTGTCTCTTTTTAAAATAGAACGCCAGTTTTCATTCGCTTCATTCAGAAATGTGCAGAATTTTGTCATTGGTGAGATGTTTAGCAGAATAAAAGACGAGTCAAAGTTTGCATTCGGATGTTTCGAATATCAGATGATGATCAGTGGTAAAATTTTATATTGCTGCAATTAAGCCTAATATAATGAAACACGTAATGTAGCAATATTCTTACTGAAAAATGATCCCTAAGTATAGGTACAAAAAAATGTTCTATTACGATATTATATCGCAGTTGATATGGTTTGAAAACACATAAAGAATATTCATTAGTGCTTGAAGGCACCCTATAAGTAGGTATATAAATAATAATATATCAGTATTATTTGTACAAGCTTTTGTTTAGTTTCACTCACACGTAACAGGTATGGTATCTACTGTCTAGGTATAACGGGGTCAAAACTTCAGTGGAAATCATCTTTAAATTTGGCAGGTGTCCATTAAATTCATTCAGGTTCGTTACGACATTCACAAGAGAAAAAAACAAAATAGCGAACAGTTTTTGTGATTTATTGTCCAACTATTCATAATGCGAATCTCGAGTAGATTTGTAGTTTTTCAAAATTGGAAATGGCGAATACGATTTTTGATTAGATTCTTTCAAAATTGGTACCTATACAAGGGCTTGTTGTGTTGGAAACCAATACGAACATTCAAGATGGAGGACAAATTTTGTCCGAATCCGTCCATGATAGATCTAGAATTATTTGGGTAGGACAGTTCAAGGACAATTCAAGGAAAATTCAAGTGTTGGCGGACAGGTGTTCTTTAATTGATGGTTCGATGTTATCAACAATGTATGTGGACATATAAGGAGAGTTTCAAAGGAGGTTGTCACCAGAAATCATTCATCTCCTACACGGGCCTAAAATACATTTTTTGTTGTACAATATAGTTATTTGTGTATTCTTGGTAATCTTTGGAGAGCGGCAATGGCACTTTGTTTTCGAAATAAACACATGTTATTTTTCTTCAAACGCAGCTTTTAAACATAGAAACGATTGACAATTCATTCAACATAGGCACCTAACATTACCCATGAGAAAATAAACACTCAATAGTAATCCCAAATGAATAAAGCTATCCAAATATCCAATAATTCACATCTCTAACAAAACAAGATAACTTGCTTGAAAAAAAAAGTATGTCGAGATCAAATCACAGGCCTTCAGCTTGATAGCAGCACGCTCTCAACACCACCACAGTTCCTAAGAGTGTTATGAATTTATTGTCTATACTAAACATCATGCACTAATAGGTTCGTTTTCAACGAAAACTATGGAGATCGACCGTTTCTTCAATATTTTCGCACTAGAGTGAAAAAGCTGTCACAAAACATTTCTGAAAAAGCATCAGCTTTGCGTTGAGATCTAAAAGCGTCAAAGGCTACCTACTTTGGTAAGCGGTTGTAGAAAAAAATATAGTTTACTGACCATGCACGATCATCGGGGAGATGGAAATATTTATGGTTTTACGCAGTGTCCACGTACAGTGCCTAAAGTGATACTTTTCAGGACACGTAAGTGAAAAAATCAAATATGCTTAAAGTTATGTTTTACGCATCGTTCATATAATTCCAAAAGACAGTATTTTGCGTCAGATTTTACTCGAAAGTCATCAAATGAAAACTTCATAGAATAAAATGTACTCAACAATTGCTACAATTTGCCAATATAATAACAGGCGTAGAAATAAAATTGTAGATACATTTTCATAAAGAGCTTTTTTGAACTCACGTGTTTCCACGTTCATAAAAAAGTCATAATTTACGAATTTTTGTATCATATATAAATAATCATTTCATCTTCTTTATATGAGTTTTCTGTACTTATTGGTCATGAAGTCATAAAGTTTCATTTTTATAGAGGTTATTTCGAACGATCGACTGAAACTTCAAATTCAGTCGCAGATAATGCCATTATATCAGTACCTAATTTCGAAAAAAAAAACCCTTATTAGGTTTTACAACTTTGACTTCATGGTAAATAAATAAACTTGAAAAAAAAACATTTTAGAGAAAAGTTTCTATTTAAATGTATAAGTGAATAAACCCATCATTTTGTTACATTATAAAATTTTAAATGATATAAAAGCTTGTCGCGAGAAGTATATATGTAATTCTTATAGTATATAAAATTCAAAAATTACCTCAAGATTTATTCACACGACAAGCTTTTATATCATTTGAAATTTTATAATGTAACAAAATTATGGGTTTTTCGCTTTAGTGCATTTAAATAAAATCTTTTATCTGAAAAGGTTTTTTAAGTTTATTTATTTATTTTTTTAGTTTTCTGTGAATATGTTTCTTAGTCTGTTCATTTCAATCAATGCGCCATTGTTGCACGGTCGCTTGCCTGTTAATTAACCGTTGGAAATTTTTCCTAATTTCTTCGTGTTCTTTAAATAGCTTTAGAAGGGGGCAGAGGGGTGAATTTTTTTAAAACGGTTTTGTTCAATGGCCAGATAATTTTCACTAATTTTACGGATTTTTTTGATTTCTATTCCGCGAGTTTTCCTATTTTTTTGTGACTGGAAAGGAGGGCGAACCCCCCGATCTATTTTTGTTTTCATCATTATTTTCCATGTCCGAAACTGTTGAAACATTTTCCGAATTCCTTTGCGTTCTCTACCTAGGTTTTGAGGGGGGAAAGGGGTGCGAAATTTTTTAAAACATTATTTTCGACGGTCAGATATTTTTCACTATTTTTACAGATTTTTCCGATTATAATTTCGCGTTTTTTCCATTTTTTTTTTCGAGAAAGGAGGGAGGCGAGTACCCCCCTAATTTATTTTTCCTTGCTGTAATTTTTGACGTCCAAATCCGTCAAAAAAACGTCCGAAAACCTTCGCGTTCTCTATCTAGCTTTCGGAGGACGGGGGGGGGGACAATTCCTTTTTATAAACCATAACATTCGATTGTCAGATATTTTTCACGATTTTTAGAGATTTTTCCGATTTTAATTTCACGAGTTTGTTTTCCAACTTTTCGAGAGAAGGGAGGCATCCCCCCCCTACTTATTTTTTTCGTTGTTATTTCTGACGTCCAAATCCGTCAATAAAACTTCCGAAACCCTACGCGTTCTCTATCTAACTTTCGGGGGCAGGGGGGACAATTTCTTCGACATTAATGTTTTGTCATCGGAACTGATCCAACACGAAAAATTTCAATTCCATAGAATAAGAGGAAGTGGTTCTAATTCAGCTTGCAAGATTTGTACCCATCTAACACACACAGAGCAAGTTAAATAAAAGCTTTCAATAAAAACAGAAAATAATATGGTAACTGTCGGAAATGGCATTATCACCTTCATAACTTGAAACCAATCATCGGTTGTCATCAAGAACGTTGGACATCTTCCCACAAACATTAGTAAAGAGAAATCACCCTGAAAATATCTATGTGAATTCGAAAACTGACTGAGACCTAACAAGACATAAACAATGAAATGCCAAACACCACTACTTTGCTCTCTCGTTTACATGCAAATTGCAAGTGGCAGGTGGAACGGACACTGAGCCAATCAAAAACACGAAATAATGTCCATTTATTATTCACTTTACGCGATTACTACGACACTTTCCATCTCATTCGTTTGTCTCCTTTTTGGGGGCAATCGTGCTGGTGCCATCTACTAATAAACCCCATCCTCATCCAATAATAATCCCATAAGGTTGACTGACTATACTTCTTTAGACAATGCCACAAGACAACTCAGGGAGTTTCCAATCACATATAATATCAAAATATTATCACCTAATGCGATTTATCGAAATTTTTGAACCCAAGTATCCGAATATGAAATTTTGTTAGCTATTTCATACGTCTGAACGTGAATAATGTTCAACCCCTCAATCCGTCCCTGTTTTAATTACGATTCATCAAGTTAGAATTAGGACAGTGTAGGGGTCACTACTGCACGGATTGAAAAATTCGAAGTTTCCTCATGTTTCTGGCAGATGGCGCTGAAAATCGGCTCCAATAGATGATACACAGGCGTTATCCTACTATGTAATCCTCATACAACGGCACTACTATACTCGATGAAGTTGTAGAACATCAAACACCCGGACAACGTTTTGAAATTCATGTTTTTATTTGTAATTGTCTAATAGCTAAATGCATGGAACCTTACCATCAAGTGACTAGTGTATTTGGAGTACTTCGGCAGAAAAGATCTTAAAAAGAACTATCGTCAATTATTTCCTAGACGATGTGGAAGATAGTCTTGGGCAATGAACTGGTGCAGTTTGCGAAGCTGCTGAAAACAGATGTGGCTGCTGAGAAAAAGCACGAGGCTCAGGAACTTCAAGTTTATAAACTGTTGACATAAAATTCATTGGATTCTTGTTTCCCAAATGTTGGAATAGTGTTTCCCATTCACTTGATTTTGATAATCACCAACTACAGCGGAGAATGTTCTTTTTCAACGTTAAAGCGTTTTAAAAATGTGTTAAGGGGCACAATGAGACAAGAACATCAAACGACCTCAATATAATGAACATAGAAAGTGATTAACTTAGAAATATCGATTTGACAAGTGTTATTTCCAAATAGAGGACTTCGGATAAGGATTCAGTCATGCCACCACACAACTTTTGGCTTTAAAACTACTGGCACGTTTTTTGGCAAGTTTTCTTCATGTCAGGGTTCCTGGCAGCCTCAGGAACCCCGTAATATGATTGAAATTGTTCATAACGACGGGAATATTGAGATGTTCCATAAAATACAAAACCCTAGTGACTTTAATTTTTTTTAGGGATTTTTCTCACAAAATGGCGCTAATTTCAAAATAAATCATTTTCCTGAATTAAGAAAAAAATGGCATATTTCACGTTTCCTAGTTGCCAAATAGTTGATCGATCTAGAAAATATTCTGAGTGGTAACTTTCACGGATAATCAAACCTTATTACCTTTCTGATTAAAATGCTCTTGGCCTGAATACTTTGAGGTTAAAATTGTTATTACATCACAGAATTTGTATTTTGTTTCAGTTTTGTGGGTATGTGTTACATTTTAATCATAGCAGTTATAATGGTTGAATATCATTTTAACTTTTTCATGGAACGAATGTGCACCGACGAAGAAATAACCCTACACTCAGTGCCGCATTTGCCAGCTAGCATGCTACCAAGTACCAGTTAGCAAATTAGCCATCAGTAAGCAAATGCTACGGGCCCCGCGCCTGTACGCAAAGTAAAAAAAAACTATCAAGTAAGATATGTTTTTATACCACCTACAGAAAATGAATAAAGTTAAATGGGAATAATAACTATATAGTGTGGAATGAAATTCTAGAACACTTGCAAGCGACTAACGCTTCGTTGCAGTCGTCCGATCAAGATCTTAACACGAGATAGGTACGCTTTAAAAATCATTACAAGGCTACTTCTAAATTTTCAGATATAGAGGCAAAAGCCAAAGCCCTAATTAGCTGTGAAGAATTAATATCAGTAATCGACTTCAAGAAAACCCAAGCAAAATACAAAGTACGACCATTTCAGCAGCAGCTCTACTCACAGACCTCATAAAAGAAGGCTCTACTACACTCGAAGAAGTTGTAGAACATCGAACACCCGGACAACGTTTTGAAATTCATGTTTTTATTGTTGTAATTGTCTGCATTAGTTAAATGCATGGAAGCTTACCATAAAGTGACTAGTGTATTTGGAATACTTCGGCAGAAAAGAACTTAAAAAGAACTATCGTCAATTATTTCCTAGACGATGTGGAAGACAGTCTGGGCAATGAACTGGTGAAGTTTGCGAAACTGCTGAAAACAGATGTGGCTGCTGATATTGACAGCAGAAAGAAAAAGCACGAGGCCCAGGAACTTCAAGTTTATGAACTGTTGACATAAAATTCATTGGAATCGTGTTTCCCAAATGTTGGAATAGTGTTTCGCACTCACTTGATTTTGATAATCACCAACTGCAGCGGAGAACGTTCTCTTTCAACTTAAAGCGTTTTAAAAATGTGTTAAGGAGCACAATGGGACAAGAACATCAAACGACATCAATATAATGAACATAGAAAGTGATTAACTTAGAAATATTGATTTGACGAGTGTTATCTCCAAATTTGCTCCGATTAAATCACGGAAAGTCTTTTTGTAAATGTGCTGTTTTATTTTATATCCTATACTTTAATACTTAATGCAAATCAAGGGCCTCTTGTTCACATTTGCTACGGACCCCACAGTGACTTTATCCGGCACTTCCTAGACTACACAATACCTCTTTCAATAACAAAACTCTAGCTCTAGTTTTGAATGTGGCGCCATTTTGAAAGAAAAATCCCTAAACAAAATTAAAGTCCCTAGTGTTTCGTATTTTATAGAAAATCTCAATATTTCCGTCGTTATGAACAATTTCAATCATATTATGGGGTTCCTGAGGGTGCCAGGAACCCTGACATGAAGAAAAAATGCCGAAAAACGTGCCAGTAGTTTTAAAACCAAAAGTTGTGTGGTGGCATCACTGAATCCTTATCCGAAGTCCTCTATTTGCTCGGATTCAGTGATGCCACCACACAACTTTTGGCTTTAAAACTACTGGCACGTTTTTCGGCATTTTTTCATGTCAGGGTTCCTGGCACCCTCAGGAACCCCGTAATATGATTGAAATTGTTGATAACGTCGGAAATATTGAGATTTTCCATAAAATACAAAACACTAGGGACTTTAATTTTGTTTAAGGATTTTTCTTTTAAAATGGCGCTAAATTCAAAACTAGAGCTAGAGTTTTGTTATTGAAAGAAGTATTGTGTAGTCTAGGAAGTGCCGGATAAAGCCACCGTGGGGTCCGTAGCAAATGTGAACAAGAGGCCCTTGATTTGCATTAAGTATTAAAGTATAGAATATTAAATAAAACAGCACATTTACAAAAAGACTTTCCGTGATTTAATCCTAGCAAATTTGGAGATAACACTGGTCAAATCAATATTTCTAAGTTAATCACTTTCTATGTTCATTAGGTAGCCATACACAGACGCTCTTTCGCGCATTTTATCGTGGCGTGTAGGGATGTGGCGGTTAGCACACACGAAAGAACGGCATGGCAAAAAAAGCGTAGGTGCCATACACGGGAAGAAGTATGCACATGATTTAGCACATGAATGCGCGTGGTAAATCTGTTGCAAATGAAAAATCGTATGTGTGTGGGCAAAAAGTGTCATTTATCGTGGCGCGTGGAACTGCATGTGGTCATCTACAAATTTTCAACGTGCTAACGCGACGGAAGCTTTAGAGTTGGAGATGTGTTATACTTTTCGTGTTTTGTGATATGTAAAATGAATTATAAGAAAAAGAAAAAAATTTGTATTGTGGCATGTGCGATTATGACCATGGGAAACCCTAAAGATCAAATGAAAAACAGACGTAGGTATTTGGCCGAAACGTTGGCTGGCTCACAGAGAGAAATATGGTCACATGTCGCTTTTGAAAGAATTGAGAGATGTGACGAATATCGGCCATGTCAAAAATCTACAACCTCTACCAAACACCAAACAAAACTTACTAGTTTCAAAAGACTTCGTGACGTGGAATGGCGTGTGCAAACAGGTCCCTGGCAAATTTTTGTACGCTACGCCACACTCCAGCGGCATGCACGTCTGAAATCCCTTCCCGATCTTTCCTTGCGTGCAGCGCTGCTCACTCAATGATTTTCCATATGGTTTTGCAGATGACACGATACACCGTGCGAAAGAGCGTCTGTGTATGGCTACCTATTATATTGAGGTCGTTTGATGTTCTTGTCCCATTGTGCTCCTTAACACATTTTTGAAACGCTTTAACGTTGAAAAAGAACATTCTCCGCTGTAGTTGGTGATTATCAAAATCAAGTGAATGCGAAACACTATTCCAACATTTGAGAAACACGATTCCAATGAATTTTATGTCAACAGTTTATAAACTTGAAGTTCCTAGCCTCGTGCTTTTTCTTTCTGCTGTCAATATCAGCAGCCACATCTGTTTGCAGCAGCTTCGCAAACTGCACCAGTTCATTGCCCAAGACTATCTTCCACATCGTCTAGGAAATAATTGACGATAGTTCTTTTTAAGATCTTTTCTGCCGAAGTATTCCAAATACACTAGTCACTTGATGGTAAGCTTCCATGCATTTAGCTAATGCAGACAATTACAACAATAAAAACATGAATTTCAAAACGTTGTCCGGGTGTTTGATGTTCTACAACTTCTTCAAGTGTAGTAGAGCCTTCTTTTATGAGGTCTGTGAGTAGAGCTGCTGCTGAAATGGTCGTACTTTGTATTTTGCTTGGGTTTTCTTGAAGTCGATTGCTGATATTCTTCACAGCCAATTAGGGCTTTGCCTTTTGCCTCTATATCTGAAAATTTGGATCGTATTGCTTGGAAGTAGCCTTGTAATGATTTATAAAGAGCGTACCTATCTCGTGTTAAGATCTTGATCGGACGAGTGCAACGAAGCGTTAGTCGCTTGCAAGTGTTCTAGAATTTCATTCCACGCTATAGTTATTATTCCCATTTCTAACTTTATTCATTTTCTGTAGGTGGTATAAAAAACATATCTTACTTGATAGTTTTTTTTTTATTTTGCGCACAGGCGCGAGGCCCCCCAGGCGCGGGGCTCGTAGCATTTGCTTACTGGCTAATTTGCTAACTGGTACTTGGTAGCATGCTAGCTGGCAAATGCGGCACTGAGTGTAGGGTTATTTATTTGTCAGTGCACATTCGTTCCATGAAAAAGTTCAAAAGTAGAAATGATATTCAACCATTTTAACAGTTATGATTAAAATGTAACACTTACCCACAAAACTGAAACAAAATACAAATTCTGTGATGTAACCTCAAAGTATTCAGGCCAAGAGCATTTTAATTAGAAAGGTAGGTAATAAGGTATGTTTGTCCG
Organism: Chrysolina oricalcia; assembly: GCA_944452925.2. Classification (NCBI taxonomy): domain Eukaryota; kingdom Metazoa; phylum Arthropoda; class Insecta; order Coleoptera; family Chrysomelidae; genus Chrysolina; species Chrysolina oricalcia. The sequence continues at coordinate 43,151,856 of OX101815.2, read as the reverse complement.
TGAAACTTACCACTCAGAATATTTTCTCGATCGATCAACTATTTGGCAAATAGGAAACGTGAAATACACAATTTCTTTTAAATTCAGGAAAATGATATATTTTGAAATTAGCGCCATTTTGTGAGAAAAATCCCTAAAAAGAATTAAAGTCCCTAGGGTTTTGTATTGTATGGAAAATCTCAATATTCCCGTCGTTATGAACAATTTCAATCATATTACGGGGATCCTGAGGCTGCCAGGAACCCTGACATGAAGAAAACTTGCCGAAAAACGTGCCAGTAGTTTTAAAGCCAAAAGTTGTGTGGTGGCATGACTGAATCCCTATCCGAAGTCCTCTAGTACATTGACGCGTTGGTGCTACAAGTTTCTGATTGGCTAGAGCATATTAAACCCGCCTTGTTAAAAACAAACGAAGAAGAAGAAGGAGAATCTTTGATTTTTATTGTGGCAGCCCTGTAAAACTTCTGATTCTGAACGTTCTGTAGTTCGAGAATTTATTTCATTTTTCATTCTTTTCTACTGCAATCTGAAAGATGGAGGTCCGTTAAAATAGCTGATGATGATTATCGACACAATAATGGAGAACGGTGAGTTATTTTATATTTGTCTTGTTCATATACTCAACACACTTGTTTAAGATGTCGAATTGTATTGTTTGTAGCCTTTCTGAATATCCGTTATAGGTAATGGAAAATAATATAAACCACGCCATTAACGGTAGTTGTTAATGGCTGCTTGCCGGCTAAAATCGATGGCTTTGCACGTATACTGCATATACACACTATAAATTAATGTTTTTTGAAGTATTATTTTATGCATTTATTGAGAATTCTTACATACTTCTCGAATATAATAACGTTTTTAACGTACATCGGGTGAACGATGGAAGTATTTATTCTTCTATTTACGCGCTTTACTTGTTCAATAAAGAAAAAATTGAATATTGATTATTGCGCCAAGGGTAATTTTTGGTACAGTCATCGAAAAACAACTCTTGTATTTATTTAGTCAACTTTAGGACAAGCATCATCATAAACATAATGGAATCATCAAATGTTTTTATCATAAACTTAACATTTTTGTATAAACGGTGCCATTTGATATAAGAGGTTCAACTTTCGATTTTAACATAATATTTAAGCACAATTTTAAAGTGTTGTTGACTAAATGCACCTTAACAAATATTTTTCATGTCTTTGTTTATTGGGTAAAGCAGATCATGGTATTGACAACTTTTGCGTAATTTATTTAAGCTATATATTTCGTTATTATTTAGATTGATGTATTGAATGCCAACAACCAGATGAAGTGTAGGATGAAGATCAGACTACAACAAAATGAATGTTCCACGGACATCACAAACACTGATTTCTTCCAACCATCTACAAAGGGCCTGTCTCCCTGAATTTGACGAAACAGTCTGATTGTGTTGGTAAGTTATAGATTTAAATATTTTAAATTCTTGTTTTGTAATTCTGCACAACAATTCTTTCCTGTAATTGGAAAGAATCAACTCTTGTGAAGATGTAATTAATGAATTAGGTCTATGTATGAATATTAGACTTTATCGCATATGACGAATTTAATAGAATTATTTTCTCGATGCCCTACTGTGGATGCACTGATATCTATATGTTCATTAAAATGGCTATGAAAATATCAGAGAGCCTTTGCTGAACCTCATTTTCCAACATGATTTCTTTGCTAAGAAAACTCGTAAAGCATGGACCCTTACAATATTAGTCAAATTTTTTTTTGGAAGTGTATTGAGGTCCGAACGGTCTGACCCGCGGCTTATTGGTATTTTGATCCGAGCACTTCTGCAGATGATAGTCCAAATGAAAGATTTCCTCAGATGCCAATCTACCTAATTTAATAATTACTAGTGCCAAAAACAACCGTTATACACAAAAACTTGACCTTATAACCACAAACATACCTATCATATTTTTTAAGTTAGTTTCTTTGTCGCAGTAATTTGGTCACTTGGAATATACGCCGCCGACTATTGTAATTTAAATATGAGCAAATAATTTCCCCTTCATTTATATGTTCAATTGTTTAATTTTCGCCAATGATTCATTTAATAACAATTTAAAAAATGTATTTAAGAAACATAGTAAAGGAGCTTATGAGCCTGGTAACAACCAAGAAAAAAAAACTGACTGGCTATCTTATGGCAAAATGAAGGGGAAAATGACCTAACCTAAACAAACCTCCCTACTATCCAAGTTGAATACACTACAATCATTTAACCTGACTTATAATATAAATTAAAATATGCTTGCTTTTATAAGGCTTAGGGAAGCCCTCCTTCAGTGTATTCTAGAGGAAAGGCAAGCATACTGTAAAGGAATGTTGAAGGAATGTTTATTTGAATTCTCCTTGATTCATAACAAATTGAACAACCTGTACATTCTCTGCATCTACAGGCCTCCAAGTAAGCCAATAGATTTTTTAGTAAAATTGGAGATTCTCCTTTACTGCTTACCAATAAACTCAAAAATTCTATTGACGGGGGACCTCAATATTAACTTTGAAAATGATATTTCAACGGATACCCAAAACTTGAAAAATTTACTCCTTTTATTTAATTTGACTATGCATGTTGCAGAACCCACTAGGGTGTCTGCCCATTCTTCAACAGTGATTGATTACATTTGCTCTAATTTTGTAGATGATTGTATTTCCTGTGATGTTCTTCCTGCTGGTTTGTCAGACCATCATGCAGTTGTATTAAAAAGCATTGTAGAAACAAAAAATTCTCATAAATATAAACAGGGTAGAATCTACAGCAAAGAAAATTACTCAAAGTTTCAACATTATTGCGAATCTGAAATCAAACGGGATATATTACAACAAAATGAGTCGATTTCTATCTTCCACAAAAAAATGTCTGACATCTTTGAGAAATGTTTTCCCTTGAGAAAATTAAAATCAAAAAATAAAAAGGCATGGGTTACTTTGGGCATTAGAACTTCAGCCAAAAACCCAAGGTCCCTGCACATAATTAGAAAGTATAACACGGATACATTTTTTTCAAATTATTATAACAAATACAGGAACATATACAGAAAATTAATCAAAACCGCCAAAAGTATTTATTATGCAAAAAGAATAGAAGAAGCAAAAAATAAACATAAAGAAAGTTGGGCAATTGTAAATGAACTCTGAGGAAAAGGTAAAAGCACGAAAGGTGAAGACATAGAACCAAATCACATAAATGACTACTATTGTTCGGTCTCTCAAAAATTAACAGCGCATCTAAAACCTAAAAAGAATCCAACAGAATACCTGGAACATATTAGAATTAACGAAGAATTCTATCTTCAACCAACGAATACAGCAGAGATAAAACAGATCTTAAAAGAAATAAAGAACAAAAAATCATCCGGAATAGATGGTATCAACATAAAATTTTTTGAAAACCTACCTGTCAAGCACTAGATATTCTAGCGGAATCTATTAATGAATCTTTTCTTACGGGAATCTTTCCAACATGTTTGAAACTTGCTATTGTTATACCTCTACATAAAGGAGGAAACCTCGAAGATCCATCAAATTTTCGACCTATCTCACTATTGTCAACTCTATCAAAGATTATAGAAAAACTTGTTAAACTTCGAATACTAGAATTTGCAAATCAGAATAATTTAATATCGAAATACCAATTTGGATTTCAAAAATCAAAAAGCACAAATGATGCTTTTTTTTCTTTACTAGAACAGGTCTACACAAGTCTGAATAATGATGAGCACGTAGCGGCGGTATTCTGCGACTTTTCAAGAGCGTTTGACTGTGTGAATCGCAGAACCCTGCTGCAGAAATTAAATGTATATGGATTCAAAGGTGTCTCTCTGAAATGGTTCGACTCTTACCTCTCCGACAGATATCAAGTTGTTAAAGTGAATTATCAGACATCAAATAAATTAGAGATCACAAATGGGGTTCCACAAGGATCTATCCTTGGACCACTGCTGTTCCTGCTGTATCTGAATGACCTGACAAACATAGATATTCATGGAAATTTCACACTATTTGCGGACGACACTACCCTTCTTTGGCGGGGTAAAAACACTGAAGTTCTTAAAAATCGGGTATACCATGATTTAGGCTTAGTGAAGGATTGGTGTGATTCGAACTCATTGAGCTTCAATATTTCAAAAACAAACCTTCTCACCTTCAAATATGAACATCATGACTTGTACCTTGAAACACAGCTAATTCAAAATAAAACCTCTTGCAAGTTCCTTGGACTATATATTGACAATAAATTGAGGTTCCAAGATCATGTGAATTCATTAACAAAAAAACTCTCCTCTGGATGTTATGTGATTAGAACTATAGCTAGAGAACTCAACTTCGATAGGGCAAAAACGGCTTATTTTTCTTTGATAGAATCCCATCTTAGGTATGGAATTGCCTTTTGGGGTTTTTCTAGTCAGCTGCTCTTAAATTCGGTCTTTGTTCTTCAAAAAAGAGCAATGAGGTATATGTGTAATACTGAGTCGAGGGAACATTGCAAACCCCTCTTTATTCAGCACAAAATACTCACATTGGTTAGTATATTTATTTTGGAGACGGTGTGTCTTATCCATTAAGTCAATTTAAGTGCAGTTAATCAACAACCTGGTTATAGCACAAGGCAAGATGGGAATATACCACTTCCGATCCCCAAATCATCCTTGACAAAATATTCAGTTATTTACGAGAGCAAAAAAATATAGAATCATCTGCCTTCTCAAGCTAAAGCGATTCAATCCCTATTCTCCTTTCGGAAGGAAGTAAAAATCATGCTACTTGACAAGGCCTACTATAACATTCCGGAATATTACGATGATCAATTATTGTGAGAAGATGTACTATTGGTTGTGCAGCATGCATTTGTTTATGATTTCCTTACTTTAACTGAGGCATTTTTATCTCCTTTTGATATTTATCAGATGGTGGCTGTGATTTAATTGTATATGACTTTACTTATTAGTGCGATTTTTATTTATAATTTTATGTATTTAATATTTTACGATGCTTTGTCTATAAGATTTTATATCTTCTGTTTTGACAATAAAGTATACTTGATTGATTGATTGAAGGTGTAATGCATAAGTTCAGATGCTCGGACCAAAATACAAAAATGCCCCGGGTCCGACCGCTCGGACCTCAATACACTTCCTTTTTTTTTTCTTTGAGGTTTTGGTATTGACTGCTATGGTTATTAGCCGTGTGCTTTGAGTAGGCCTTGTTACTAACTCCATACACCACCCTAGGAGCAGCACTGTTAATTGGAATGCAACAGTGAATCATGCAAGTCTCACCCCAGTCAAGCCACAAAATTTTGATGATTTAATCTGTTGAATTAAATTTGAAAAATCCCAGCTCCAACTAGGGCTTGAACGCCAAACTTTTGGCTCAGAGTCAGACGCTCTTACAACTGCGCTATGACCAGACTCAATTATTAAAATTGTTGTGGATATGATAACTGAACCCACATAGCTGGTCAGCCCGCTTCCAAAATGTGTAATGATTTTATAACGTATTCCCTGTAGGGTTTTGGTAGTTATAAATACGATGATCAATGAACAAGCAAAATTAGCAAATGCACCTGGAACATAATAATAATTATACAACGACCTCTCAAAAAATGTAGAAACTTTTTTTCTGTAATATCAATAGTCTGGGAAATATTTCACATAATCGAAAAATTAGGGAAAATTTCACATTTTTTTTCGAAAAACTCCAAAAACTCGAAAACTATACGAGATATCGAGAAAATTTATATGAACAGTTTTATAGTACTCAGAATTGTCAACAGAAAATTCCAATGAAATTTTTCCATATCTTGGAAAATAAAAATAATATCGATTTTTTTTATAAAAACACCAAAAACTTTGGGATTTTCCCCGTCGCGAAGCGAAGTGACCTGATTTTTAGAGATCCGCTTTCCCCCCTCCCTCCTTCGAATTTTCCGCGAAGCGCCCGGATTTTTTCGTATCTACCGCCCGGTTGCCCCCATCCTCCAAATTTTCCATATCTTGAAAAAAATTGCGACTAGGAAAAATTTGGGGCATGCATTGAAAACACGTATTTTTATGGGAAATTAGTCAACAGAGTCATGCATTGAAAACACGTATTTTTGTAAAATATTAGTCTACAGAGTCAAGCATTGAAAACACGTATTTATGTAGGAAATTAGTCCACAGAGTCAAGCATTGAAAACACGTATTTTGTGGGAAATTATTCAAGACAGTCATGTATTGAAAACGCGTATTTTTGTGGGAAATTAGTCAAGACAGTCATGTCTTGATTTTTTTTTAAGTCTTGCATTAGTGGTTGTATTCATATTATTGGTGTCCAATTATAATTTCAAAGGCATTAGTCGTTGTATTCATATTATTGGTGCCCAATTATAGTTTAAAAAGCAGTAGGGTAGTTGTATTCTATTGGTGTCCAATTATAGTTTTAAAGGCATTAGTCGTTGTATTCATATAATTGGTGACCAATTATAGTTTAAAAGGCATTAGGTAATTGTATTCATATTGTTGGTGTCCAATTATAGTTTTAAAGGCATTAAGGTCGTTGTATTCATATTATTGGTGTCCAAATATCTAAACCATTCAACTTCCGAGCACATAGCTTGTTATTATACTCTATTTTCTAAAAAAAGACATGGGTAAACACGTATAGATTCAACAATGCCCTATTTCTCAACACATTTGAGCCTTTGAGGGCATATGGTGACTCGTCGGACCCACGCGACACCTATGCCGATCGGTTTCTGTCTGATTTTTATTCGATGAAATATAGTTTGGTATGTTTGGCATACGCTAAGCTAAAATTGAAATACGTGATTTCTTCATTCAATCAACAATTATCAGTTTGTGACAAATTCTATACGTGTTTATGCATGTATTTGAGAGAAAAAAAGTGTATTTATTTTTGTTATGTTCCACGGGCAAGCGCTAACTTAGGTTGTTCAATGATCATTATATTTATAACTACCAACGCCCTAAAGGGCATACCTTGTAAAATCATTACACATTTTGGCAGCGGGCTAACAGACTAATAGTTCATTTAATAAATGTATATCTCTCAAATGGAGAATTTCCAGATTTTTTTAAGGCATTGCAGAGTTTACCCATCCACAAACAGGGTGATATAAATGATTGTAATAATTGTTTATTACTATAACCCATGTATTGTATAAAATCATTGAAAAAAGGGAGGCTTAAAAAATTTCTAGGTGGAGGAGGATATATTAGTGAAAGGCAGTAATGGTTTTAGAAAGTAATATTCAACCCTTCAAGCTGTAAAAGATATACATACAGTATAGTATAATAACTAAAAATAAAGACAACTAGAGCTATGTTATGTGACCTGTTGAAACCTGTCAATAGTGTATGCCATGACATGCTTCTAAATAAGTTAGAAAAATATGGGATTAGAGGTTTGCAATAAACTTGTTAAAATCATTCTTAACAAGGCAATATATTGTTTACAACAACAGTACATCTGATATGAATTCATTTCGCAAATAGATCCTTGCCAGAGTTCAACACTTTTGAATATAATAATCAAAATTTGAACATATGCAATTAGGTAAATTTTTTGGGACTTTTAATAGATAAAAGACTGGTCTGGAAAAATCACATAGATTATTTATTGAAAAATATTGCTATTCATTGAGAATACTGTCTGAATCAACCGAAGCTGCCCTCTCTGCATACCATGCTTATATTCAATCTAGGATTAAATATGGAATTATTTTCTGGGAATCTAGATATTTCTAGGATACTCATACTTCAAAGAAAATATGTCAGGTATATATTTTATGAGATGAAAAAAAAAACAAGCAAAATTTTAAGTTTGATAAATCTCTATATACATACACTGGCAAATTTAAAGGAACGGAGATGAATTGTATTATTTTTCCTCATAATTTTTTTTGCGGCACATTTGAAAAGACTCATTCAACAGGGAAATTCAACGGATGGTTTAGTTGATTTCAATTTGTTTTGCAAAGCTTCAATCGCTTTTGGAGCCTGTCTAAAACCTTAAGACTAAAAATTAAAAACTCAGTTGTATACTTAACCCTTTCACTGCTCAGCATAAAGTAAGCACTTCGCCCATACCCTAATCGAATATTAATTTTCAATCAATTAAAGATATGTGTAGATTGCTGTTGGAGTTTAATTTTTTTGTTTTCCATTATTTTTTTATTAAAAATGCAGAAGGCGTGTAAACACGTCCTGAGCAGTGAACGGGTTAATGTTGTCTTAAACATTTAATGGTAATGCAAAATCACAAGGAACATTTTTTTCAATAACGTGTGTTTCCTCCACGAGCCCTTATAACTGCAACCATTCGTCTTACCATACTTCTGATGACGTCGATCATTTCTTGAGGCAAATTCTCCCATATTTCCATCAAAGCAGTTTTTTGCTTCCAGCATGTCCCAGACATGTCCTGTCTGGCGAACATGCAGGCTAATTCATTGTCGGTATTTGAACCTGATTTAAATATTCAGTTACACAACGAGCTACGTGCGGGCGAGCATTGTCTTGCGTCAAGAGAAAATCTGCCCCGATAAATGGGGCAATCACATGGTCTTGCAGAATATCCCTTATGTACAGATCGACAAGCTTAAGGATGCCTCTGAGATGCGTGAGTAGATGTGCGACAAAGATCGACTACTGTTTAATAAGGCAGAGCGATTGAGATCCTGCACCACTCCAGGGTTTTGTCTACTGCGCAACCAATTCTCGGAGGCATCCTTTCGCTTGTCGATCAGTACCTATCTGCCATTAAAGCGCCGCCATCGATAACCACCAACTCTGTACGTGCCTCTAAACATATGCCACCCCACACCATAATTGAGCCTCCAATGAAAGAGACAGTAGGAGTAAAATTAAATTGTTTGTTTTGTTCTCCTGGACGACGATACAATCGTTTCCTCCCATCTATTGAATTTACACAGGAACGGCTCTCATCCGTGAACAAAACATTACCCCAGAGATCATTCCAATTTTGGTGTTCTCGATCAAAAGCTAGTCGCGCTACTCGATGACGTCTCTGGAGTTGTGCTTTTTTTTGACATATACACCTTCAAACCAACTTTTTTGAGTCTTCTCCTCACTGTAAGCTCACTTATGGTGGTTCCAGGAACTTCTTCCAATTCGTTTCTTGTTCAACGCCTATTGCGCAGTGTTTGCAATGTGATAAATCGGTCATCTATGGCCGTGGTTGAGCGTTTTCTGCCTTGACCTCGTCTCCTCACATACTCTCCAGTTTGCATCCATCGCATAAAGCTGGGTTTATAAACTTGCCTTCGCCGTTGGAGTTGGCGTTCGCGCTGGCGTTCCCAATTAAAAGTACAGAAACCGTAAGACCTTTTATATCTACTGTCGGCGTTGCCGTTCGCCGTTGGGCTGACGTTCGAGTTAAATGCATTTTAAGTCGGACGCCAGCGCGAACGTCAACGGCGAACGGCAAGTTTATAAATCCAGCTTAACACTACGATGGATCGTCGATTTTGATTTCCCAAACATGTTGGTAACATCATTGTAAGATCGACCATTTTCGATTATTGCTACTGCCCTAGCGATTTCAGTGGGTGCTAACTCATTATTTACAGTTTCACAATCAAAGTGATGATATTAAACAAAAACCAACTAAACTCAATCAATTACTTACAAAAAAACTAGGAAATTCTACTTGGAGAAAATACGCGTTTCAAATGTAATGTATCAATCGACAGATATTTCCGCTTTGATTCGGCTTTGACGTTGACTAACTTGATAAAAATGTGCAAAATGAATGACAATTCTGTAAAAAAGTCATGGCTTCTAGACCTAGGCAGCACAAAAATCAAATAAAGCAAAAAAACCTTTCATTTACGGAAGTATATCTCCGTTCCTTTAAATTTGTGGGTGTGTGTGTATATGAAGCAGTAGTATTTGTAACAGAAAATAAATCAGAACTTTTCATTGGCTGAAAAGGATCACGTCTATAACACAAGACCAAAGAATGATCTTAGGAATGAGAGATGTAACAATACATACAGAGAAATGTCAAATTTAGCATCTTAAACATTTACAATAAATTTCCACTCATGATAATTAAAAATTTTTCAGTTGATGTGCCCCCCGCGCCCCCTGTCGAGTAATCACCATATTATTTGTTTCAAAAAGTAGTATCGGTGAAACCCTCCAAAAGATTTTTTTTTTCATGTCGAACCGTTCAAAAGTTAACGGTGGGGGACTAAAAATAGCCGCACTGTATACTCTAAAAATCTAAATTTACTTATGTGATAATGTTGATTATGTATATACAGCTTTTATTTATTATTTATTACTGACATGTTCCACACTCCTCGGAGTTTATATGTGTACATTATATCTATCTATCTATACAGTTAATCAAACATAGAGTTCCCCAAGGTTCGGTGTTGGGTCCTCTTTTGATCATTTTATATACACATATGATTTACTATTATATGTCGATATAGCGGATACTTTTCTTTATGCAGATGACGCCACATTTATAATCATAGCAAGTAATACTGATAAATTTGGAGAGCTATCAAAAGAAACAAGAAAAATATGAACAATACTTCAAAGCAAATGTATTTTGTTTGTATAAAGATGAAACTAAAATTATAGATTTTAACAAAAGAACGAACAATGATAACGAAAATAATATCCGTTTACTAGGGTTTCATAAAGAATAGACAGCAATCTCAGCTGGAAAACACAAATAACAGAAATAAATAAAAAAAAACTGTCCAAAGGTCGCTTTGCCCTGAAGAGAATTAGAAGCGTAGTAAGCAGAGATTTTGGATTGACGTGGACGTTACTTGATGGAAATTCATATTATATGACACTAAGGTAAAACAGATTTATTGTCTTCGTGACATGTTTCGAAACACAGTATCTTTCTCAAGCGTATGTAATACACTAATTCTACGTTGAACCTTACTCAAATACCCTTCTTATCAATAGAGGTAATTAGGATCTACCTATAATAAAAATTAAAATTGACAATACAATGTAGGTGCCTGGAAATCTCAAAACATAGCTACTACTTAATTAAAAAGGTTTAACAAAGGGGAACTATTTAGGTCCAATTGATTGGTCGGATTTCCAAGTTTTCATCGAAGTCATGGTCTTCCTCCAAAATATGATTGGCATGTTAAATGTGTTTTATTCTTTACATAATTCGTACGGTGTTCACGTACGCGGCTTTTGAATGTTCTACCAGTCTGGCCTACACACACTTTTGAGCAAGATCCACAATTCAGTTTATAAACTCCTGATTTTTCAGATTTTTGTTTTTTATCTATATTATTTTTGATAAACCTTCCCAGCGTGTTATATGTTCTGAATGATACTCTTAAATTTTGTTTTTAAAAAAATTACGCAATTTTTCTGAAACGGGTCATGAATAAGTTAAAGTTCTGTAATTATTGTCAAGGTTCCTTATAGTGGGGTACACTTCTTGGATAGCCTTTCTATGTAGTTTTTTAGCAAGTATGCTATTTGTTAATTTGACTTGATATCTATTATTAACTGCCAGGTAGCAGAGTGGTTAAAGCGACATTGTTTCAATCAATTTGGCTGCCAGCTGGTTAACGGAAAAATCAATTTCAACAAACAACAAAACAATCTGTTTTATGATATTTAATTCTTTGTAGAAATTTTTTTCAGAAAGAGGAATATTCACTAATCATGTATACTATGGTATGCTTATACATGAGAGGGTACAACTGTATCGGAAAAGCAATTCATGAACGACACGAATTGCATCTTGCGCAGTATAACTCTGTTGTTTCTTAAGAGATTTACTTAACGTTGGCTAGTAGTTTACACATTTTCAACTCAGTTTGCACGCAGCTGTATTCTTGCAAGTCCCCGAAGTTCACCGAACGACTCGGGATCATTTAGTTCCGAAAGCTGTTATCTGCTAGTCTGTATCGGGAGTCTCGGCCCACTCAGAAGCATCTAGAGACTGAACGCTACCAATATGTTCGATAAACTTCGGAGAGTTGGGGGACTTGAACAGTCTTTATATCGTAACCCTGGTAACGGTCTGTCTCTAGGCGCTAGAGCCCCATTCCGCCGGCTGGTCTACTGCGCACTTTCAATATGCAGAGGCACAGCTAGATTTGCCAAAAGCTGTACTGCTACTAGTATAGTATCTAACACGACTGGACAAATGAATATCAATTGACCGAAGTCCTTCTGCCTATTGTTACAAATCATTCATATATGACATTGCATAGGTTCCGTATATTGGCCTGGTTAACCGAAAGATACCAAACTCATCCAATTTTCGTTGTTTTGACGTTTACGGTACGCTGAATTGTTAACCTGAATAACCTTTCATATTTGCGGAACGTATCCATTATATACAGTTATGCAGGTATAATTTGATAGATGAAAAAAAAAATGTTCACGTTGTATTTTCTCAAGTGTGGTAGTACGGAGGAATCGATGTAAGGGTTGTGCTTCAGGGTCTCTTCTCATTGCAAATTTCTACACAAGTTCGACATTTTTGGCCTTCGAACAGAACCTATGGAAGAGACAATCCAGGCGATCTTCAATGGGCATTACATCTGTTAGCTCATATAGGAGGTTGCTTGGAGGATTGTGTAGGGTATTATTAGGATGACGGATTCTTGTGAATGTCCTAAGTGCTGATGTTTCAGCAACTTGCATCTTCTTGGCTGTTGCTTTGCAGTTGAGGTCTACAAATTAGTTTGTTAATGCTACTGGCTGTTTTCAAATTGATACCCTTGTTTTGGTACGTGAGTCCTCTAAAGTGCTTGGCTCTGGATATCATGTTCTTCTTCTTTTCTTGGAGATGCGTGTTGAAATTGAGTTTGATATCCATCGTGATTCCCAAGTATTTGGTTGTTCTCGTTGGGCGGAGAAGTTGTTGCTGCATGGTAATCGTAAGAGATATTTGAGCCAGATGATGGTTGAATATCATCAAGTGAGATTTGTTAGGGTTTGGCTTCAATCTCCATTTATTGAACCAATGGCATGTAGAGTCGGTAAGTCTTTGTAGGTTGTCCATAGCTTCCTCAATAGATTTATTGTGGGAGACCAACACTGTGTCGTCCGCAAACTGGAGCATATAACCCAGGTGAGGAAAATGATCTGGATCAGGAAAGTGGTGGTTATTAATGTCTGCACAGTAAAGATTATAAAGGAGGGGGAAAGAGGCGATCCTTGGGGTAAGCCCTGCTGTGGAGAAGAATATCAAATTTCATCAATTTGGTAACAAAAAATTGTCGAGTACTTGTCGAAGTCTATTTATTTTGATGTAAAAATAATGCAGAAAAACTTTTCTTTGTGGCATAGATGTCTTTTTTATTGAACACGCGGAAAATTTGCTTTATTGGAATTCATATAACTACTTTTTATACTTTTTTTCTTGAAATTACTGTAGACATTGATTGTACATTTGCCATTGGAAAAAATTAAAATTCAATTTTCCCAGAGATAAATCCATGTATCTTTCTCCGCTTCATAATTCACTGAATTATTGTCAAATGGCTAAAGTAGCAGTTCAAGCAGTTATATTAGGTTGACGATTAGTTAGACAATTACATTGGATGTAAACACTATCTTCCTTTCTTTGAATTTCCTGATGATTTATCTGCTTCGACGACTTGTTTTTACAGCAATTTATAATTTGATTTAAATCAAGATTAAAATTAAAAAAATCAGTTGATTTAAATCATGATTTAGATCACTTGATTTGAATCGTCGAACCCTGGCGTAGGGTCGTGGGTTCGATTCTCAGCATGGCAGCACACGTTAAGGGCTGCGTCTTCCCTGGCTTACTTCTACTTAAACCATGATTGTATTCTTCAATATTACATTTTTTTACAGGAATCAAAGGGAATGAAGAATTTTGAAACCAAATTCTAATAGGATGAAAATCTAATCTACATTATGGAGCTGGCTTTGAGAAGGAAACAGATATTGTAACAGATGCTTCTAGGATGCCAAATGGTTGGTGTTTTTTTTTGTCAATACGTTTATGGTTTTTAGAACCTGAAGTGTAAATACAAACTGTTCAAACTTCATCAGGCAAATTCGGGGGGTGTTTGCCAGTAAAGTTAGCATGCAGTTTACTCCTAACCGTACAGTCATATTAGAACCGTTCCTGATGTTACTAACTTTATTTGCGAAATGTGGATCAAGTAAAAATGTCTTAGTTTTGTTTTTTAACAATGTTCTCTTCTCGAATAATATAACAATGAAAAATCAAATAACTAATTAATTTTGTTTATTGGAAGAGTTTCGTCCAAGTTGCTAACCTACAATTTTCGTGAAAGACCTCTATCGCTTCAATTGCCCTAATTTTTAAACAATTGGATATAAAAATATAGACACGGCTTATTTCAGTTTTGGTCATGTTAGTTCAATTTTTCAGTAAAAATCTCCAAATAGAATATAGTTTAATTCCGTTTGTTCTGTTGGTTGCGTGAATTCACTGCTAGTGCTAAGCTAGATTGGAACTGTCAATGTGTCAATAGTAATTTTGACAAAATTTTGACTTTGATAAAAATGTCTAGATGTTCATTCAAAAATTGTAAAAGTGATTCTAGAATTATTAAAAATGAGTAATGAGATTCTATCGATTCCCAAAAATGAAGAGAAATTCTGTGAAATGTCTACGGAGGATAGAACTTTGTGGAAGTGAAAAGTTGAATCCCAACAGTATTACAAGAAATACATATTTAAGCAATAAACATTTCTCTGGAAAGTTCACCAAAGACTGATGACAATATTGCGATTTTAGTATAACCCAGAACTTTAAATAAGTGTTGATGAAGGTAGTGAACACACACCCGAGGTTATTAAAATTGGCCATAATTTCGAAAGAAACTGGAAATTCATACACAAACATGGATGGATGAGCCTCATATGTTTCTATATAGGTATTTGATGTATCGCTGGCGTTAGACTATTACAGTTCAAGTTCAAGGTACGAATATGTGAATGAAAGGGTTATATTAAACATCGTTTGACAAATAAAGATTGTTTGTGTTGGACATTAGCCAGAATGAGAAGGTGATATACTTTGGATGAGCTTTCAATATTTTACTGTATGAGCAAAGCATAATTTCCCAAATATTTTAACTTGGGTTAGTTCATATACTACCAAATATTTCAATGAAGGAAGACATATTTCAAGAGTGCCACTTTGATTCAGAAATAAAAAGAAATTTCACATTGGTAATTGACACTGCAGAACTAAGTTTACAAGTACCTTGTAACTTCTATCAGCAAGGAAACACGTTTTTGAGTTACAAACACTTTAATACAATAAAGTTTTTGATAGGAATTTGACAAAATGGCGGGGTAACTTATGTTAGTGACTTGTTAATAACTTATTTAAATGAATTTTTACAAGAAGGTGACGTCATTTTAGCTGATCGAGGATTCATATCGCAAATTGAATTAAAATCAAGGTATTCATACCATCATTTCGAAAAAACCGAAAACACCGACTTTTCAAGAGGAAAGGCCAACAAAAAAAAATGGCAAAGTCAAGATTTCATGTTGATAGGGCAATCAGAAAAATAAAATCTTACAGGACTTTGTCTACAATGTACAATTTTGTTACTTCCGATAATATCAAATATTTTCACCATTGTCAGTTTCTTAGTCAACTTTTAGTAGTGTTTAGTTGCATAAGTAGTAGTAACATAACCACAGAGATATCTACCTGAGAAACAGTACTACCAGAAGCCACAAATGTGACTTCGCAACCAAGTGTTGTACACCTTTGCTCTTGGGCACACCATATTAACGATAACCAACAGACAAACACGTATCTACTGTTGCTCTAGAAATTGAGCGTTATCTCCAATAAATGTTTCTCTTTATACCGGGTGTCCACGGAAAGTTGCCCCTATAACTTTTTTGTTTGAAGATAATGGAATGAAATTTGGAGGAAAGGTATAAGACATAAAACTGCATCTTTTGACTTCATGCAACTTCCGGTTTCACCAGAAGTGTCATAAACTTTCGATTTTCAAATGAAGCACCCTGTATATTTTCACTTGTCTTGCCTCCGTATGACACACTGAATACAACCATGTGTTACTTATCACTTTTTGTAACCAAATTTTATTTCGAAATTTAATTTTTTATTCCAGAGGGCTACCTATGGATATCTTGAAATCACTAATTTCAGTACTAAACTTTTGAGAACAATACAACTTTACTGTTTTTGATCAAAATGTATTTGCTATGCAAAATTTTATTTTAAAATTTCTTTCACTAATTTTTTCCAAATAGCAACATGGTGGTTCGTTGAGTTTAAAAAAAATAGCATTTGATTATGATTAATTTGATACTGCACACTATTATGTTTCAAACAAACTTCCGTTAAAAAACTTTAAAAGATTACATTACAAATTTCTCAAAATGAAGGATCTTAAGAGATTAAAATAAGATTTTTAAGTTTTTAACTGAATTTTGTTTGAAACCTATTAACCCTTTCACTGCTCAGCATAAAGTAAGCACTTCGCCCATACCCTAAGCGAATAATTATTTTCAATCACCTAAAGATATGTGTAGATTGCTGATGGAGTATAATTTTTTGTTTCTCATAATATTTTTATTATAAATGTAGGAACGTGTATACACGTCTTGAGCACCCATTTTTTGGCTTGGTGCTCAGAATCGTGGTCACACGTCTCGTGGTCTTTGTGGAATAATGCAGCAGCCGTGTATACACGTCCGGCGCACTGGGAGTGACATGCGTGAAGACGTATAAACACGTCCTGAGCAGTGAATGGGTTAATGGGTATTTTTTCCCGACGAGCCACCACGTTGCCATGTGAAAAAATGTTGTAATTTCAATTTTAAATAGCACATACATTTTGACCGAAAACAGTGAAGTTGTATTTATTTTATTTTTCCTAAAACTTTAGGGTTGCAATCATTGATTTGAACGTATCCATAGCATGCTGGATTAAAGAGTAAAATTTAAAAAACTTGATAAAAATTGTTACAAAATGTGACAAATGATACATGGTTTTATTCAGAATGTCATGTGGAGACAAAAGAGGTGAAAATATACTGGGTGGCCCATTTAAAAATCGAAAGTTTGAGTCACTTCCGTTGAAATTGGAAGTTGCATGAACTTGAGTTATTCGTTAAAAAACGCAGTTTTATGTCTGGTGGAGATCCTCCAAATTTCATTACATTAATCTTCAAAAACAAAAAAGTTACAGGAAAGAGCCACCTTTCCTAGAAATCAAACATGACGCACATAATTTCCTAGATTCCCTAGAAAAATGTTTCTGCGCATAAAATAGTTATTTCGGACCTTTTTGACCAAAATAAAGATTGTAACTAGTGTACAAGAATTTATAGGAATTTCTAAAATTGAAGCGAAAGAGGCTTTTTGAAAAATATCTACGTTGGCAATTTGTACAAAACTCTCCCATTGAAAAAATGCAGAGTAAGCTAATACATTAGTTGTTGTTAGAGGAGTAAACCTCTTTAAAAAATCCCCAATGCTAAGGCGTGAGTCATCGTGTCGAGGGCATGAATGGTACTGGGGTTATGGTGCATGAAACGATACCATTGGGAAGCTGGGCGATCTCCCAATGTAACTTAGCCTTTACCCAGGCATGCGGGGCTCTGCCGGGGTAACATTTTTATTTCCCTTGCTACTCGTGGGAACAAATATGAAGAATAATTATCGATTTAACCAAAATAACCAACAACCTTATCGTGTCACTCCGTGGACACAGCAAAACAGCTCGTCTAATCCTTGGGTGGACTATTCGAACAACAGCTATTGGCCGCCTTACCAAAGAGAGAATAATGTTCAATGGATAGATTACAGAAAACCCCTGTTTGGAAAGGATGGAAAACCTAGATTGACCGGTTCACAAAAACGCAAAAAAAATTGGAGGGCCAAAATTGCGAAACAGAAAAAGCTGGCAGCTGACGCAGTCCCCAAAGGAATATTAATGGCGATTGTGCCTTCTGACTTTCCACCGAAAACAATGACCAATGACGAATTAGAAAAGGTGCAAGAAGCTGTTTTGAATGAAATAGATAAAATTGCACCTGACAGCTTTCGACCGCAGTTTCTGACCAGCTTCAAGCGAAGAGGAATGTTTATGATATCCTGTCACAATCAGGAAAGTGTCGAGTGGTTGAAGACCTCTGTGGAAATACTCAAACCTTGGGAGAATGTTCAGTTGAAGGTAATCGATGCAAATGATTTACCTATCTATAAAAACATACTTATCACCATTCCGGACAGCACCGAAGAACCTGAAAAGATTTTGAAGCGACTCGAGCATCAGAATGTGGGACTTCAAACGAAAACTTGGCATATGATTCATCACAAGATAGAAGACAAAAATGTGCAGACTTTGAAGATGTCTGTAGAAGAGAGCATTATAAAGACCTTTGAGAATGTAGGTTTCAAGCTGTTCTTGAACTTTTCGCGGGTAGAAGTGAAAGTTTTAGGGCAAACCGGAGATGGGGTCAAAAGTGATATTGGTAAAGTAGATCAGAAAGTAGAATCGAAGGATACGGCAGCAATGGAGACCAATTCAACGAAGGAAGAAAGTGAAGATGTGGAGGATCAGTCCGAATTGGGGGAAAATTACAGTTCTGCAGCAGTTCCTGAAAATAAGTCAGATTAACTTCCTAAAATGGCTTAGAGATGATTGGAAAATGTTTCATTTCGGTTTGGAGAACAATTTGTTACTCATAATTGTTTTTATGATCGATTAAGATCATCTTTGATCTTAAGATTCGTTTTTTATTAGCTTTGTTTCAATTTATTACAAAATTGTTTATACTTAGGAACCAACAAGAAACAAACTATTGAGTAGACACCTACAAGCTATTGTCGAAAAACCTAATGGGACCTGGAAAGTCTGCCTAGAATGTTTCTACTATAAGAACATTACATAGTTGCGAATGGTAATAGAAAAGTGGAATTTGCCTAATCTAAACTGAGCAACAAATATCCTAATATATGAAAAACAATGCATTTTTTATTGTTTCAAATTTAGGTACTTATTAAAAAAATTCTATATCATTTCCATGTTTGTAAACGGCTTTATAATAAAACCATTCAATTTTTCCCCATCATCTTTTGTTTGGGTATCATATTCTAGATCTGAAAATTGTTGGAAAAGTTGCCCTATTGATAATGTTTGATTTTGGAGGTCCCAGACTTGAAGTCGTCTCCACAATATATATTTATATAAGTGAAAATAGAGTTTTTTTCGTTTTAATTCCGAGAGTTCCAACCTTTGACAGCTGTTTCGTGGTCACCCACTCATCGGAAATGATTTATGGAGCTCTCGAAATCAAAACGAATCCACTCATGAATTAGTACCATGAAGGCAAGACAGATATAACAAACTAGTGACTGTAGATGTTATAAGTAACTTTATGTTATATTTATATATCTATAAATCAGGATGGATTTATCGAGGGGCAATGTATAAAAATATAAACAGAAATATTATTGGGTATAGCCCTCAAATTGTTGTGCAACCGTAGATTTTACCGTACTGATGAGAGCTTAAGCTCGAAACACGTGTCTACGGTTGCACAACAATTTGAGGGCTATACCCAATAACTTTTCTGTTCATATTTATACAGTGCGGCTTTTAATAGTCCCCCCTGTTAACTTTTGAACGGTTCGACGTAGAAACATGAAAAAAAAAACCGTTTCGAGGGTTTCACCAATACTACTTTTTGAAATAAAAAAAATAGTGATTGCACGATAGGGGGCGCAGGGGGCCATCAACTCTAAATTATTAAATGGCATGAGCTGATGGGCCCCCACGCGCCCCCTATCGTGCAATCACTATTTTTTTTTATTTCAAAAAGTAGTATTGGTGAAACCCTCGAAACGTTTTTTTATGTTTCTACGTCGAACCGTTCAAAAGTTACAGGGGGGGGACTATTAAAAGCCGCACTGTATATCTATATTATATATTTGACCCCTAGGGTAGGAAGGGAAGCTATTGTCAACGCAGCTTTGGCAATAACTTGTCAAAGAGGGGGTTGTATCAACATAATTCTATCAAAAATTTGGTTTCTAGCATAGATTTGCTCATCCTCAGTTGAGCTTTTTTGAAAAAATTAAATTATGAAAAATAGGTAAACTGGGATACCAAAATGGACATGGCATGGAAGCATAGTAATTTAAATTAAAATGTTGACGAAAATATTAATTAATGAAGCATGACGCAAAGGGGCATACCACCTATATTAAGGTCGAATGGTAGGTACCCATTCATTTGTTTGGATTATCATCATACATACAAATGAATGGGTACCTACCGTTCCACCTTAATATAGGTGGTAGGCCCCTTTGCGCCATGTTTTATTAATTAAATATTGTTGTCAACATTTTAATTTAAATTACAGTGGTTCCATAAGTGTCCATTTTGGTTACCAAGTTTACCTATTTTTCATAATTTAATTTTTTCGAAATTGTAATAATTATTGCCTTTACTTATTTCAGTTTGACCTGTAATTTCAACTGATGATGAGCATTTCTTTGCTCGAAAACATGTTTTTAAAAGAAGTTTTTGACAAGTTATTGCCAAAGCTGCGTTGACAACAGCTCCCCTTCCTACCCTAGATGTCAAATTGTGGAGTTGACTTCGAGTTTACTTGGTGTCTTTACATGTACACTCCACTTTTATCCAGTGAACATGAGAGCAACCTTTTAAATATAATTTTTCATTGATTCACCACACTTTATGATAGAATGCAAAGGAGGATAAATGGAAAATATTAACAAAATTATCAAGAGGAGTAAACCTCAATAAAAAAACCCCAATGCTAAGATGTAAGTTATCGTGTTGAAGGCATAAATAGCACTAGGGTCATAGTGCTTGGAACGATACCCTTGAGATACTAGGGCGGTAACTCATTGTAATTCAGCCTTTACCTCTGCATGCGGGGCTCTGCAGGGGCGGACTTATTATTTCCCTAGCTACTCGTGGGATTCATTATGAACTTTAACTATCAATACAACAGAACAAACACATCTTATCAGGGAGCCTCATGGGCACACCAGAACAACTCTTACGGACAGGGAGCTCCAGCAAACCGCCGAATGAACCATCAATACAATTCCTCAAATTGGAGATATCAGCAAAAAAGACTTCAAAATAATCCACCTAGGTTACCTAAGTTTCTGCGGCAGGGCAAGCCCAATCGACAAGGAGGCACTAACAATGCTAAAGGGGCCACTCAAACTAACAAGCAATCTGTGGAACAAAAAAAACAAGACAAAGACAAGCAGGGCAAAGATAAACAAGAGAAAGAGAAAGAAGCTGTCGGAACTTTCATGATGGTAGTTAACAGCCCGTATCCTGTGAAACTTATGTCAACCGAGCAACAGGACAGCTTGCAGTCCGAAATTCTCAGATCCATTGACAGCATAGAAGTGGGAGCGTTCCGACCTCAATTTTTGGAATGTTTCAAAAAGAAAGGTGCCCTAGTGATCGACTGCCACAACCAAGAGAGTATAGACTGGCTGAAGAATGCTGTACAAACTCTGGCGCCTTGGGAAGGTGCTCAGTTCAGAGTAATTCAGCCTGGAAAGGCAGTGATTCAAATGATCATCATCCACAGTCATTATCCCTGGGAGGTATTGGATTTTCAACAGATAGATAGTTTGAAAGCTGAGATAATCAAGGTTGTTGAGGAACTACCCAGGGATGATTTTGTTCCACAGTTCCTCAACTGTTACAGACAAAGAGGCACTCTCGTTGTGGATTGTAATGACCAGGAAAGTGCTGACTGGTTAAAGAATTCGGTACCTTCTTTGCTGATGTCTTGGGATGGACCTGAAATTGCTGTTACTGAGCCTGAAAAAGTACCATCCTTGAAGTACTTACAGCTATGCATTCCCGGTACAGTTGAGGAACCTGAGCGCATACTGTTACGTCTCCAGCATCAAAATAAAGGCATCAATACAAAAGATTGGCATTTTGTCAGGATGAAAAAAGAAACGAATGTTACTAATTTCTTCGTAGCTGTGAGTGATGATGTTTTGACTTTTCTCAAAGAATTGAATTTCAAGCTGTTTTTGAACTTTGGTAAGATAACTATAAAAAATATGGGTAAATTCAGACCCATACTGGCTAGAGGCCCGAAATCGAAGGAAACTGAGGATTCTGTTAAACAAGAAGGTGAGGATAAAGAGTCAAAATCAGACGAATTGACTGACAAAACAGCAGAAGCAGATGAAATTATGACAGAAGTAGAAGATAGCTCAGAAAAAACAGCAGAATAGTGATACGTTATTTTATCCCTCAGACTGGCTAAATTCAAATTCAGTATTACTAATCGTAGCCGCTGATTGATTATTTAATTTTTTAGTCCAAAATTGTCAAAGCCAGTCCATATGCAAGCGATAAATTGTCAAATCAGGGATCTACCCTGCTACTAGGTGTGAACTAATGAATCAACTGATTCAATTACATTTCACAAAAACGTTCCCATTTTCAAAGCATTGTTGGAACTCTACAATATCACTTCAAAATAGTTATAAATAAGATGAAGTACTTAATAAAATTGACTTTGTAGTCACTTGAACCTAACTTAACAATAATTGGAGAATCAATATATAATTGTAAACAATAATGAGGAATGTAAGTTGAAAACAGTTGAATAGTAAATGTTTTCACCACTTTGACTCGGAAGTAAGTGCAGTTTTGGGCAATTAACTAAGATCTTTAAAATTATGCAAAACATAATGAAGTTAACAAGTACCTAATACCATTTTAAAAACAGTTTAAATATAATGAAAATTAGATGAACTTGATGTTTAATGTGGTTTGTGCTTTAATTTACTGTGCATTTCGATTGGATTATGATAAAATATACTTTCGCCTAATTGCAAATAATACAAAAATCATTAATATTTCATAACAGTGCCAGTCCTTGAGATGTGCTAATATAATTATAAATTAACCAATTTAAATAGATTTCAAATTACCTCTTATAAAAAATGTAATTAAAAAAAACAGTTACACAATTCAAAATATTTTACATTGGTATTATTTTGTGGGTTTCTTGAATAGCACACATTTTAACATCAATTTAGAGGAGTAAACCTCGATAATAAATCCCCAATGCTAAGGCGTGAGTCATCGTGTCAAAGGCATGAATGGCACTAGGGTCACAGTGCATATAACGATACCTGTGGGATACATGGGCAATATCCTGCGGAAATTCTGCCCTTACCCCTGTATGCGGGGCTCTGCGGGGGCGAAATTTTATTTCCCTTGCTACTCGTGGGATGAAATATGGAACAAAAAAAATATCAATCGAATACAATGTATCGTGGTGCTATGAGCACATCCCGTGCGGGATATGAAAAACTTCCGCCCGGCGGATCAAGGACTTTTATGGAACCTCAATATGTCCAAAGAGTAACGGATAACAGGAGAGACTTCCAAACAAATAAAAATCAGTATGTATCTAATTATTCAGTTGGTTACTCAAAAGATATGAATCAAAGACAGACTAAGGATTTTCCAAGTAGCATGAGGTCTTTTGATCGATCAGCAATAGTGGAGTATCCTGTGGACATCTATCCAAAATCGACACTGGAAGATAAAAGAATGAACTATTCGAGACCAACAGAATCACAATTAAGGAAAGATAATCGTAGTAGTTTACAGAATCTTGACTCTCTCAGAAATTATCAAAATTATAGTCTGAGATCACCTGCGTCTAGTTCAAGGAATGATTATCAGAGGAACTCTGTTATTTCTGATTTGAATTCAGTAATCAATTACCGTAGACCATCTCCTGAACCTGATTTAAGGTTAGAATATAGAACATCCAGAAATGAAAGATCTCCAGATAGAAGCTTCGGAATGGCCAGTCGCGGAGCACTATGGCAAAGTTCTCCAGAGAGATACCGAGATAGTATCGACGGTAACAGTTCATTTTCTCAAGCTGCAAATATTCCTAGTCTATTTGATAACAATTTAGGGATGCAACTGGTACCTGCGAGTTCAGCAGGTCAGGGGATTTACACAAGGAGATCAAACTCTACTAATGCGTCAAACTTGACTGAGGCTGAACGCAGTTTAGGTTATAGTTCAATGGCATCTTCTGGTTTAACACAAGCTGAGCGAAGTTTGAGATTCAAGCCGCCCGTAAATCATGACAGAGCGAGAAATGGCAGAGGAAGGCCTAATGCATCTCTCGGAAACCAAACTACAAGGCCATTTATTCCATCGTTGAGTAGAAGTAGGTTTGAACAACCTGGTGCAAATCTCAGAGTAGGTTCTAGAAATGTGGTTACACCAGGAAGCAATACATTTGTGAAGCCAGCTGTTGCACCAACGTGGCCCCAGAATCGTAAAAGAAAGCAAAATGTTCCCTTCCAAGCTAGAAATGAAATTAAGAAAAGGCCAAAGTTTGAACCGCCTCCAACATCTATACAACATGCTGCTGAGGTAATCAAGGTGTTGATGGATATGAAGCCTACTGCGGTGCTTTCTGGCACATCACTTGCAACAGGTCAAATTTCAGGAGCTAGCATACCTCAACCTGGTGTTGCACCCACAACACCTGCTAAAAAGAAGAAGAAAAAGAAACCCAAGAAAAAACCTAATGCAGTGGTTGCAAGTCCCCAACAACAACCAAAACCCAAACCGCCAGAACTAAATCTGAATCTGAAAGATCTTTCAGCAATAGTCCCCAAAAATTTTCCACTGCGGAAGATGACTGTCGAACAAACAACTTTGTTGAGAAATGCCCTTATACAGGAAATTGAAAAAATAGACGATAAAAGCCTCATGCCCGATTTCGTGAGTTGCTATAGACGTAGAGGATCTCTGATGGTACATCGCAAAAATAATAGTGGTGCGGAGTGGTTGAACAAGTTGGTAGAAAAACTCCAGCCTTGGGATGGGGCCAGTTTCAAGGTTATTCAGCAAGGACCACTAAGCTTCACTTGGGTCTCTGTTGTTGCCAACGAGTTTCCAAAAAGTCACATGACTCCCCAACAGCTTACCGCTCTTGATGAAGCTCTCACAAATAAAATGGACGAGCTTCCGGAAGATCAAAAACCTCAGTTTGTTGACTGCTATTATAGAAGAGGAACACTTATGGTGGCTTTCAGTAAACAGAAAGACTATGAGTGGCTGAAAGATACTGTGAAGGAAATCGAGCCTTGGGAAGGCGCCAAGTTACGACTGCTGGATATGAACGAAGTACCTACTTATAATAAAATTGAACTGTGGGTGCCATTTTCCCCCAGTGATTTTGACAAGGTGTTGGCGAGGCTCGACCGTCAGAATCAGGGTCTTAACACAGCTGATTGGTTTGTGCTTCGGCGAAGGGGAAAAGAAGAAGGGCATAATCTGGTGGTGTCTGTTGGGGACGATGTAATAGAGGCCCTGGAAAAGATTGATTATAAACCATTCTTGAATTTCAATAGGATAACTGTTAAAAATTCAGGAAAAGTGAAAAAGATACCCTTTACTGAAAGTCAGTTCGAGGAAGATTTGAAAAACTTGAAGAAAGTGAAGACTCTTGTAATCGATCCGTCTAAGGCAAATGAAACCCCTGAATTAAATACTGAAGAAGCTGATGGTGATGTGGGTGTTTTGAAATAAAGGTCTATCAGTTGAATTTATTTCCATTTAATTTAATAATATCTGCGCAGTCAGTGTTTATTTCAAGTTTCAGGTGAAATTTGGGCTATCTGCATACTCCGAGGTTTTACAATAATGGATTGGATTTTTCAAATATCGGTTAGCTCCTCAGATGAAATATTTTGATTGTACCTTTTGAGTGGCGATATTGATATGAAAAATGTACTTTAAAGGTGAACTATGACAATCATATTTTAAAACGGCTGAAATTTGAAATCGCCTTTCGAAAGGTGGGATATCCTGAACAGAAAGTTGGGTAGGTTTATTAATTAAAATTTACAGGTTATGAGTTTATGATGAAAAATTTCAGTTAAAAAACATTCAAATCTTAAGTATGTATGGCCGCGGATTATTTTATTCTAGGTGATATAACTAGTGAGACATTTATTTTAGACAATTACAGCTCGGAGGAGTAAACCTCGCTAATAAATCCCTAATGCCAAAGTGTAAGTAATCGTGCTGAAGGCATGGATGGCACTAGGTTACAGTGTCCTAAACGATACCCTTGGGAAACTGAGCAACCTCCCAATGAAATTTTGCTTTACTCCTGCACAAGGCTCTGCAGGGGTTGACGAAGTTTCCTCAGTACTCGTGGGATGAATAATGAATGAACTAACTATAACTAAACTTGATAAACTTAATTTGACTGGTTCGGAAGTTTTGGAGAAGAATCAAAACAAATCTAGTGACTTAAACCGATCGTCACGACCAGACGTAGGCACAACGGATGGTACATTGCCTTTTGTTCGATGTAACGAAGGTAAAAGACTGTCTGGTGCTCAGAAAAGAAAACTAAAGAAGGAACGTATGAAAAATCAGGCAGATGGAGTACAGTCCCAAAACCTGCCGACAACCGAAACCAAGGTGTCTTGCGAATTGACAGAGAATCGTCAGAATTTATCTCGCAAAGATGCCTTACAAAAACAGGCTGCTGCTGTACTCGTCCCGGTAGGCTTTCCAAGTGTTAAACTTACTAAACTTCAGATAGAGCTTGTTCGGAATTCCATTACACAAGCGATAGGCGAAGCATCTGCTAATGGTTATCATCCCCAGTTCCTTGAATGTATCAAAATCAGCGGAGCTTTGATGATTATATGTAATAACCAATCTAGTTTGGATTGGTTAGAGATCGAAATTTCAAATATGACTTTTGAAGGCCTTCATCTAAGTATAATAGATCCCAAAGACTTACCTGCCTACACCAAGCTTATAATGTGGGTTCCTGGTTCGGAAGAACCAACGAGAATTTTAGATAAACTGCAAACTCAAAATGAGGGGTTGGAAACCAAAGAATGGCATTTGATCAACAAAAAATTTGAACGGGATGGTCAAACCTTGGTTGTGTCTGTGGATGCAAAAACTATGGAAAGTCTACGGAAGTTAGATTTTCGCCCTTTCTTCAATTTAGGCAGAGTGAAACTAACCACTCTGAAAAAGTTGAAAATAGAACCAAACGAAAATCTTCTAAACGCAGCTGATGTGATGAAGTAGCTACAATTGCTCCTAGGTAGAGCCTATGCATGGTGCAGAAAGGTATTTTTCTAAACACCTAGAAGGTTAATCTTGAGATTCAGCCATTGAGGTATAAAAAAGAGTCGAAACTTGCTTCTGTTATTCGATATGTCATACTTGGAACCTTGAAGTAATTTGGCCAATCGAACTGTCCACGTGTGTAACTTGTGTAAACACTTGTGGGAGGTTCAACGAATTTCTGTCAAACATGTTACATGACACTGTTTCACTCTTCAAGCCAACCGAATCTTATGTCACCGATTTTTTAGTAGATTGTGGCTTATTTATTGGGCCACGATCTCTGTTGATTGGCAAAAGCAAGTTTCGATTTGATTTAAGAATACAAGAAGACGGTATGTTCTTTTTCGTGTTCGTCTTTTTTATGCCACAATATTTTTAGGTAGCAGTGGTAATCGAACAACTTCTTTGTAGGGTTCTGCAGCAAGAATACTGACTGTAGAAGTCTTTGCTAGGAAGCTATAGACACTGGTCAGTATTTTGACTACCAATTGCGTTGTAAACGCATTTTCTTTCAATGATGAGCAATTCATTTCGAATTGCTTATTGTTACGAGAAAGTTAACAAGTCAGGAAACAACAGTTAGCTATAAGATTAGGGAGGATGAAGAAACAACCAGTAAGAGACGAGGTAAGTGGACAGAGAAAATATTTCAATTTGCCGGTTTCTGGGGATAGTTGGTTTGTAAGCTGAAATTGAAACTAGAACTACTTGGTATTATTTATCATTCAACTAGGAGACAATGCTGAGGACGAAAGGGTGATTATAGGATGGAACACTACTGATTGCTTTGATACTATTGCAGATGGCATGTGAATGTTCTGTTCTTGATCTTCATGTCTGTAACTCAGTTCAGGATTGTGATTTGTAAACATGTAAAACACTGTAGGAACGGTTGAGTATCCCTGTATTTGGAGTTCTGACGAGACAATATAAAAGTCTCCATTTTTGTCAAGAATGCAGTCCATAGTCTGTAAGTCATGGCTTGATGCAGCCGATAGAAGATGGTGAGGTCAACTACTTCAAAACAGTAGGCCTGACAATGAACCTAGTGAGGTTCCTCTGCTCTCCTTGGAAGAGGAAACACGAGGGGCGTGTTGAGGCCTAAGTGTAGTAGAGCTGTGCTCACCCACCTAACTTAACAAATATGGACACCTGTGCATTTTTGATGAGAAGCTCTTATGATATTTACTAGTTCGGTAATCCTTAGGCCCTAACAATATGGTAAAAGCCAATAGACAGACATTTTTGGAAACTGGTTAATTTGAAGTGAAATTTTTAGTGTGAGGGTGGAAAAACCTTGATGAATCGTTATTAGTAATGTTGATTCTTAAGGTTGGGTATGCCTGTCTGATGGTGGATTTACGCAGCAGTCATAAGGAAGAATATTCGTCAATGATTGGTTGGACCGTTTATTCAAACCAATCATTGACGAACATTCTTACGATGTATGACTTAAAACTGCTACATAAATCCATCCATTAGTTTTCTCGTACACAGTCCCACATTGCGACAGTTGGTTAAGGTGTGAAACTACTTTTTTGAAAAGTCTAAAAAAGTTGCATACATTTTATATAAATAAATATAACGAAGTTAGAAAAAGTAATGGTTAGATTTTTATTGAAATAGGAGGAAATCTAATATAAAACAATATAAGACAATAATCAACAATAATATCAGATTAGTTCTTCAATAATTGTTTAATGCTTATTCATTTAGGCATCTTGTTTTAAATATACCTCAGAATCGTCAATAATTCATGGTTGGCCGAGTTGAATGTTTTTTGTATTCATTTCAGTTAAATGAAGACAATATCATGCAGTCTGGAATCAAGACAATTTCCGATTCTTTGAAATTGAGTACACTTTGTAAATCGGCGATAGTTCTGTTTGTTAGTCATCCATTTCCATAAAAATATAGAAAATAACTGGAGATTACCAAAGAATGTTTCAAGTTTATCCAAACTGGTTAATTTAATTACTGTGCCGCATCAGGTATACCTCTTAATATCAGATTGCTCATTTTGTAATATTATCTACTTTTAGTAAATTATATTTTTCTGCCTAAAAATATTTTGTGCAAGCAGAATTGTGCTTGAATTTTGCAAACAGCAACTTCAAGCAGAATTGTGTTTACATTTTGCAAACAGTTGGTAATTTTCTAGTAATTTAGAAAATAGTCGGATCACGCATACGTTTTAAATAATCTTGACCATTTGTTGTGGTCGATGGATACAAGAAAGTAAGCAATATATTACTGATTCGTTAGGGTTTTTATGTATCACTTCATGAATCAATGAAATGAACCTGATTTTAATGAATGTGCTATTCTTACAGATACAAATTACAAATGAACAGTAAACCACGAGCAACAAGAGAAACAAATTGTGGACCACCAACGAAATAGCAGATGAAAGTCCTAGCGGAGCCCTCACCCCAGTTTTTATTACTAATGACTATCATGGTCATGGAAAATGGTCCTTCCAGAAATGGTGAGACATTAATCTTTAGCTAAATCATTCCTAGGTGAAATAAATTATTTTTTATCCGCACTTGAGAAGCACATAAAGGGACCTACTGGAATAATGAAAAATTATAGACTAAATCAATCAAATTCAGTTTGCACCTTCAGTTTAGTATAATTGTTTAAAGTTAAAAGTAAATGAAATATCTAAAAAAAAAAGTTATGTGAAATATTTTTTTAAAAAATGTTATGTTATTGCCGTTTTCGCATCTAACAATGACATTACTAAACTTTTTTGTAACTCTGAACAAAATAAAAAACTTTTATAAACTTTTTTTATGTGATCTAAAGTATTTATATAAAAGCTCCAAGAAGCAAACACTATATAAGCCACTTATTCGCCATTTCGAATATGACCTAGGCGTTTATATAGTATAAAGTTATAG
Source organism: Chrysolina oricalcia (assembly GCA_944452925.2). NCBI lineage: Eukaryota > Metazoa > Arthropoda > Insecta > Coleoptera > Chrysomelidae > Chrysolina > Chrysolina oricalcia. The sequence goes on along the minus strand of OX101815.2, from coordinate 43,121,715 downwards.
TATATTTTCTACTATATTTATACTCCTAATGTACTGTTTTTATTTGCAAACTTCATTGCATGTACCTTACTAATCACCTTAATAATTCAAACATAAAATTGTATCGAGGATGATTTTATCTGTAACAAAACATAATTGAATGTATTTTCAGAAAAACCGTTGAAGAAAATTCAGGCATAATGCAGAGTACAGTAAAATCATACTGACGCAAATAGTGGATGACCAAGATGTCTTCATTCTAGCTTAACATACATGCTACCAAACCAGAAAATGTATGTATGTCAAGCTATTTCCTGAAGAAATGAATCGGCAACCTGAAAAGCACATTACACGTCTGGTCTGGTTAATGCGATCTTGGTGTAATCTAAAACCCAATATTTAAAAAGCGTTTACAGAATCAATATCTGAAACGTCCTAGGGTTTTCAATGGAAGTGGATTTATCCGAGAGGAAAAATTGGGTAATGGTGAGGAGTTTTGCGAGAAATTTGGAGAACAGAAATATTTTGTAACTTTCCCATAGTCTACATCGACGATATTTCGCTACGGTTTATTGATCTCGTCTCTGCTGGAAATACTGTAGGTTAGGTAATTTATTGTGAAAATTAATTGTAATGTTTCTTGACTTGTGGATACTTTTTCATTTATATTTTTTTAAACTTATCTCTAGTACATTTGTAATGTTGTAATTTTTTTATGTATATATTTTTAGACTCTTGATCACTTTGGCACACATTTGTTTTCAATTATTGTCTTGCTGATATTTGACATGGAGTAATGTTTTTGAGAATGTGAAACTTTTTCAGTAGTGATATTCAAATTGTCTGCTGCATTATCTCATTCAAAATTTTGGGCAGTTCGTGTTTTTCCAAGAACCAAATTGAATCTGATTCACCAGAATTTTTGAACGAATGTTAAACTTATGAACCGTTCCCTAAACTAAGTATGTATAATTTTTTTGGGTGTACTTCTGTAAATAAAAAAATACATTATAACTTTTTATTTGTTGAATTTTTTTATTTTCCTACGCGTAACCAGACAGGGATATCAAACTCAAGCCAGAGAAATTTACAGGAAAGTGACTACGAAATTAGAGAATGCCTTTTGTAGGTGCTGATTACAATCTGGTTTTACGTTACTTGGACGTCAGTAAGGTAAAAGCACCAGTAGTTGACACATTAAGGAAAAAAAATTACATTAAATTTTTTGCAAGTTTAATTTTTTTTCCTGTCATTATCAAAACGTTTCCAAGGTGATCTCGTCTTTTTCTAATCAAGAGAACATTTTTCAAAAATTATTTGAATGTTTTTTATGCATACTAATTGAATTAAGAAAAAGACCAAAATAGTGCTAGTAGTTGACGGTGGACATTTTGAAATTTCTAGTAGTTGACATACCTAAGGATCAGTTGACATGTATTCGACATAGAATAAAACACCAAAATTTAGTATAATTGAGAGGTTTAATGGTTTAGATAAAATACAGTAAGAAATGTTTAACCATTACAGTTAGAGAGGAACTAAATTCATACCGAACTCGGTCTCCTAAGGAAATAATGTTTGGTGGTTCTAGTTTTTCAATGATTTGTGACGTATTTATAATACTAATATCTCTTTCATTGAATCTGAATACAGTTTTTGATTCATTGGAGTAATTCAGAGCTATCACTTCGTTTTCGAAATTATTAAGATTTTTTTGGATTATACAAACATATCGGTGTGACTTTTTTTTCCTGGGAAAGAAACTAGGACAAAGTCCCCCTATTTGAATTCAAAATCTTTGTCATTGGATTGATCGCAAAGATTTTCCATATCTGAATCATTTTGCTCCTCGTCCATGCTGATATCAATACTACTTCCAGATTCTATCCATTCCTCAGTACTATCACTAGATGTATACTTTCTTATTTTCTTGTTCTTTGGTTTATTTTTGGTTCCTTTTAACTCCATCCTGTTCTTTCGTTACAGTTCCATCTCAGCCTTTTTCAAATCTTGCTTTTTTTTTGTCTCTCTTCAGCTCTCTTTTCTTGTTCTTTTTTCTCATAGTAATTTTGCCATGATTTTGACGTTACAACACTTGGAATTTTCTCTTTTTTCTTTCTTTTAGTACTTTCAGGTATTTGGTCTGGCCAGAATAGAGCCCTCTTAAATGGAGAGGGTACTATATTTGTAGGTTCATTTTGTTTATTTCTTGTTTTTCTTGGTACAGGCTCATAGTACGGACCATTGATATTCTCAAGTGAAATATCTGATTGTGCTTGCACTGATGGCTTGAATGATCCTCAAAGGGCTTCGTGCTTGTGAATCACCTGAGGAAATTGGATCAAGAGTTTGTTCATTGATTTCTTGAACAACCTTCAAGGAGCTCTGGTCTAGAATTTGTCCAAGTTCAGTATTCTCTTGGGCATCCATTGTCAATTGTCACGTCTGGGTTACGGACTGTTCCAAGAGATTGGTTGGTTGTTCTATCCATTTCAGTTGATGGAGATGTCGATTGAGTGGTTTCATTATTTTGGTGCTTCTCCAGTTCAGACTGAACGTTTTTATATAGTTTGAATAACGATACATCTTCAATATCTCCTTCCCAATTATGCGAATTTTTCCAACTTTTCAGGTTCAATATATTTATCCAGAAACTCCAGGCCTTTTTTAAGATTGTATGAAGTCTCTAACCATAACAGATACATCATTTTTATGTTTTATGGCATAAGCCACACTTACGAAAACCATTTGTCAAAATGTCTTTTTTTTCAAAATGGGATTGTGGATATTTTCGACTCGCCATTCGTACACAACATCTTTCCAGCATCCCTTCATAGCTCGGATAACAGACACGTCCATGGGCTGAAGCAGATGTGTGTGTGGCATTTAGAAGTAAAGCAACAAGAATTATATTCTGATCCTTACAGAATTTACTAGTATTCAATGTCAAGTGTGACGTATGCCCATCAATGAAAAGGATTACCGGGCGTTCTATTCTTTTTTCTTCCAACCAAGGATCAAAAATATTGGTAATGAATTCATAAAAAAGAACAGCTGTCATCCATCCGCTGCTCGGTTTACCTATTCCCCATTCTGGTGGAAAACTTTCCGCTAACTCCTGAGGAATTCGTTCATACTGAAAAATTGCAGTGGGAGGAACCATATCACCATTGGCATTTCCTGTTATTAAGACAGTGAGACACTCTTTTTCATCGTTATTAACTTGCTGGTAGATGGTTTTATCACCTTTATGATTATTTAAGATATCATTGTGGTTGTTTGATTTCAAATAATTAGACGCCTCCTTAAAATTTGACAATTGTTGTTGCGTTATGTTTGCTCTGCTGGAGGTCAAATTTTGAGCTACTCTAATACTAATTTCGGGATGTCTCTTCAAAAAACTGTTGTACCAGCTTTTGCCCGGACGATTGTTCTTAAAAGGAGTCCTGCGTTTCAACTGTTCAACTAAATTTTTCACACTATTCAGTAGCTGTTCCTTCGTTACAGGAAATCCGGCTTGTCCTATGGATATAATCCAATTAACTAGCATAGACTCCTCATCTTTAGTTAAATATGATTCCGGTCCCATTTTTCGATAATTAGGTGTCTTGCCTTTACTTTTGTATAGTAAGGTAATCCTTGGTACATTTTGTGCTTTGCTGCTGTTGCCACAGGAACACCCTGTACAACTTCTGCTAGGGCATCTTGCATTTGTTGTTCACTATATTTCAGCATCTGTCCTTTAACAGGTCTAGGAGGCATGACTAAATTTGATTATTTCACTCAATCCTGTAAAGAAAACCAAGAATAGGATGATCTAGTATAGTTGACACACTTTGAACTAGTACTTGACATGGGTGTCATCTATTGGGCAGAAAGGTTGAAAATCTCCAAGAAAAATAGTTTTACAACCCGAATCTAATATCGACCTCAATACTCTCAAATAAATGCAGTTTGGAGCTAGTAGTTAACAACAGTGTCAACTACTAATTTCCGTACACAATTTCGAACCAATACTCTATTATTTCTAAAGACAAATGTAACCTTCAATTGAAAACACAGTCATCTTTCAACGATATGATTACTTTAGTTTGTCATTGAAGATATCTCTCTACGTAAATTGCAATATAAGGCAAAATAAAAAATGAACTCAACTCACCTGTTATCAATTCCGGTTAGAAAAGTGCAAGAAACATCAAACGCAAATATCATGTCACTTCATTACGTCGCCATATTGTGCCCTCGACTATTTTTGCCACGGAACTCATTATAGCAGGCGCGGGAAAGGACCTTGCACATTTCTTATGGGAAATGGCTTTCCGTGAATTTGGCTGAATTTTTTGTATTTTGTAGTTCTTGATGAGCTGATCAAAAGTGTCTATAGCCACAAAGCTCAAAAATGAACAGTTTTCGAGATATGGAGATTTGAAAATGGATTTTTTCCATTTCTGTAGTATTTGGTCATCAATCCGATAGCTCTTATTTCTTGATGGGATGGCATTTGAATGTTCGGCGCCCCCAATCCGACTGAGAAATGGTCTTTCTCACTTATGTTAGGCTCCGCCATCAAACAATTTTCATACACTGCTCCACACTGGTTATAAAATCAGGTACTATTTCCAAGATCTTCCATACATCTTTTTATGCTACAAGATAGCGCCAGTATAATTTTAATTGTCAAAAAAACGAAGATAGACCATAATAACTGATACTGAATATATCTAATGTCCAAAGTAATATCGAGCATGTTTTCCAAAATGTTCATAACGAGGCTCAGCGAGCTTCGATGAAAAAAATGGACAAATCATAATACTGTGTTCACAGAGACAACAAATGTGATCACTATCGATGTCATTTACATGAGATTACGTGATTTATTTCTCGCAAATCTCGATAATCTGACAATGGTGTGCCAAGACATTTTCCTCAGGGTGCCTCGTAATGGATGATAGCATCTCACAGCCAAACAAATCCGTGAAAATGTCTGCATCTTTGATACTTTGTAGTACTTTCCAGGTAGAATAGGGAAGTTTAGGTGTTGGAAGCAAACTATTAATGGAACTTTCGATATTCACCACCGAATTCTTGAAAATACTATTTTTTATAAATGTTGCATTAGAGTTTACACTTATAATTGAGTATCTACTCATATGATCGTTTGCAAAATGAATGGGTAGATCAATAAAAAACAATGTAATAGTAGGAGTAAAAATCATAATAATAATGATATTAAATAAAAAACAATAATAATCTATCTTGGCAATCTCAAAAAATCATTTGAAATATTATGAGCGCAGCGGATTTATTTTTCCTTTATATTCTTGAAATGAATTATGACTGTGTTAGGTTCGTTGATATAATTATAGTTACATGTTACCAGTAAATCACTTTACCCATGATCTGACTCATAATATTTTAAATGATTTCTTGAGATTGCGAAGATAGTTTATTTATTTTTTTATATAATATCATTATTATTATTATTAATATTATTATGAATGCTACTTTTACTAATATAATGTTTTTGAATGATATAGTCATTCATTTTAGCAAAAATCATATGAACAGATAGACTTCATTTATTTATGTAAACTTTGATGCAACATTTATAAAAAAAATTATAGTAGTTTCAAGAGTTCGGGGGCAAATATCGGAAGTTCCATTCATAGTTTGCTTCCATCATCTTAACTTCCTTATTCTACCTGTAAAGTACTACAAGGTATCAAAGATGCAGACATTTTCACGGATTCGTTTGGATGTGAGATGCTATCATCCATTTAGAGCCACCCTGAGAAAAATGTCTTGACACACCATTGTCTGATTTGTGTGGAATAAATGACATATTATATGTAAATGACATCAATAGTGATCCGAATTATTATCTCTGACGATACATGATTATGATTTTTCCGTTTTCCCCCATTAAAGCTCTCTGAGACTCGTTATGAAAATTTTGGAAAGCATATTTGATATATCTAGAATCAGTAATTCCAGAGAATACTCAACACATGTTGTTTTTTGAAAATATGAATCATTCTGGCGTTATCTTGTAGCATGAAAAGTTGGATAGAAGATCTTGGAATTAGTACCTCATTTCATGTCCAGTGTGGAGCAGTGTATGAAAAATTATTGATGGCGGTGCCGAATGTAACTGAGAAATACCATTCCTCAGTCGGGTTCTAGGCGCCGAACATTTAAAATCCATCCCAACAACAAATGAAAGCTTCCCGATTGATGGGCAATTACTACAAAATTTTTTTAAAAATCCATTTTGAAAGCTCCATATCTCGAAAACTGTCCATGTTTGAGGTTTGTGGCTATGAACACTTTTGATCAGCCCATCAAGAACTATAACATACCAAAAATTCAGCCAAATTCACGGAAAGCCATTTCCCATAAGAAATGTGCGGGGTCCTTTGAATCTTTCCTGCACATGACTCAAACTATATTCAGAGGACGTTTAAAGCTTAATAATTGGGAATTGTGCCGTAGATGTCAACTACTGGTGACTTTACATTAATTTTTTTGTTTTGGTTCTCACGGAGAAAATTCTTGTAATGTTCAAAGAAGTAGGAATTCCGTATCATCTCAGAATTAGCAAATTCCGATATACTAAATTAGAATTAATAGAATTTTGACGACTTAGGATCTCAAAATAGCTAATTCCGACTTAGTATTCTCAGAATTAGCAAATTCTGACGACTTAGTATCTCAAAATTAGCTAATTCCGAAGTGATACTATTTCAAGAGTGTTGACTTAGTATCTCAAAATTAGCTAATTCCGACTTAGGATCTCAGAAATAGCTAATGTTGATTTTTAAAATTCTTACCTAGTATCTCTGAATTCCACGATACTAAGTCGAAATTCTGTAACAAAGTACAGAAATATATATATATATATATATATATATATATATATATATATATATATATATATATATATATATATATATATATATATATATATATATATTTTGTTGTATAGACTAAATTTCGAAAAGTCTATCGTTGGAAAAGGGAACCTCATATCGGTTTCAGTATCGGTGTTAGGGTCAAATAAGGCAAACCACATAAAACAGAAAAAGAAAAACACATTAAAATAACGACTTGATACTTTAAAACCAGACTAAACAAAAACCCAACTTTATTATTTAACCAGGTCAAAAGGACACGAACACCATTAAAATTGTTTAGAAGTTTTTCAAAGAAATGTAATAAAGATTCCAATTTTATTAAGGGAGAGGTCGAAGGGCGCTAGACGATTTCAAACATCGTTAAATTTTAAGTACCTCCCAGGCCCTCGAATTTGTTAGCCGGGCACGAATAATTCGGAAAAATTGTACAGATATAGCATAGTCGCGACATCTAGGGTTGAGGGGTAGATATAGCCAACCGTCTTAGTCGGCATGAGTAACAGAACTCTATCGATAATTTCGCATACTTACTCTTCGAGCTGAGGGAGGACATTAGTAGGACCTCAGACTAGAAAATATTCGAGAGCATTTGATTGGCTGTGAAGATTTCTGAAGTGGAATTTCAAACTGGCAAGCTTTTGAATTTTTTGAGAAAAATTCGGGAGTCGGGTACGAACCAGGGTTCCAGTCGGTTTGTTCGGGGTTTAAGCCAGTTTGGTCTTATAGTCGAGACTCGAGTTAGGAAATATCTGGAGTGGATTGAAATACGAGGTATTTCAAGTCACTGTTTCGCGAAGAGGCTTTTGTGTTGAGTTGGTATAATTTGTGGCGGCTTTTGTTAATTTTCGAAAGTCGTAGGAACATTTTGAGTTCCTTAATTTCCAGAGTTCGCAAGATTCGGGAACGTCTAAACTGAAGTGGCTTGTTTAATTGGATTACTTGAAGACTTCGAGCTTCGATTCGTGTGGTGAGCGTATTTGTACCTTTTGATTTGACATATACCTGTAAGCTATATTTTTGTGAATTATCGAACGGATTAACAACGAATTGGGTCTCCCTTTTTTCAAATTAGGTTATAGCTAGCAATATATAGATTTATATATATACATAATATACAGGGAGGAGTGTTTAAGCGGGCCTCTTAAAACTTCCTCGCGCAGATAGTTTATTTAGGTTTATATTAGATCTCAGGTAGGGCATACTACTCAAACAATAGGGTAAAGTACTTGAACTAGAGAGAAATAGTCTCATAATTGTTCTTTTTGTTTTGCTCGGGCAATTGATTTTCCGTTTGTTAGATTTTAAAATAAAATTATAGAACTTTGATACCTACTTACAATCAGTTTAAACACATATCCAGATTAATTTATATCTCGAGAGTAATAACCCTGGAACTGTCTTTTTATTTAAGGAGAGTATTTCGATATTGCGCCCGTTTAGAGAGTCGGACGAAAATCTTTCATTAATTTAGTTCTTTGATATTTTGTTGTCTCAACTTTCCGCCTCATTATTAATTTAATAAATTTGGTTTGTTAAAACCTGGCTGGTATTATTTAATCCCTTCAAACCTTAGGTAAAGTCCATGCATTTAAGCCGTGGCCGAGTCTAGCCACCAAGGACTTAATTGGTGACATAACCTAGCCGACCGCTAGGAATCACGACTCCACTAAATTCTAAATCTGTATGATCCGAACGGATTTAAAACTTTTCTGATCTGGTGGCAGCGAGCATCGCGCTACCTTCTTTTAATTAAAAAATAACCCTCTGGCTGGACGATCTCTTTTGTAGGGGTGGCATTATTGTTCTGGCGAAGATATATATATTATTACTATTATTATATCTCTATTGCTTATAATTCAAACTAGGTTAAAATAAGAAATGCTTTACAGATTGTATTTCATTTCCTCTCATATGTTTTGAAACTGAAAATGATATCTGTAATGCAAATCTACGACAAAAGTGAGTGAACTTTGGGCAAGTGTCTGAAGATTAATTTACTAGCAGTTAGCTTTTGTAACTATACTGTAAACCTACAACGAAATTAAGTAAATTGCAGGTAAGTTTGCAAAATTGTATGTGCTGGAAGTTTGCATCTGTAAACTTAGCGCAAACTCGTGACAAAATTAAGAAGTTTCAGATAAGTTATCAAATATTTATTTGCTGGAACTCAGCATTTGTAACTGTACTGAAAGTCAGTATCTAACTCACTCAAGTTTCTGACAAGTTTGCAAATGATACCTTAACAATTGTAATGCCATGAGGGGAAAGATCTGCTGTTTGCAGGGGACTTGCTGAACGTTGGCTGCAAAGGACGTAATAACTTTACAGTTGCTCTTGATAGGTTTTTGAAAACTTTATGCAACCTCACCTTGCTTAGTGGGAGTTATTTGAAGGTTAACTGGGACCTGTGAAACTGGTCCTTAGTGTATCTCAGAATTAGCAAATTCCGAGATACCAAGTCTGAATTTATGATTTAGTATCACAGAATTCAGCAAACTCGGAGATGTTTAGAAGCGTAGTACCTCAGAATTCCGATATATATTAAGTCAAAAAAGTATCTCAAAATTAGCTAATTTCTAGATTTTGACCTATTATCTCAGAATTGGCAAATTTCGAGATGTCAAGTCAGAATTCCGGAAACAGCATATTTTTATGCACTAATTTGGGTCCTTAACATTTCGGAGATTAAGAAATTCTGACTTAGTATCTCAAGCTAATTAATTAAGATACTAAGTAAGACATTCTGACATACTAATTCATAGCTTATTCTGAGATACTGCACAGATACTCTCTATTCTCAGGGATTGTTTTGGGGGTTCGCTGAATGATACACAGGAGTTCCAACAAAGCTTTATTCTGGAGGGGTTGATAAAACGTTTTTCTCGATATATTTTCTACAACTAAATAAAATGTTTTAACACCCACTTGTAGATGAACAACTGAATGATAGGACCCTTCAGGGACCAGGAACAGAAAACTGGTACATTTTCTCATGAAATAATTAATGCTTACCTAAATAACATGATCAGGCATCAAGCGCAAACGTCGTGTTGTCCGCCACTCGATAGAAACCAACAAGGCTCAAAATTATCAGTGTATGAAACTTCACGAAAAAAGATAATCATTTAAATCTGACGTGATTTTGGCAGTATCGTCCATCAACTAATTTCCACAGCGATTGAACAGCTCAAAACTTTCGTTACTGAAATAAAAAGTTGTTATAAAAAGTGTCCTGTTTTTATATCTCCCACTGAAACTATCTTACCAAGTGCGCAGGTTTGAATTTGATATTTCTGCAACCAACGATACAGACTCGGCATCAAAAGTTGCCTAACTATAAGGGAAATAAATTCTCCTAATGGGTTATAGGCTCGATTTTGTCAACTGAACAGAACATTGGTGTTTTAAATAAAGAATGTCTTCATACAAGTGTTGCATTGAATTCCCATAAGTGGTTTCAACACAATACTCAGGGCCGGTTGTTCATTCGGAGATGATCGACAAATCAACTAAATCTCGGTTCAGTTCATAGCAGGGACCCGGACCCAAATGAAATATCTGTTCCGGTTCGGGTTCGGGTCCAAGGGAAATTGAAAATATCGGTTCCGATTCAGTTACGGTTCACAAAATATTATTTCGGTTCGGTTCTGACATTTTTTTTCGGTCCAAAGGGTTCTTTTCGGTCCGTTTCCTATATATGAGGAAAATAGTAGTTAGCAGCTTTTTTTCTACTCCGATAACTATAATGGCATATTTTGAACTCATATATAACATAGCATACATATGTATATCACTCTAAATGATTGATTAATCACAGATTCACAATCTGTGTTCGAAGCAAATATTTAAAAATATTACCATGGCCACTCCATTCTTCAAATACGTCACCACAATTACTGTTTCAGTGACTTCAGTGGTTGAAATCCTGTCTGTCAGAATAGGTACATTTTGATCAGTCAATTGTAACTGTCATGCTGACAGGAGTGAAATCAACTTAAACAAATACAATTTTGTTGTTTAGATGGGTTCATAAAAAAAATTATTTAACACGTTAATAAACTCCTCTAGACACTCATTTTTCCAAAAACTCGCTCCATTAAGTTTCGCTCGTGCTTAAAATACTTGTTACTAAAAGGAAGTTTGAAAAATTAGTTATATAATATACTAATTTAGATGGGTATATGGAGGAAAAAATGGATAAATAATGATAGTATAGCAAGTAACAATATATAATTATTGTCAATTCTTGGATTTTTTTGGGAAATAACTTTTGGGGTGATGATGTCATTGTTGAATTCTTTTTTGTTACAGCAAAACTAGAAAATCCGTGAATTTGAAGAAGATGAAACTTACCTTTATCACTTCTTTGATAATTTACACACTGATTTGTCCTCTAATTGTATATACATGAATTGTTGGTGGGCTTCGCTAGTTATTTTTTAACCCATTCTTTCAAATTATATGTACCTATATCCAAACAAAACTGCTACAGCAATGGAAATGTATAAGACCAGTGACTCCAGTGCAAAGAGACAAAGAGTACTCGTTGTGTAGGTACTCCTTTGCTCCAGTGAGTGGCAGTGACCTTAATTAACGCGCCAAAACGCCCAAAACATAAACCCTAAGTATAAAAAATAAAGTCTTTCCACAAAATAAATCAGTTGACACTATTATTCTGCGTTATTTTGCTGTGATTCTGCCAGTGACTTGTCATTCTATTGATATCGAAGGAAAAACGTACCTTCTGTGACATCTCACACATTTCATCAATGATTGACTTCGGATAGAACCGAAATTAACCGAAAAAACCGTTATATTTATTAAGGGTTTCGTTTCAGTACCACGAAATAATCGAATTTGAAATATGGGTTCGGTTCCGGTCCACGAAAAAATATCGGTTCCGTTACGGTTTTCGGTTCAAAACGGTTCCGGTCCGGGTCCCTGGTTCATAGATCGTAGCCAATCGATTCGTTGGTTCCCCAGCAACGAAACCAAACCTAATATGATAATTGGATTAAACAACCGACCCTAAGTAAGATATGACTTAGTATCTCGCAATTAGCAAAAATCAATATTTCAATGAGTGGCCCTACTACGCCTTCGTATTTTTCTGTTTTGCTACTCCGTATTGATCTTCGGAAGCGATCGGCGACCGTCACCGAACGCCTTCTCGAAAAAAAAGCTGTCATTTCCTAAGTCACCACATCGATTGAATTGTTTACAATTTTGGCTGAAACAACGGTAATTTTTAATGAACGCGTGGCTACGTCAAACTGAAATATAAATGAGAAAACAGTTGGAGGATTGGTTCAGACACTGGTGAATAAAAACGCCTTCTCTCTCTCTATTTTGTTTTGGCCCTTGCTTCCTCTTAGGCGCATTGAGCCACTAAAAATTACTCTGCTGCGTGAAATCCGTTCCCATCCGGCCTCTAACTTTAAAATTTACACTTTTCAATTTTTAACAAACACTTTAAACTTTGGTCGATGCACGTCCTCAGACGGCGGACATTACACACATTAACCTGACTTCCAACACGAGACCGCCGTCTGACCTCAACCGCTGCCGGAACCTTATTTGCGTGCGTCCCCCAGTCTCGAGTTTTTTGTGATTTGAAATTCGTGTTCGAAGCACTGGAACATAAGAACATAACACATACATCGAAGTTCGAACATTGTTGCCGTTTCTACCATTGTACTTTTCTAGTACATTTCATTTGAATTTTCTCTCTCTTCAATTATTGTCCTTCGGCTTCCATACGGCGCCATTAGAACATGCCTTGCTGCGAGAAATCCGTTCCCGGCGTAGACAGCAAAGCTGTACCGGGGGGACGCAGTTGACTTGCTCTAGGCAATACTGTATCCCATATTAATTTACACTTTTTAATTTTTAAGAAACACTTTAATCTTGGGTCGATGCACGTCCTCAGACGGCGGACATTACACACACATTAACCTGACTTCCAACACAAGGCCGACGTCGCTGAACCGCGTAGACAGCAAAGCTGTATCGGGGGGACGCAGTTGTCTTGCTCTAGGCAATACTGCATCCCATATTAATTTACACTTTTTAATTTTTAAGAAACACTTTAATCTTGGGTCGATGTCCTCAGACGGCACACACATTAACCTGACTTCCAACACAAGGCCGACGTCGCTGAACCACTGAAATGAAATTATAAGTAATCATATTATAATTTCATTTCAGTGCGCTGCGGCCTATTCTCAAATGTCGAGTGAGATTTGTTGCATTCGACATATGTCGATGGAAATTGTCGCACAATATTGGCATGTGGTATTCTCAAGCGGGTTCCACACACTGAAATGAAATTTATAATATTATTATAATTTCATTTCAGTGGTTCCACATATATATGTCGCATGAGATAAATTTTGTAGAATAACATGAGCTGGCAACACCGAATTTTTGATGTAGGATCGTGTTCTATGTCCCTACTTTTGTAAAATGTTAATAATAATAAATAAAATGGCATTTGCTTTTAGAAGTAAGATTACATCATTATAAATAATGTAGAAACATGAAATGTGACGTCAAAAATAAATGATTGCACCCAAAATCTAACTTTAAAAAATGTAATGTTTGAAAAAGAAAATGCTCCTCTTTTATCGGAGATTTCTTTAGTTAATCTGAACGTTTTAATACATTTTTTCTCAGATGAGAATGTAAAAGCACCGTATATTACTCGTATCTCTCGAGGCCGCTGATAAATTTGCTGATTTTCTATAGCTATTATTAAAGATGCCATTTTCTCACTACAAAAATCTCTGAAAAAGTATCAAAGATTTACTATAAACTATTGGACCTAACCTATAAATTTCGCATCATATGAAATAGAGGATTACGGATAAGGATTCAGTGACGCCACCACACAACTTTTGGCTTTAAAACTACTGGCACAGTATTATGCTTGAACCTACTGGCAAGTTTTTCGGCATTTTTTCTTCATTTCAGGGTTCCTGGCACCCTCAGGAACTCCGTAATATGATTGAAATTGTTCATAACGACGGAAATATTGAGATTTTCCATAAAATACAAAACACTAGGGACTTTAATTTTGTTTAGGGATTTTTTTTATTGAAAGAGGTATTGTCACAGATTAGAAAATATATTTCTAATCTGTGGTATTGTGTAGTCTAGGAAGTGCCGGATAAAGCCACTGTGGGGTCCGTAGCAAATGTGAACAAGAGGCCCTTGATTTGAATTAAGTATTAAAGTATAGAATATAAAATAAAACAGCACATTTCCAAAAATACTTTCCGTGATTTAATCCGAGCAAATTTGGAGATAACACATATGTTCATTATATTGATGTCGTTTGATGTTCTTGTCCCATTGTGCTCCTTAACACATTTTTAAAACGCTTTAACGTTGAAAGAGAACGTTCTCCGCTGTAGTTGGTGATTATGAAAATCAAGTGAATGCGAAACACTATTCCAACATTTGGGAAACACGATTCCAATGAATTTTATGTCAACAGTTTATAAACTTGAAGTTCCTGAGCCTCGTGCTTTTTCTTTCTGCTGTCAATATCAGCAGCCACATCTGTTTTCAGCAGCTTCGCAAACTGCACCAGTTCATTGCCCAGACTGTCTTCCACATCGTCTAGGAAATAATTGACGATAGTTCTTTTAAGGATCTTTTCTGCCGAAGTATTCCAAATACACTAGTCACTTGATGGTAAGCTTCCATGCATTTAGCTAATGCAGACAATTACAACAATAAAAACATGAATTTCAAAACGTCCGGGTGTTTGATATTCCACAACTTCTTCGAATGTAGTAGAGCCTTTTTTTACGAGGTCTGTGAGTAGAGCTGCTGCTGAAATGGTCGTACTTTGTATTTCGCTTGGGTTTTCTTGAAGTCGATTGCTGATATTAATTCTTCACAGCCAATTAGGGCTTTGGCTTTTGCCTCTATATCTGAAAATTTGGATCGTATTGCTTGGAAGTAGCCTTGTAATGATTTATAAAGAGCGTACCTATCTCGTGTGAAGATCTTGATCGGATGACTGCAACGAAGCGTGCAAGTGTTCTAGAATTTCATTCCACGCTATAGTTATTATTCCCATTTAACTTTATTCATTTTCTATAGGTGGTATAAAAAACATCTTACTTGATAGTTTTTTTTACTTTGCGCACAGGCGCGAGGCCCCCCTCAGGCGTGGGGCTCGTAGCATTTGCTTACTGGCTAATTTGCTAACTGGTACTTGGTAGCATGCTAGCTGGCAAATGCGGCACTGAGTGTAGGGTTATTTCTTTGTCGGTGCACATTCGTTCCATGAAAAAGTTCAAAAGTAGAAATGATATTCAACCATTTTAACTGTTATGATTAAAATGTAACACATACCCACAAAACTGAAACAAAATACAAATTCTGTGATGTAACCATTGTAACCTCAAAGTATTCAGGCCAAGAGCATTTTAATCAGAAAGGTAATAAGGTTTGATTATCCGTGAAAGTTACCACTCAGAATATTTTCTACATCGATCAACTATTTGGCAACTAGGAAACGTGAAATATGCCATTTTTTTCTTAATTCAGGAAAATGATTTATTTTGAAATTAGCGCCATTTTGTGAGAAAAATCCCTAAAAAAAATTAAAGTCACTAGGGTTTTGTATTTTATGGAAAATCTCAATATTCCCGTCGTTATGAACAATTTCAATCATATTACGGGGTTCCTGAGGCTGCCAGGAACCCTGACATGAAGAAAACTTGCCGAAAAACGTGCCCGTAGTTTTAAAGCCAAAAGTTGTGTGGTGGCATGACTGAATCCTTATCCGAACTCCTCTATTCTCGCATTCGTCCAGTGTTGGCAACCGTACCTTATTTAAGGTACATGTACCAATTTTTGCGTCGTTGTACCTTGTACCTTAACAATGTGACTAGGTACGCTATTTGTACCATATTTCGTGTAAAATAAGAGGAACCACTTGACATGATGCTGAATAAGGTTACCGATACTGACTGGATGTACACGAAGTACACAGTACACGTAACATGAACACAACAAGTCCACAGGCACATATAAACGTGTATTGTGTTCTGTGCTCTGTGCCACAACTATATTCTATGATCACGTGTGACATGTGACAATTTTTAAAAGTCAGAAGTCAGACAAATGACAAGTGACAAACGTTGATTTTTATTATCATATTTGTATTTGTATAATCGCTTTTATCTTTCATTATTTATTGATATTGGTCTTGATCATGAATTCGGATTCATCGGACTCAGCTGCAGAGACTCCTAAGAAAAAAAATAAACGAGTACAAAAATTTAGGAAAGAGTGGATGGGTGAAAATCTTTTGAAGATGTGGCTGAAACCAGTTGCAGATGTTTTTAAAGCATTCTGTTCATTTTGTAATACATCGCTGAAAGCAGAGCTTTACTCCTTAAAACAACATGCTAAATCATCTAAACATAAGATGAGAGAAAGAAATATTGCTGTTATTTTTGTTTTGTTTTAGTTTATTTTTATAACCTTTTTGTGTTTTTGTGGTAGAGACTGAAACCAATGTACCTGTTGTTTTTGTTTTGTTTTAGTTTATTTTTATAACCTTTTTGTGTTTTTATTAACTCATTTTCTGGCTAACGTGTAGGACGGAAATATATTTGACAGTTATACTTTCGATTTTTTTTTAGTTCAAAACTCAATCCTCATCATAAACTGATTAAAAATAGAGAATTTGAGGTTACGTTCTCTGTTGATGCTTTGCTTATTAGTTTGTGTTTGATTGTTTGCCTTTGGATTTCTCTTTTATTGAAATGTTTGCCTTATTTGGCTGGATCTGCTCCGAATAAACATTAAACTTGTCATAATTTTGACAGAGGTTTGTTTTGGTTTTGAATCAATTTTTGACAAGAATGACATTTGACATTTGTGACGTCATGACTCCTCGTCTAGGGAAGATAGGAACGAACTTATTGGCATGTATTCCTTTATACGCATGCGCAAAATTGGTTATATCTTCTGTCACCTATAATGACGTCACAATTTAATGTACCTTATTTTTATCTGAGATACCTTATTTTCATTCGGTTGGTACCATATTTTCATCGCTCATGGTTGCCAACACTGCATTCGTCATAAATTGTCGACTGCATTTGACCGAGGGCTATTCTCGAGTCATTCGTCTTCCAATTCGTATACGAATAAAAGAGACAAATATACATATTTCATGTGTATTAGTGTGGAACTGTAAATAGAATTCGCATACGTCCAAACTCGAGAATAGGACCCCAAGTCCACAATTTCTCTATCAAAAATTTTCGAATGCGACATTTGAGAATAAGAATATTCAGATTTCGTTCGACAAAAAGCATATATCGCATGCGACAAAATATGTCACGGACCTCAACCGCTGCCGGAAGTCGAATATTAGCATATATCTATTAGATATATGAATATTAGGTAATAATTATCTTCTTAAATTTTTGGTGTTCATCAGGGTTCCTTGATAGGGGGGTTATGAAATGTCATCGATTTTGTCGGGCATATTGTTTTCGTCATTGGAGGGAAATTAAGGTGGCTATCCTGAAATTGGAGGCGCCAAATTTGAATTACACTAAAATATCCCATTTTGTTGGATTGAATTCGGTGGGAGTAAATTGAAAAACGTGCGAGTGATGAAAACATATTTGTATTAATATATTCCCTAGTTCGCGCAAGTATCTCGAAGACTTCTGAGAGTTTCAAAGTTGATGAAAATAACAAATTTTTAACATTTTTTATAGATTCTGAATGTTGGGCGTAGTTGATAATAATTATCAAATTGAATGAACTGATGAGAAAGTAAATTCTATCATATAAACAATGATTCTATACAAAGTATTGAGCCTTTTAAAAAAAGAAAACATGGAACAATCACATAATCTGAGATTTGAAATATATTTCAAAGATTCAAAGACTAATCTCAATTTATCTGTTGTAACACTAGTTGAATAAATTGCACCATTCAAAGAGAAATTCTTTTCATGTATAATGAAAGAAATCAAAACAACTCTCTTATGTTGACATAATTCCAGAACCTGAGGTGCAACAAGAAAGTGTGATTTGTTATATAATTGATCTCTATTTTTTCTAAAATGTGTGAATGTGAAATGGGGTAAATGATTAAAATGATAAATAGATAAATATTAATTCGTCCTTGAAGTTTACTCAAATATAAAAACTTATTAGACTATAGTCACTGTCATTCACCCTGCCTTGTTCACAAAACTAATTCACATTTCGTTGACAACATTTATAATATTCACAGAAATGATTTGAGTACTGTTATTTATGATATGAGTCAATGTTTTATTTTATAAATTTCGGTATCATTTACACATTGTTTCATAAATAGTAATTTACAATTTCTTTACGTAGAAAAAATTTAACATTTCTAAAATCCTAATTAAATGGCAAGTAGTAAAATTGTGCATATCTACTATTTTAAATAAAGCTGAACATATCATTTGTATTTGCAACATTCCATAATTTTGAGTTTGGATAGTTCTTACACTTGGTAATGGGAACTTTTCTTCTAATTTTATTTCTTCCTTCTGATAATTGTTGTACAATAGTGTTATTGCACAGAACTGTTCAATGAGTTTCTCATTTGTGTGAAGTTAGCCACACTTTTCTGGCCACGGTTTTTTGGTTTGAGGACATCTTAGGTGGAATTGAGGAGTGGCCGTCTGCGGTGTTGCCACATCGATTATTTTTCAGATAATTTGAAGTTTATCAGATTATTTGCTGCTAGAGAGGAGGGTAGCATTATTATTCTAGAAACTATTGAAATGTGAGATAGGAAACATGCAACTGTCCAAAAAATCCCGAATTGAATATGAAAAAAATAAAATACCAGTGGAAAGAGCATGAAAAACTCGATATTTCAAAATCGTTCAATTTTCAGTGGATGGCCGTCGAAGAGTTGCAAAAAAATAAAAATATTTTCTCGTGGTGGCCGTGGTGGTACAGTGTTTGCCTTTGGAGCGAAGAGTCGATGTTTCAAAGCCTCGCATGGTCATCGGTCTCGTGCATAGCATCACACGTTGAAAGGTACTGGCTGCGTCTTTCCCAGCTCACACAAGTCTCTCGAAGACTTCCGAGGGTTGCGCGTAGGGGTGCAATCGGTTGACGGAAATAACAATTTTACAATTTTAAATAAAACTATGTCAAGCAGGTACGGTGAACAGCAAACAAAAATACCACAAAAAATAAAAGTACCAGTGGAAAGAGCATGAAAAACTTGATATTTCCAAATTGTCAATTTTCAGTGGATGGCCGTCGAAGGGTTGCAAAAAAATTAAAATAATTTCTCTGGCTATAAAACTGTCAAGCAAGTACGGTGCACAAAAAACAAAAATACCAGTGGAAGGAGCATAAAAAAATTGATATGTCCAATACGTCAGTTCTCAGTGGATCGCCGTAAAAGAGTTGCAAACAAATTAAAATATTTTCTCGGGCTATAAAACTATGTCTAGCACGTACGGTGCACAAAAAATAAAAATACCAGTGGAAAGAGCATGAAAAACTTGATATTTTCAAATCGTCAATTTTAAGTGGATGGCCGTCGAAGGGTTGCAAAAAAATTAAAATAATTTCTTGGGCGATAAAACTGTCAAGCAGGTACGGTGCACAAAAAAACAAAAATACCAGTGGAAGTAGCATAAAAAAATTGTTCTCAGTTGATGGCCGTCGAAGAGTTGGAAAAAAATTGAAATATTTTCCCAGGCTATAAAACTATGTTAAGCAGGGACGGGAAAAATAAAGTGTAAAGAAGAACTTCAAAACTGCGAGTGGTCAGTTCTCTTTCCATGTTTTTTCAATTATATAACAAATACGGTAAAATCACTTTCAATATTTTTCCTCGTATGATCAAATTCGATTTTTTTTCCATATTCCTATAGTTTTTAACAAAATAAACACTTTTTGCGAAGAACATTTTTTTGATTGGAGTTACGGTTTACGCATAATCATATTATATGTTTACAATTTAAATTTTGTGTCTCACCTCAGAGAATACTTTCAGATCTCCCAAATGGACTGACTGACCTTTAAAATATCAGGCATCTCTGGCTCTGTGTACACTGCGTTTGCTTCCTTACTTCAGATTTGTGTTCTGGTTCCGTTGTTTCGAATTTGTTTTGATTTCTTTTATATCAGGAATATTTTGATTTTATTTAGGCATTAGGAATTTAGTTTGAATATCTTTTCTCGGATTTATTTTTGATTTTCTTTATTAGGAGTTTGTTTTGATTTTCTAGATTCAGAATTAGTTTTTATATTCTTCCTATAGAAATCTTATTTACTTTCTTCATTAAGAATATCTCTTAGTTTTCTTTATTCAGATATTATTCTGATTTTCCATATTTAGATAAGTTTTTTGCCATACATAAGTATATTGTAATAAAATGGCAGTAATAAAAACAAAGTTTCCAATCAGAGATCTGGCGGATTATTTGAATAAAAACTTTGATTTTATGAAATGTTCGATGGAAGATTTATGTTTATCCAGTGATATTGTTGAGAAAGCCACTATTCATCTGTTTTATTCGAATAGTAATAAATGCCGCAATGCTGTACTACATGTGCTGAAAAGAAACACTGGAAATATAAAGTCACTGCTCGTCACTCAAACTGTATCAGAACCGAAAGACAAAATTGACGCGAGGCTGAATATTCGAGAAACAAGAATTAATTGTATAAGAGAATATTTAATGAAACATAATATTACCCTCGATATTCTCACTCGAGAGGGTTATTTTAAGCCAACATCAATTTTTGCTAAAATAACTGTATTTATGGGCAAAAAAAATAATATTAAGAACCGAAAAGTGTGCTACAAATTTTGTAAAACTTACCTAAGTAGTTTTGAAAATAATTTACAAGATGATAACTCGGAAATTGTTGATAACAGCTTGTCTCATCAAATTATTCAACAATCAAATGAAAATTTTGGAAATTCTGTACGTAGCCCACAAAGTAAATTCGAAAATAGCGTGAGAATGATTTCATCAGATTCAGATTACTCGTATTCAGATATTTTTGGAAATTCTGCTGAGGGTGACATTAGAAATAGCGATATTATTTGGTCTTCAACACCTAAAAAAGCTAAGTGTCAAAATATTATCAACGCGTAGTCACTCAGGATACCACAATCAAGCATATAACTCCTGATTCTGAGGAAATTCCTAAGGAACTTTCTCATCTAAAAGACCATCAAGATCAAGATCGAGAAATTTTACCTCTAGCCTCCAAAAACATGGAAGATAAATATTTCAAGAGAATTTCTTACGATAAATGTACTATTAAAGAAGGAGAATTCCAGTTGTTGAAAACGGAGTATGATGTTGTATATGAGAACAGAAAACTTGTGGATGGGCTTTACCAATTCGTTATATCTAAAAAAATTAAATCTGTTAATAATACCTGCCCCCATTATATTTCAAACACCACCGTTATTTAAAAAAGACTGATACGATCAAGTTGTATGCTTACTGCCAGCACATATGTAAAAAGTTTATCTTAATAATCAAGAACGCTACCAAATTAAACTTAACGTCCCACACCGTAGAAGTTTACATCAATGTCGTAAATTTCAACCACATTAAAAACTTGGGAAAGCAACTAAGAGGGTTAGATAGAAAATTGGTAAAAAATAAGCTATTGTTTTCGAATCCATTGGATCAGCTTCAAAAAGATGTTTTGGTCGTGGATGAATCTACTGTTACAGTGCTCAAAAATAATGGAAATGTTAGATCTGATGAGGTATATAGGAAGGCAAAAGCAGAAATTACTTCCAAAAACGACAGACATCCAGACGACATGCAGGATTTGTTGTTAATTCAAAAGGATCACTCAGAATACATTCAGTTGGTAGGAATTCCATTGTTTGTTTTTATTTGGAGTAACGAGCAAAGTGATAAAAATTGTACGCTTCACCTGATGCAACTGGATCTCTTATCCGAAAGCCAGATAAATCTTTGAAACGGGTTTACTACTATGCTGGTGTAATTCAATTACCTAGAAATAACAGAGTCTGTCCTGTTATAGAAATGGTTTCTTGCGCACATGACGCGGGTTCTATTGGTTCCTGGTTATTAAAATTCAAAGCTTATTGTTTGTCGCACTCCAAAAAATGGCCTTTATTCGAATATGTCGTGGTTGACTTCAGCTTTGCATTTCTGAACGCCATACCAGTAGCCTGGAATTCTATGGAACTTAAAGATTACCTTGATATAACATTCAATGTTATTTCGAAGTCTGAACCATTTCCTCAGAATAAAATAAAAATTTGTATATGTTGCTTCCATATGTTCCGCATAATGTCCAACGATATAAAGGAACATTTTTCTGAGAGTACAACTCAGACTCATATTAAAGAAATTATGGCAGCAGCGTTTAAAATAAATAAATGGACTGTATTTTGTGAATGGTTCAAAAAGATGTACATAATTTTAAATACGCCAACGAAAACACCTCAGTTGGACTTGTGTTTCCGTTCGTTATTGAACATTTGTTGTGACGTTGAGGACTTTCTCAGCGATGCTGATTGTCTTCCACCAAAAAATTATGAGACTCTCAAAAGGATAGATCAATCCTGTAACGATTCTTCCTTATACAGATATAGTCCATTCTACAAATTCTTTCAAATAATTGCCCTTGATCAACAGGGAGTAGTCGTCCAAGACCCAAAAGATACTCATATAGATAATGTTTACTATAACCCAAATTATTTTAAACTGGTGATGCAAAAATATATTCCATATGTTTCTTTATGGAGCACATTATTAAATGAAAATACAAACAGAAAAAGTAACGCTCCTGTTGAAAGATTTTTTGGAATATTGAAAAATAACATTCTAAAAAAACAAATGGGTCAAAAATGCAGTCGGGTTTTAAGGAAAATAAGAAAATATGTACTTTTTGCCTACAAGGAAGAAAAACTCAAAATCAACAATAAAACAGTTAAACGAAATTCAAAAAGAATACGTGAATCCTCCGATATGGGTTTGGCATCGCAAGAGTTTTGGCAGAAGAAACAAAAAGACAAACAAAATAATTTTAAGGGAAGCACTCTACAAAAACTTTTGAATGCTTCCAATAACCGTGATGATACAATACACCCTTGTTTGTACTGCGATGTAGGTTTCTTAAATGTAACTGCCAAGTTGTTCTGATAATTGCGAAGGATGGGTTCATGAGTCTTGTGAAACAAACATCCCTGTTCATGAAGACGATCGTTACTATTGTAAATTTTGTCTAGCAGAGAAATCTGCAAATCAATTACGTATTGCAGGTTCTCCAAATGACAATTCAATATCCCAAACACCTCGATGTTCGGTGTTTTTTGATAAAGAATATAAAAAATCTCTCGAAGAACTGCTTGAGATTCAAAACAAAACCACCAATCAATCAGATTGTGAAATATGGTTTAATGAAAGACGAAAAAGAATAACGGCATCATTTTTTGGAAAAGTAGTTAAAGCAACTCGAGATTCAGTTCTCGAAAAATTAACTGTACAGATCGTTATTCAGCCAAGGATTAACACAATGGCCACTTCCCATGGCAAAATTAACGAAGAAAATGCAAGATTGGCATATGAGCTTCAAAAAAATATTCATTGTGAAAAGTGTGGCTTGGTTATCCATAGAGATAATCAGTATATTGCTGGATCACCTGATGGCTTGATCGGAACAGATGGAATTATCGAGATAAAATGTCCATTTAAAATAAGGAACATGAATCCTGATTTTGCCGTTAAGGAAGGACTTCTTGATTACTTTGACAAAACATCGGGTAAATTGAAAGTTTCTCATGAATATTATTACCAAATACAAGGTCTTTTAGAAATAACGAATAGAAATTGGTGTGACTTTATAATATATACTTTCAAGGGCATTAAGATTGAAAGGATTCAAAGAGACATCACTGTTTGGAATAATCTTCTATCGAAAATTAATCGTTTTTTTATTTCTATATGCTACCTTATCTAGCCGATGTTGTAAAAAATCCGATTATGTGCAAATGGAGAAGTGAAAAGTTTCCCAATATTTTAAATAATGGATTAGTCGCAGACCACACTTTTTATAAAAATCTCAGTAAAAACTATATTATTGCACATTTTGAGAAATTTCCAATACCTATTATTGAAGTCACCAGCGAAGATTTTCACATACTTTCAACAAAACAATGGCTAACCAATTTTCTTGTTGACATTTATTTGAATATATCAAATGAAAACTCCTTAGAATATCAAATTGTTCCTTGCTTATTAGCTACACGACTATTTTTGTTTTCTGCGGGTGAAAATCATGCAGATATTGGAAATTTTCAAGTGAACTCCAATAAACTAGTTTTACCCATCTTACAAAATTATTCGGATGTCAAACCAAAACCAAATCAACATCACTTCTGTCTCTGTCTGGTAAATATGGAAAAAAAGGAATTTATTTTTCTCAATCCGTTTGGCAGCACTTTGAAGGAAACGAATTCATATTTGAAGAAGTTCTTGATATATCTCCATTATTACAATAAGTTGAACAAAAACTCATTTGAACTTGAAAATTGGACATGTTCAGTGATAGAACATGACAAACAAAGAGACTCTTTTAGTTGCGGTCCGTATATTCTCAATTATTTTGAAAATATTGTTGATAACCGATCTCTTAAAAATAATGTAGACATTATTGAATTCAGAAACCATATGAAAACCGTTATTATTCAATGCTCGGATAACATGAAAAATAAATGTTTGTTTTGTGGAAGACTTACCAGAACAAAAGATGATACGACAGAAAAGTGTCACAACTGCCATAGATTATACCATAAAAGATGCAAAATCGATAAACAAAAGAATATTGAATCTGTTGATATTTGCGACTTATGCATGATGTATTGAAATTGTTGTCTACGTTAAATATGTGTATTTAAAGTGATGAAGAAACATCATCCGGTCTCTTAATTTGAATACTATTATTTACTTTATTTTAAAGTATACTTAAGTATTGGCGGCAAAACATGATGACTCTTTATCTCTAACCTTTCTCCTGTAATCTTTGTTTTGCAAATAATAATAATTTAAAGCCTGAGGAAATACTTCAATATTTTTTTACAATCCTTCTTCTGCCATCCAAACAGATTCGACCTGATGTCTCAGTATAGCCAAAGATTGGAGAACACACTGCGGTATAGCTTTTCATGCTCTTTCCACTGATATTTTTGTGTTTTGTGCACCGTACCTGCTTGACGTTGATTAATAGCCCGAGAAAATATTTTAATTTATTTGCAACTCTCTGGCGGCCATCCACTGAAAATTGTTGATTTGGAAATATCAAGTTTTTCATGCTCTTTCCACTGGTATTTCTATTTTTTGTACACCGTACGTGCTAGACATAGTTTTATAGCCCGAGAAAATATTTTAATTTGTTTGCAACTCTTTGACGGCCATCCACTGAAAATTGTTGATTAGGAAATATCAAGTTTTTCATGCTCTTTCCACTGGTATTTTTATTTTTTGTGCACCGTACGTGCTTGACATAGTTTTATAGCCCGAGAAAATATTTCAATTTGTTTGCAACTCTTTGACGGCCATCCACTGAAAATTGTTGATTAGGAAATATCAAGTTTTTCATGCTCTTTCCACTGGTATTTTTATTTTTTGTGCACCGTACGTGCTAGACATAGTTTTATAGTCCGAGAAAATATTTTAATTTGTTTGCAACTCTTTGACGGCCATCCACTGAAAATTGTTGATTAGGAAATATCAAGTTTTTCATGCTCTTTCCACTGGTATTTTTATTTTTTGTGCACCGTACGTGCTTTACATAGTTTTATAGCCCGAGAAAATATTTCAATTTGTTTGCAACTCTTTGACGGCCATCCACAGAAAATTGACGATTTAGAAATATCAAGTTTTTCATGCTCTTTCCACTGGTACTTTTGTTTTTTGTGCACCGTACCTGCTTGACATAGTTTTATAGCCCGAGAAAATATTTCAATTTGTTTGCAACTCTTTGACGGCCATCCACAGAAAATTGACGATTTAGAAATATCAAGTTTTTCATGCTCTTTCCACTGGTACTTTTGTTTTTTGTGCACCGTACCTGCTTGACATAGTTTTATAGCCCGAGAAAATGTTTCAATTTGTTTGCAACTCTTTTACGGCCATCCACTGAGAACTGACGTATTGGACATATCAATTTTTTTATGCTCTTTCCACTGGTACTTTTGTTTTTTGTGCACCGTACCTGCTTGACATAGTTTTATAGACCGAGATAATACGTTAATTTTTTTCCAACTCTTCGACGGCCATCACTGAAAATTGATGATTTGGAAATATCAAGTTTTTCATGATCTTTTTTAATTTTTGGGCACCGTACCTGCTTGACTTAGTTTTATATCCCAAGAAAAAAAAAATTTCAACTCTCTTACGGCCAGATTTGACGAGTTGGAAATATCAATATTCTTATGCTTTTTTTACTGGTATTTTAATTTTTTGTGCACCTGCTTGACATAGTTTTATAGCCCGAGAAAATATTTAATTTTTTTGCAATTCTTCGACGGCCATCAACTGAAAATTGACGATTTGGAAATATCAAGTTTTTCATGCTCTTTCCACTGGTATTTTTATTTTTTTTTTCATATTCAATTCGGGATTTTTGGGACAGTTGCATGTTTCCTATGTAACACATTTTAATAGTTTCTTGAGTAATAATGCTATCCTCTCTAGCAGCAAATAATCTAAAAAAAACTCCAAATTATCTGAAAAAAAAATCGATGTGGCAACACCGCAGACGGCCACTCCTCAATTCCACCTAAGATGTCGTCAAACCAAAAAACCGTGGCTAGAAAAGTGTGGCTAACTTCACACAAATGAGTTTCTCTCATTCTATGTAACATTGTTGTAAACAAGGGGTGGAAGGAGACTGTGAATCCTCATCTGAAATGGCAATATCAATCGTTTCGTAGCACCAGGAATAGAATATAACGAACAAACCATTATTTGATGGTAAACGATCAGCCATTGGTACAGATTCTAGCAAGTATCTCTCTATCTCCAATGGAACTCCAACAGATTGATACGATGTCACGGTGGAGAGACCAGATTTTTACCAACACGTATTGGTAGGAATAACTAAAAAGAAACACCAACATTATATCATATTTTCATTGCAGAAATATTGGCTTTCAACAGTTTCTATCCCAAACCAAATTGAGTTCTGTTTATCATTAGAACAGTTTGAACTCACCGTTGTTCTAAGCATTTGTCTTGACTTCTCATGTAGGAGAGATTCTTGAAGATTGGTTTCAAAATCTCTTTCATTAAAATGGTCTGAACAAATCCTGGAAAAATCAATGATCCATTGCTCATTTGATCCATTGCTGCTTTATTGTTCTTGGAGAATATATGGAACTACAATTTATCATCATGGTATGATGTAGGAATATTGTTACAATATTAACATGTAATTAACAACTAGCAATACAAAATACCAGAAATAGGCATAATATTTTATTATGATTTATCTGAGCCACGGGCTTTAGTAACTTTATTATTCGCAAATTGACGTAAATAATAAATATAACCATAGTTACCAATTTCAGGATAGCCACCTTAATTTCCCTCCAATGACGTATTCTCTCCCCTTCCTCAGTCTTCCCTTGTCTAAATGCTCACTTATTTCATAACCCCTTCCTATCATAAGATAAGAACCCTGGTGTTCATCAGGGTTCCTATAAGATAAGAACCCTGGTGTTCATCAGGGTTCCTTGATAGGGGGGTTATGAAATGTCATCGATTTTGTCGGGCATCTTGTTTCGTCATTGGAGGGAAATTAAGGTGGCTATCCTGAGATTAGAGGCGCCAAATTTGAATTACACTGAAAATCCCATTTTGTTGGATTGAATTCGAAACCAATCGGTGGGATTAAATTGAAAATCATGCGAGTGATTAATACATATTTGTTATTAATATATTCCCTAGTTCGCATAAGTATCTCGAAGGCTTCTGAGAGTTTCAAAGTTGACGAAAATAACAAATGTTTAACATTTTTTATAGGTTCTGAATGTTGGTCGTAGTTGATAATAATCATCAAATTGAATGAACTGATGAGAAAGTAAATTCTATACAAAGTAATGAGCCTTTTAAAAAAAGGAAAGGTGGAAGAATCACATAATCTGAGATTTGAAATATATTTCAAAGACTATAATCTCAATGTATATGTTGTAATACTAGTTGAATAAATTGCACCCTTCAAAGAGAAATTCTTTTCAGTCTGTTATGAAGATACTGGACTATCAGTGTTTTTATATTTCCTAAACTATAAATGTTTCAATTTGTCAATGTCACTTAGATATTTTTTCAGTAGAACAATCGACAATATTATTATATACATAGAAACTGTTGAATTCGAAAATAAAAAACTTTACAAATCAATTTGCAAAAACTTTAAATAAAAACTAAATTTCAAAGAAAATAACCAAGTAATCCCTTGGTTACAAACATGGTCCTTTAGAGCAGGATTGCAGCAAGAGTGTAACTTCGTTGATACGAGACTTTTCTGCAAATCAGTACTGGAAGCAGTTCCAATCGTCTTCTCAGTCTAAAACAAGTAAATACGTGGGTGAGTCCTCTCCAATTCCTTTCCAAGTTCCAATTCCTTTATATTTACCACTGCCAATAGTCGTTTTGTCGGTACACGTGTAATTTTCCTCGAAAAATGAGTGACGAAAAACAACTTATTCGCAAACGTGCTTCGTTGATATCTTGTTTAACAGTTTTTTCGAACTATTTACGCGATGACTTTGAAATTAAATTAACCACTCCTAGTCCCAAGTTAGAGGAAACACAGTTCTTAGATCTCCAATGTCGAATGAGTAGGTTGGAATCATTAATAAATGAATTTGAAGAAACGCAAGGTCAAATTGAACAAATAACAGAAAATATTGAAGATCAATTTCTGGAAAGAGAACAATTTGAAAAAATATATTTCTCAAAAATGGCTTTAGCTCAAAAAATCTTAAGAGATCATATACTGAAATTCAATTTAATTCTCCAACCAATAGTATACATCCGAATGATGTTCAAAATAATAATTCTCTTCCAGTGGTTGATAAACAAAACATAAATAGCATAGGGAAACAGGGGGCACGGTGTTACACGGGGTACAGTGTTAAACTACGCGCCAACTTTTTAAATTTGAACTGAAAACCGTACCGCCGTCACTGTCGACACTTCCCATCATTGTTTGTAGAACAGTGTGACCATATGTGGCAGGTTCCTGCCATTTTGGCAGGATTTGCCTCTTATTTTAGCCTTTGGCATGATCAGTTGACGTTTTATAAAACTTGGCAGTTTTTGGCAGTATTGGGTTATTGAAAATAAATTTCATTATGGCAACACAAAATGCCGGAAATGGCAACCCTGGACACGTCGCGAGCATGTATGCATGTGGAATGTGGGCTTGGCGGCTTGGGGACCTTGGGGTTAGGGTCGGGGATTCCCCTTCCTCCTACTTCTCGTGTTATCGTGTTATGTTTGTATCGCATTCGATCAACAACTTTAATACTTTGTTTATAAGGTTGATAATCATAAAACAACGAGTAGGGGATTCCCTCGTACTTCTCCTGTTATGTTTGTTTTTTGTTTGGCATTCAATTAACAACTTTAATACTTTGTGTATAAGGTTGATAATCATAAAACAACCAAACTATTCATAAACACGAGTTTATACTTTATGGTTAGAATCTGGTGGTAGTAGTAATTCGAATTATCTTCTAAGTGTTGACAATTTTTGGGGTGCTGTCGGCAAAATGCGTTATTGTAATAGACAATTTAAATATGCAAATATTGCAAATTTCGCAAAGGGACGCTATGCTTACCAATGTCCAACGCTGCATGCGAAAGAATATTTTCTAAAATTAATTTAATAAAGACTAAAACACGAAACAGATTCATTAACAAACATGTAGAGTCTATCTTGCATGTGAAACAAGGTATTGGCGAGCATGGCGATTGCACTGCATTCATACCAACACAAGACACGTTGAATAGAATGAATAAGTCCATGTACAAAGATGCGGAAAGTGAAGAATACGATGCTAACTGCAATATTTGATTTTATTTTAATAAAAATATAGCGTATATATGTATGTGTATTTTTACTTTTGTTGGTTTATGAAAACGGTAAATAAAGTTGGTTAAGTTGGCAACATTTAGGCATTTTTCACTACAGACGTTGGCAGGGTTTGGCAGGTTTTTAACCAAAGTAAGGCAGGATCTGTAATTTAGAGATGGTCACACTGTTGTAGAACGCTAAAGTGCATTGAAGCAGAAATATAACCATTTTCAAGTTTTTTTAACAGCAAAGTAAGTATATCATATGTTTAAAAATATGTTTTGTTGGTCTGTAGATAAATATTACAAGTTGTTTTGATATTTGGAATCATAAACACATTAGTTAGCACAATATAAACATAACCTAAAAAAATTGTCCAATGTCAGAATTTATATTTGAATAAGAAAACGGCGTTTGTGGCACAGTTTTACAACTGATAGAGGGGTACAGTGTTATACTGTTTTGTATGTGGGGCACACTGTGACACTAACTTTTTTAATTAGAAAACATTGAAACTCGTTAAGTCGGCACCTACCTATATTACAATCAATTGAAGGTATATTTTTATATTCTTTTCAGAACTAATAAAATGGTACGTAATAGAAATCAGACTCGAAAAATAGCCGTTTTTACTGAGGATATGATGAAAACTGCAGTTCTAAATGTTGTGGATAATGGGTGGTCATTAAGGGCAGCAGCAATCCAAGCCAATGTAGTTCATATGACTTTAAAAAGGTATGTTGACAAATATAAAGCTTTGTCTGAAGAGGAACGTACACATTTTCGATATACGCCCAACTATGGAGTCAATCAAGTTTTCTCTAAACAGCTAGGAGACTTATTAAGAGATTATTTTATTACAGCTTGTAAAATGCACCACGGCTTAACTAGGAAGAATGTAATGCAATTTGCGTATGAACTTGCGGTGGAAAATAATCTGAAATATCCAACATGTTGGAATACTCATAAACAGGCAGGGGAGGACTGGTTATATGGTTATATGAAACGATATCCTGAATTATCTATACGAAAACCTGAGGCCACCAGTCTGAGTCGTGCAACCAGTTTCTACAAAACTAATGTTAACGAATTTTTTGATAACCTAGTCAAAGCTTTTAAGAAATTTCCTAATGGTCCAGCTCCAGAAAATATTTATAATTTAGATGAAACAGCACTTACTACCGTACATAACCCTCCCAACGTCGTAGGACCAAAGGGATTAAAACAAGTTGGGCAGGTAACTTCTGGCGAAAGAGGTGTGTTGGTGACGGCATGCTGTTTTATAAACGCAATATGGAATTCTGTACCACCTTTTCTTGTGTTTCCCAGAGTCAATTTTCAGGACAGAATGTTGAATGTTGCACCTCCTGGATCTGCAGGGGCAGCTGCCAAAACAGGTTGGGTTAACGGTGAAGTTTTTATTGATATATCTACATCTACAACGTTTCACAAAATCCTCATCAGAATCTCACATACTGCTAATTATGGATAATCATGAGTCGCATATTACAATTGCGTCATTGGAATTCTGCAAGTCTAACGGAATTATACTACTGACTTTACCGCCACACACAAGTGGTAAACTTCAACCATTAGATAAATCGATGTATAAGCAGTTAAGAACACATTTTAATAAAGCTTGTAATGACTGGATGATAATGAATCATGGAAAAACGATCACCATATACCAAATAGCTGAGCTCTTGGGAAAAGCATATCCTCTCGCATTCATTCCAAATAACATTACCAGTGGTTTTAGGTCGACTGGCATTTGGCCATTGAACAGGCAGATCTTTTCAGATGACGATTTTCTAGCATCTGCAGTAACAGATAGAACGCCTCCTGTACAGCAGATCACGAACGAAGCAGATGAGATACCAGTACAAGTTACTATTGGAACAGCTGAACCTGAAGCAGAGTTTAACGAAACTCCCGAGACACCACAGCAAGTCCAGGATAAACAAACTGAGAAGACACCCTCAATGGCCTCATTTCAGCTTCCGTCATGTTCAACATCATCAGAAATGCCTTCTACTTCGGTAAAAGAGTCCTCATTAGTTTTGCCACAACAAGTTCATCCTTATCCCTGAGCAGAAGCTAGAAAGGAAAACAAAGGAAAGAGTAGAAAGCGTAAAAGTGCAATCTTAACAGACACACCTATTAAAGACGGAATAATAGCTGATTTAAAAATTAAACAAGAAAAAAACGGAAAAAAGATGTCTAAAAAAAGTGGTCGAACAAAAATGTCTACATAAACGGATGCAGAGGCCAACATCAGCTTCAGAAGATGAAGTCTCGAATATTGAAAATGAAATCGTCGCAAAGCGACAAAAATCAGTGAAAAGAAATGTTTTTCAATCAAAGAAACCAAATATTAAAGAAATATCCGATTCAGAAGAATCTGAAGGATCTTACTCATGCGCAGATACTGAGTCCAGTATGGGATCTTTTATAAGTGCAGATGGAGATCCATCAGAAGCAAATGACGATGATAACAAGGAAATTAACATTGGAGATTATGTTCTCATTAAAGAGGGTGTTTCTAAAGGCCTTGAAGTAATGTCCATTGGATATGTTAATAACAAAACCGAAACTACGGTGAACGTAACGTACATCCGCCGTTTGTTTCCTAAGTTTATATTTGTTCCTGCTGATTTAGACTATGTTTCTGATATTTCCCAAGTTTTTATGAAATTACCAGCCCCCAAACCTTCAGGCCAGACAGCAAGAAGAAGTGAAATGTTAGTTTTTCCGGTATATTTTCAGGCATACTATAATGTATTAAAATAAGTCTTATTTGGGTACTATGTAAAGTGTTGAAAAATAAATTTTCCGATTACAGCTTTTCACTTATCTCCTATTTATCCCTCAAGTAACAGTGTGCCCCATAGCATGCAACACTGTTCCCCACTAACGGGGCACACTGTTATAATTGTAGTTGTTATACATAATCATTGTCCCAGTCTAGAAATAAAAGTTTTTCTTTCACTTGATTATCCTGAGACATGGTCCTATCAGGAACAAATCATTTGGTATCGGAAAATTCACTGTGAATAAAATAGCGCCAGAGTAACAAGAAAAAAATATTTTTATGTAACACTGTGCCCCCTGTTCCCCTACAGGGTGTTCGATTACCGTTGATAGATCTTCCAAAGTTTGGTGGAAAATACGATATGTGGTTAGAATTCCGTGATACTTTCGATTATCTGATCCATTCAAATGATACCTTGTCGCCTATTCAGAAATTCCATTACTTACGTGCATCTTTAACAGATAATGCTGCACAAGTTATAAAATCGTTAGAATTTTCTACATCTAATTATGCAGTGGCATGGTCCATTCTTTGTGACAGATAGGTACAATAATACTCGAGTGATAAATCAACACGTTCGAGAATTGTTCAATTTGGAATCTATTCCAAAAGAGTCTGCAACCAAAATTCGTTTACTCATAGACAATTTATCGAAACATTTACGATCCCTTGAACAATTGAAACAACCTGTTGATCAATGGGATACACTCATCATATATCTAGTGAGTCAAAAACTCGATGCATTCACATTACGTCAGTGGGAGGAACATAAATCTGATTATGAAATACCAACTTTAAAAATATTTAAATCATTTTTAAAAGCTAGAGCCGATTTACTTAAAACTATTAACGCAGATAGACATCAAGGTAGTGAATTTAGGCTAGATAGCAATAGTGGTAAAATGAAATTAGGTGTTTCAAAAAATTTGCTAGCAAGTAGTAATGTTTGCTCCTATTGCAAAATGAATCACTTTATTTATAATTGTGACGAATTTAAGAAACTTCCTGTACATGAAAAAATTGAATTTTCAAAAAAGGTACATCTGTGCTTGAACTGCCTCAAACCTGGACAACAGAATAGGTTATGTCGATTGAGTGGTTGTTCAAGATGTCGTTATAAGCACAATACTTTACTTCATATTGATCAAAGCAAAACTGAATCCCAAGGGGCAGCGAGAAGCCAAGTTGACCAAAATAGTGAAAATGCTACAAATGTCAATCCTAGCATAAATTTGTCTTCTATGTCTAATCAACATGTTTTGCTGTCAACTGCCTATATTAAAATCTTTGACAATAAAAATATTTCTCATACAGTCGGATCACTTTTAGACAGCGGAAGCCAGTGTAGTTTTATAACAACTGATGTATGTAGGAAATTGATTTCTCGGTTTCCGGTTTAAATCAATCTATTCCAAAAATAAATGAACGTTGTCTTGTACAGATTGCTTCTCTTCACAATGAATTTAAATGTGAATTACAGTGTCTAGTTTTGTCTGATATTACCGGTTCTGTTCCAAATATCAGACTCAATATTTCAAATCTGGATTTACCCAGAAACATAAAGTTGGCTGATCCAAGTTTTTATAGCCCAGGAAAAGTTGATATTTTGATAGGTGCTGATATATTTTGGACACTCTTATGTGTCGGTCAATTCAACTTAGGTACGGGTAAACCCATATATTACAAAAAACAAAATTTGGTTGGGTTATTTCCGGTCCAATTTCTACATATCATAACAAAGTGTCTATTTGTCACATTTCTACAACTTCCGATATCCAGGAACAACTTTCTAAATTTTGGGAGTTAGAGGAATGTTCTGATACCAAACGTTCTCTATCTTCTGATCGAAGAACGTTTTTGCGAAAATCATTTTGTTGAAAATTCCTGTCGATTATCTGATGGGAGATTTCAAGTGTCGATTCCATTCAAGGAAAACTTGAGTGAATTAGGCGATTCTTATGATATGGCTTTGAAAAGAGTTTTATCTTTGGAGAAAAAACTTCAAAGAAACACTTCATTTAGAGACAAATATATTCGTTATATGTCAGATTATGAGACTATGGGATATATGTCAAAAGTCAAAGACTTCGACCAAAACGAGGTTTCTTATTTCATACCGCATCACGGTGTTGTACGTGACAATAGTCTAACAACAAAATTACGTGTTGTTTTTAATGCTTCTGCGCCAACAACTGGACTGTCACTAAATAATGTGCAAAGACTGCAAAGTGCAAATGATAGGTGCAACGATACAAGATGATCTTATTTCCATCATCATACGTTCTTCTTCTTCTTCTATATTTTTGGCCTTTTCTCCTAGAGAAATTAGCCAGGTCGTCTCCTGGTTTTTGTTTTGTTACGTTTTTATTTTTGAGGGCCACCGTAAGGTGTGTCTGAGATTTACTCACACCCTCTGTAAGTGTATTTTTGTTGCTGTAAATATTGTGGGGGGTAGGTATTAATAGACAAAGATCACAACAAAGGACACATTTAGACTCTTCTCGCTCCCGGGCAACGGAGGAGCTTAACACAACCGAAATGTTGCCTCGGTAAAGGACCCAGGGTCATGAAAGATAGGATCTGTAAGGAAGAATATAGAATATAAATTGATTTTATTGTGGTTGGTACATTTTATGAGTAATTTAACAATGTTAAAATTAAGGTTTGCAAGTACTATTTTCATGTTAAATGGGGTACATAGGCCGTTTTTTCTAATTTCTTCATAAAGGTCCATCTGTGCAATTCGATTTATGGGGCATTGGAAAAAAACATGATCAAGATTTTCGGTTTGTCCACATTCACAGTATTTATCGTCTTTCACTCCTATTTTGTGTAAATGTTCTGCTGTTAAACAGTGTCCGGTTCTCATTCGGATTATAGTAGTTATATGCCTTCGGTCTATGAATGGAAATTTGGAATACCAAGGTTTGATCGGGAATTGGTTTTGTATATCAACATACCATTGTCCTTTCTGTTTACCTATGTTTGTCCATTTTGCGTTGTGCTCACCTTTAATTTTAGTTTTCAGAATTGGTAATAATTATGTTTATCAACTTTGAGCCTCATAGGGATGTTTATAGACCGTCAGATACTGACAGATTTAGGTGCCCCATTTTCACATACAAGCCTCGAATAGGGTTGAGAAGTACATCGATGTTGAGTAAAATGGAGGGATATTTACGAGTGGCTCCTGGGGATAACATATGGAAAATTCGATTTTTCATGGAAAATTCGATTTTCCATATTTTAACGCGAGCCGTGTTCACCTAATCATTAATTAATAGAACCTGGCTTCAGAAGATCAAAGGCTTGAGTGTTGAAGGTGGCTAAAGGGTTGCTGTAATCTTGTAAAGAAAAATCGAGATTTTAACAGGTTTTCCCACGCAAGCCCATCGAAACCATGAAAACCTACATCGTCACTAGACCGAAAAACATAATGGCTTGAGTGGCGTGAATGGAAAAGTAGATTTTGTCGTCGTAAAATTTAATGGAAATTCTTTTTGATTTTTCCATATGTTTTCCCCACGAGCCACTCGTAAATTTCCCTTAATTTTACTCAACATCGACTTACTTTTCAACCCTATTCGAGGCTTGTATGTGAAAATGGGGCACCTAAATCTGTCACTATCTGACGGTCTATTAGGTTTCTACCAACATTGGCCAATACATCTGCTTGTTCATTTCCTGGGATTTTCGAATGGCTTGGTATCCAAGCAAGAGATATAGTTGTATTGTTATCATTTAGTTCAAGTATCAATCTTTCTGTCATTAGGCAAGTATAATAATTTTTTGCATCAATTTTAGTTCGGCATAGTTTACTCAATGCACTTTGCGAATCTGTAAAAATTATGTTGTTGGTCAAACTTCTGTCAGCACATATCGAACACCCTTTATTTATTGCTGTTATTTCTGAGCTACAAATATCTAAAATGTCAGGAAGCCTGGTAGTGTAATTGAGTGGTATTTCTGGGATATGTACCCCAAGCCCCGTTCGGTTATTGCCTTTGGAGGCATCAGTGTATATAAATGTGTGAATCCGTTTGTAATTTTCTGTTGCTAATAAAAATTCGTGTTTGTTGTTTGTTGTTTTTTTTATTGATAAATTAATTGTTTTCAGTTGTCGAGTTTGTATTTCGTAATCAAATTCAAAGCAAGGTAAGGTTTCACTAGTATGGATTATATTCATGTATGGTTGAATATACTTGTAGGCCTCCACTAAATATGGAGTTTGTTTCCCATACCAGTAGCCCTTATCTAAATCACAATAATTGTTAATTGTTTCTACTAATAATACTAAAGGATGATTCTTAAATGCCATTATTTTTGTTAAAAATTTGGTTGCTAGCCATTTACGCCTGAACTCTAGATTAGTTTCAGCTGTTTCTCAAGGTATATTTCAGTGGTTTCTCCTAACAGTGCATTTGTTGGCGTTGATTTCATGCATCCCAAGATTAGCCGAAGACCCTGGAAGTGGATTCTGTCTAGTTTCTTCAAGTTTGCTTTACTGGTTGGTTTTATAACTATGGATCCAAAATCTAAATGGGATTTGACTATGCCGTTACATGCCATTTGCATTGTAATTGGATCAGCTCCCCACCAAACCCCGCTAAAAGTTCTTATAATGTTTATTCCTTTGGATGCTTTTATTGAAATATTCTGAATGTGATTGTCCCATTTTAAATGTTTTGTAATAGTAACCCCTAAGTATTTAACGTGAGTTTTATGAGGAATGTTTTTGTTGTCAATATTAATTTCTGGGGGGTTGTTTTTCAGTGGTCCTTTGATAAAGCACATTGCTTCACATTTGTCCAAGGATAAACTGAAGCCATGTTCGTACATCCATTGATTAATTATCTCTAAACTGATATTTATATTGTCGGTCATTTGTTCAAGGTTTTTTCCACGAATTAGGAGTGATAGATCATCTGCATATCCTAGTAGAGTAATATCGTTTAATATTTGTTCAAAAAGCGATGTTAAATAGATGTTGAATAATAAGGGGCTCAGTGGAGACCCTTGTGGTAGTCCGGAATTAGTAGTTTTTGGTCCGTATGTTTGCCCATTTTGATCTTTTATGAAGATTTCTCTGTTGTCTAGGAGTCTATGGATTAGGTTGCAAATTTCTCTGGGTATGTCCAGTCGTAATAAGTACTTGTAGAGTAGTTGAATGTTGACATGGTCATATGCCGCTCTTATATCGAGAAATACTGCAAGGGTGTGTTTTGACTGAAGGCTAATTGAACATATGAAGTTATAT
The DNA here is from genome assembly GCA_944452925.2 of Chrysolina oricalcia. Classification (NCBI taxonomy): domain Eukaryota; kingdom Metazoa; phylum Arthropoda; class Insecta; order Coleoptera; family Chrysomelidae; genus Chrysolina; species Chrysolina oricalcia. Next base: position 43,083,623 of record OX101815.2, on the reverse strand, counting down.
ATGCTATGTTGTCGTTGATTCCCATACCGCGTCTAAAACCTGTTTGAAAGAAGGAGAATATTTTTTTGTTCTCAGTTATCCACTCTACCCTGTTTTTAATCATCGATTCCAGTACCTTACAAACACATGACTCCAGTATCAAAGATCTGTAATTTTCTGGCAGCAATGGGTCGCGGTTGGTTTTTAGAATCGCTAGGACTGTCTGTTGTTTCCATGTATTAGGAATCATCTCACCCATTAAACATTTGTTGTAAATGTTGAGTAATTGTTCTAAGTTTTGGTCTGGTAGGTTTATAAGCATAGAGTATGATATGTCATCTATGCCTGTTGCTGTGTCTTTTTTTCCTAACAGGCTATTTTTCAGTTCTGTTATAACAAATGGCTTTATTTCCCGACTTGGTTGTTCTAGGTTAAATTCCGGTTGTATATTACATTCCGGAGTATATTAATGGCTATAGGAGTGTCAGGTAGATTCTTTCTAAAGTTCGTGAATTTTGGGTCTGAGAATTTTTTCACCGTGTTCCAAATATAAGTTGGGTTAGAATTTCTATTCAAAGTGGAACAGAACATTTTAAATTTAGTTTTTTTCTTATTTTTCAAGAAACGAGTGGTGATAGCTATCGTGCGTTTAGCTTGTAGGTAATTCTCTAGTGTGGGATTTGTTTGGAAGTTATCTAGGGCCAGTTTCCTTTGCAATATTTTCTGCGTACATTCTTGGTCCCACCAAGGACTTCTAGGTTTAGAGTTATTATTACTAGTTTTTAGCGGTATTGATTCCTGTGCTGCGTACTCTATTGTGGAAATGAAAGTGTCATAATCTACATCTATAGAGTTGTTACATTCTAATATTTTATTTGTATATAACGGCCAATTGGCTCTTCGAAAGTTCCTGCGTTGAATATATTCTGTGTTAATTTTATAATTGTTATTATATGTGTTTGGAGCGATTATGCAAAGGGTCGGAAAGTGATCACTGTTACCACAGTCTTGGAGGACTTTCCAGTCTGTGTATGGTGCCAGTCGAGAACTTACCAATGTAATGTCGACTGGGCTGGGATTTAAATGTGGAGGTGTCAGTCTTGTCGGTGTTCCATCATTTTGTATTACTAGGTCAAATTCATCTACTACTTGCATAATAACTTCTCCATTCAAATTATTCGCATAGCTACCCCAAACCTGATGGTGCGCGTTCAGATCCCCCATCAAAATAATTTGTCCTTCGAGTGGTTGTAGTATTGTTTTCAACAAGTTGAAATTTATTCTGTTCTGTGGAGTTAAGTATACGTTAATTATGTTAATGTCCTTGTTTACCCCCATATATTGAAACTGATTATTTTGTAGATTGGTGTTTGAATGTATTACCGTGTATTTGATGTCAGTCTTGATCATTGTTGCTATACCTCCGTACCCATCGTTCCGATCTTTGCGGATGATGTCATAGTTTAGGATTCTCAATTGATTGTGAGTTTTCAACCAAGTTTCGTTTAAAAGTATAATATCAGGGTTGTGTTCTCTGATTAGAGTTATCAGATTATATCTATTTGAATTTAGGCTTCGAATGTTCCATTGTAGTATTAGTAGTTTATGCATGTTTATTTTTTGTGGTTTGTTTGTGTTTTTGTTTTTTAGTATGAGCTGCAATCTGATTGGTAGTCCATTCTATCATATATTCCCGAGGTTGATTGTTCCGTGTACTCTTGACACGGAATGTTTTTATTTTTTTGTATGTGGAAGTTTATCATTTTAACAAATTGATCTTTATAAGAGTCTGAAATTCTAGTGAATTGATTAAATATAGACTGTACTATATCTGTTTCGCTGTCTTTATGAGGGGCACAAGTAGGCGCGGGGGCTATGGTTCTCTCCTGAAAACTTCTCTTTGGGGGTCTTCCATTAGGGTACAATAGCTGACTATTATGACTTTCTCTATCATAGCCTTGTGATTGAGTGTTCATTCTTTTCTTTGGTGTATTACTTATTGCTTGTTGATATGTACGTTTATTTCTAAAAGTATTTTCTGTATTAGCTGTTTGCCTTCTTTGTCCTACCGTTATTCTATTGTCTATATTTTGTCGCCTTCTAAGTTGTGGAAAATCCTGAGGGTGGAATGAAAATTCAACGTCATTTGTATAAGTTTTTGGGCATGATTCATTTGCTTCAAAATATGTTAGATTTTCATATGCCTTTAGTTTTTTTATTGCTTTTTGTCTTAAGTATTCTTCACATGTTTTAGATGTAGACTTATGTTCTGTACTTTTACAGTGAATGCATTTAATTCGACAGTTATTTTCCGTTTCATCTCCATCCTCAGCACCTTCATGATTTGATCCACAAATGAAACACTTATTTTTCCCCTGCATTGTGTTTTAGTATGACCAAATAATAAACAAGAAAAACATTGTGTTACAGGTGACACATATGGGACTACTGGCATGGGCATTGAATACAAATGGACATATCGAGGTAATATTTTTCCCTCAAATGTGAACAGAGAACGGTACCTGTGGGTACATATTCACTTTTATCAGCTGATACAACTTTACGATTTAATCGTTTCAACTCAATAATTACTGCATCTCCAGAATACATGGACAATATCTGATCAGTGCTAAATGACGGGTTGATGTGTTTTACAATACCTTTACTTGTAACTTGGTTATAAGGGATATATATATATATATATATATATATATATATATATATATATATATATATATATATATATATATATATATATATATATATATATTATATATATATATATATATATATATATATTGTAGCCTTTGTTTTTTAGCAACTCATTATTGACAAATTTATTAGCAGATTCGTAATTTGTGAATTCAGTGCCTATTCTATTTTTACCTTTGTTTCTAATGTTCCTTACATCAGTCAGTTTTAAGTCAAATATTTCCTTTGCTATGTTCAAATGATTGTACTTACCTATATGATTCCCAGATTTTTCGGTAGATTCCATATGAACTAAGAACGGGCCATAATCTTCAGCTTTGTAGTAAAAAGTTATCCTTTTTTGTTGGCTTGTTAGTGTTTCATTTTCATTTTTTTCCTGAGTGTTTTGAGGTTGACCTTGAGGGTTATTATCATTTGTTTTTGTAGGTGTTACTCCAATGATATCCAATAGTTGATCTTTATTAATATTTGGATTCTCGTTATCATGATCAAGTTTCTTTTTCCCCAATGCAAACTAAGGTTGTAATATTAATTATCGAAACTCACCAATAGCAAATAGTTGTAATTAATAGATATCAGGAAGGAAGGGTTAATTATACAGAGGATAAGTAGTATTAGTAAACCACAAAGTTTTCACTAGAAAACCACTGTTTGCTAATTTCACTCGTCGTACGCACGTCCTGTCAGAACCAAGGTAGCGACAGCACTCATCATCATACGTTTTCGAAAACATAATTTTGTTTTGACAGCTGACGTTGAAAAAAATGTACTTGCAGGTGTGTATTGGTGATTGAACCGAGTCAAAGGCGTTATCAAAGAATTTTCTGGAGATCAAATCCATCTGAACCTATAAATATCTATAATTTGAATACTGTGACATTTGGAATGGCATCTTCTCCATTTTTAGCTATTTGAAGTGTACACCAAATAGCAATCGATTATGAGAAACAAGAACCAATTATTTCAAGAATTATAAAACGCGATTTTTATGTTGATGATTTGTTGACTGGAGCGAGTACATTAAAAGAAACTGTATATATTTGTGATAAATTATCAGCCATTCTCGATAGTGCTTGTTTTCCACTTCGCAAGTGGTATTCTAATGACAAAGGAATCATCCAACATTTGAAAACAGAATACCCAAAATCTGATACAATTCATATTGGACCCACCGAGTGTGCAAAAACTCTTGGTTTGATATGGTCTTGTTCGTCTGATGAGTTGAAGTATAAGTTCAGAATACGAGCATAAACGAATTACCAAGCGAGTCATCCTCTCAGGTATTGGACAAATATTCGATCCTCTTGGTTTATTAGCTCCTTGTACTATTATTGCAAAAATGTTATTGTAAAGAATATGGCTCCAAAAACTGGCATGGGATGAATCTCTTCCAGCAGACATTCACTCCAGTTGGTTGAAATTCAGAAATGAACTTCATTTACTAAATCGATTGTCAATTCCAAAACAGGTCTTGTGCCATGGACCTGTGAATTTAGAATTACATTCATTCTCGGATGCATGCCAATTTGCCTTCGGTGGTTGTGTTTATATAAAATCTACAAACGCAAAAGGCGAATGTTTTGTATATCTAGTGTGCGCTAAAAGTAAAGTTGCACCATTGAAGACGATAACCATTCCACGACTGGAATTATGTGGAGCATTGCTGTCATCTAGATTGGCAAAAAAGGTTATCAGCTCTATAGAACTAAAATTTGATCGTTGTGTATTTTGGTCAGATTCTACAATAGTATTAGGATGGGTTAAAACTGCCCCTAATCTTTTGAAGACTTTTGTGGGCAACCGTGTATCGGAAATACAAGAAATAACTGGGTTATATGAATGGAAACATGTGCCAACTAGCAGTAACCCTGCTGATTTATTATCGAGAGGTGTGTACCCATCCCAACTGGAAGAATTGAACTTGTGGTGGCATGGACCTTTCTGGTTATCAGAGAAAGATTCATGCTGGCCGGCATTCATATGTAAAGTTGAACAATTACCAGAAATGCGCGATATTGAAACTATTTCATTATCTGTGGCACATGTCAAACTTTCATTTCCATTTAAGAATTTTTCAAGTTTGATCAGATTAAAAAGAGTAGTTGCTCAAATTTTTAAATTTTCATTTAACTGCAAGAAGCCCATATCAGAAAGGAAAATTTCTCTGTCATCATATGACATAGAAAATGCTTTCTTTCGATTACTCAAAATCTCTCAAAATGAATCTTTCACACACGAAATATCAATTTTACTTAACAAAAAAGAACTGAATTCAAAGAGTAGCATATGTAATTTGAACCCATTTATCGATGAAAATGGGCTAATGCGCGTTGGTGGTCGATTAGAAAATTCGGATTATGATTACGAAAAGAAACATCCTATATTTTCTTCTTCGCACCATCTAACCAAATTGATATTTTCTTTCGAACATGTTCGATTGTTGCACGCTGGTCCACAGTTATTGCTATCCTCAATTCGAGAATTATTTTGGCCAATTCGCGGTCGTAATTTAGCTAAGTAAACTGCGTGTTTGCGTTCTGTGTTTTCGAAGAAATCCCAAACCAATAAATCTCCAAATGGGAAATTTACCTGCTCAACGTTTCCAAACAGGTTCAGTTTTTCAAACCACTGGTGTGGACTATGCAGGTCCATATCTGATCAAAAACAAAAAGGGGCGAGGAGGAAATAAGGTATCCAAATGTTGGATTTCTTTATTTATTTGTTTTTCTACCAAAGCAATCCATTTAGAATTAGTTTCGGAACTAACCACAGAGTCATTCATGCAGGCTTTGCAAAGATTTGTATCACGCCGTGGAAAACCATCCACAATTTTTTCTGATAACTGTTGTGAATTCTACTCGCGAAATACAAACTGTGCTTTAGGTTTGTTCAACTATCACTGTCATTACTTTTCGATCCATGTCATTTGTCAAAGATAGGGTCGTCAGGTAGCCATTGTTAAAAACGATCAATAAAAGTCTCTTATCTGATAAATACTAGTCTTATGTATTTTTCTTAAGTGTCGTGAGTCTAGCAGAAATACATAACATTTTGGCGACGATTGATAAAAGAAAGAACCTGCGTCCAAAGTCCAGTCGAGTGTGTAAAGTCAAGTCCAGAATCTCAAGTGTGTCCAGTACCAGTCTTTGAGAAAAATGCCGCTAACAGGAAATATAGAGGCATTCGATCCTAAAGAAACTGAAATAACCAGTTATCTGGAGCGTATGGAACAGTTATTCGTATGCAATGATATAGAAGACCAAAAAAAGGTATCTTTATTTTTAACCTTGATCGGAGGAATAGCATATAATGTACTGAAAGATTTGCTATCACCAGTTTTGCCAAGTACAAAATCTTATGTAGAGCTGAAAGATGTATTGTTGGGTCATTACAGCCCCAAACGACTTGTAATAGCTGAGCGTTATAAGTTTTATTCAGCAAAGCAAGAAGCAGATGAAGATATGAAAGCCTTCAGTGCTAAGCTACAAAGTCTTGCCAAATACTGCCAGTTTGGCGCGTTCCTAAATGAAGCCTGTCGAGACAAACTAGTTTGCGGATTACGTTCCGAGGGTATTAAATGTAAATTGCTGTCTGAGGAAAATTTAACATTTGAAAAAGCCTATCAAACTGCCATTGCAATGGAATTGGCTGAAGGGCAGTTGAAGGTTATGACATCAGATACAGGAATTATCAATAAGTTTAGTCAGAGTCGAAAGACGAATAATTGGTCTAAAAGTCACAGTCACAATAAGTCCAGTCAACCATCAAGTCAGCCCCACCATGAAAATAAAAAAGTTGGTGATCAAGCACGTACAAAGACATGTAGAAGATGTGTCAGAGAGCATATAAACCCAAATAGTTGTCCAGCGATCAATTGGAAATGCTATGCTTGCAACCAAACAGGCCATACAGCGAAGTCCGTCATGTGCAGAAACAAAGTCCACCTATTAGATGAAGAGCCAGAGGCTGCAGAAGAAGAAGATGAACCATTAGAGCTTGGGTTCTTGAACAATGTTTTAGTAGGATCACTCAGTGAAAATGAAAGTCTTAAAGTTACTCTACCTGTGGAAAATAAGCAACTATTAATGGAAGTTGATTCAGGTGCTTGTAAGTCTGTTATACAACTTAATGATTACTATGCATTATTTGGAAATTTGCAGCTGGAACCTGTAAATTCCAAATTGAAAGTAGTAACAGGAGAGCATGTTAAAATAATGGGTCAAATTAATGTCAATGTTATGTGTGACAATAATAATTTTGTATTACCTCTAGTTGTTCTAGATAGTAAACATAAATTCACCCCACCTTTAGGTAGAAATTGGCTAAGTGTGTTGAATCCAAATTGGAAAAATTTGGTAAACATAAATGTAATAACAATGTCAGGCGAGTCAGTCAAGTCAAGTGAGGTTGTGTCAGGTCAAGTAAATCATGATCGTAAAGCTAGGAAGTCAAAGTCGGAATGCATTGAGGAAGTTGATGCACAGTTAGAAGTTAAACGTAAGAATTTAATTTCTGAGTTGAAAACAAAGTTTTCAAAGATGAGACTAATAGTCATATTTTACATTTTAAAGTTGAGTTTAAATTAAAAGATGATGCCAAACCAATTTTTCATAGGGCATATGAAATGCCATATGCATTAAAACCAAAAGTAGAGGAAGAATTAGGAAAAATGGTTAGTGATGGAATTTTATCAAAAGTGAAACATAGTGAATGGGCTAGTCCCATAGTAGTAGTACCTAAAAAAATTCTGACAATATAAGAATTTGTGTTGATTTTAAGAAAACCTTGAATCGTGTACTCAAGTCAGAACACTGTTTATTGCCACTTCCTGAAGATATTTATGCAAGCCTTAGTGGCAATTGCTATTTTTCAGTCTTAGACTTGAAAGGTGCATATCAACAGCTGATGGTTAGTGATTCATCTAAACAGCTACTTACCATCAATACCCACATGGGTCTTTTCACATACAATCGTTTAACTTTCGGCATTAGTACAGCACCAGGAATTTTTCAATCCATTATGGATACAATTTTATCTGGATTGGAAAACACCAAGTGCTATCTAGATGATATTTTGGTTTATGGTAAAACCATAGATTCTTGTTACCAAGCATTGGTTCAAGTACTTTTTCGGTTAGTAGAATATAATGTGAAAATAAATGAAAAGAAATGTAAATTTTTTGAAAAAAATGTCGAGTTTTTAGGCCATGTTTTAGATGAAGAAGGCATACACCCTACGGAAGAAAAAATAATAAGCAAAAAAGGCTCCATCACCTAAAAATCTAACCCAACTCAAATCATACCTGGGCCTTTTGAATTATTATGGAAAATTCATACCCATGTTATCGACAAAACTAAAACCCCTGTATGATCTCTGTAGAGCAGATGCTAAATTTGAGTGGACAGAAGAGTGTGAGAATGTTTTCCAATCAAGCAAAGAGTTGTTGACATCAAATCATGTCCTCACTCATTACAACCCAACACTGCCTATATATGTAACAGCTGATTCTAGTGGTTATGGCGTTGGCGCTGTTTTAAGCCATAGAATAGAAGGCAAAGAACGTCCTGTATCATTTGTTTCGAGTACTTTAACACCCACTGAACAACGTTATTCAAACCTAGAGCGTGAAGCACTTGCTATTATGTTCGGAATAAAAAAATTTCATAAGTACATATTTGGAAGAAAATTTATATTAGTCAGTGACCACGAGCCATTGAAATTTATTTTCAGTCGTAATAAAGGCATTCCTATTACGGCCGCTGCGCGAATTACTAGATGGGCTATAACGCTTTCAGGGTATGACTATGAAATTGAGTATAAAAAAGGTTGTCTGGTTGCAAACACAGATGGGTTGTCTAGGTTACCTATTCAAAGTTTCACTGAAATCTCGGATTCTATTTTTTCATTTAACTTGGTGAATGATGCTCCACTGAATAGCAAAGAAATAGCTAATGCATCTAGAAGAGATATAACCATAACAAAAGCCATGGAGATGACCATTTGTGGATGGCCACAATCAGTTGATTCAGATGACCTCAAACCTTATTTTCATAGGAGACATGAACTTTCCATTGAGCAAAATTGTTTGTTATTTGGAAGCAAAGTTGTTGTCCCTACTGTTCTGAGAGTTAATATATTGAATCTTTTTCACGAACAACATATAGGTATAGTACGAACAAAAATGTTAATACGGTCATATTGCTGGTGGCCAAATATAAATGACATTGAAAAAGTTCTTGTGATATATGTCAGGAGAATCAGAATTTTTCAAATAGCACATCACTCTTACCATGGCCCACAGCCCCTAACAACTTCTATCGTGTTAACATTGACTTTCTCCACAAATACAATCATACTTTTTTAATCTTGGTGGATAATAGATCAAAGTGGATTGATGTTAAATTAATGTCTAATGGAACCACTGCGAAAGAAACAATCTCTAAATTGAAAGAGATATTTTGTATTTTTGGCTTACCAGTTGAACTTGTGTCAGACAACGGGCCCCCATTCAACTCATCGGAATTTCTTATGTTCTGCCAAGCTAATGGTATAAAAATCATCAAGTCTCCACCGTATCATCCCCAAAGTAACGGCATAGCCGAAAGAGCCGTTCAAACAGTCAAGCAATCATTAAATAAAAATATTTTTTCAAGCGGAGGTAGTGATCTATCTGATAGCATCATCCAGAGCAGATTGATAAATTTCCTCTTTACTTATAGAATGACTCCGTGTACTTCAACATCTATATCACCAGCTGAGATGATATTTAAAAAGCGACCAAGATCTCGATTTGACTTGATAAAACCTACATTCAGCAATAGAAACCAGAATAAAAATGTTGATGAATTGATAAGAAACACTAAATTATATTCCTTAAATGAATCTGTGTATGTAAAAAATATCAGGAGTAAACTTTGGGAGAAAGGAAAAATTGTTAAAGTTCTAAGTTACTGTACATATCTTGTAAAAATTGGAGATACTATAAAACATGTTCATTCTGATAGCCTTCGCTCTAATCCTAATGATGTAGAAGATGATTCCATGTTTAGCAAAACGTATCCTGACAAGAATGAACAATTGAAAGATACTATGTTAGTACCTAAATTGAGAACTTCACCAGAAATTGTAAGACCTGTGATTGAAGTTATGGCCAGTCTTCGTGAAAATAGATCAAGTTCAAACTCTGAGCCTATAAGTGCTGAGAATGCAGGTATTGTTCCACCTCAACCGGTTTCCATAACTCCACGCACAAGTCGTTCTGGAAGAATCATAAAACCCCCCACTAAACTGGACTTGTAATTAATGTAATTATTTTAGTAGGAGGAGAATGTTGTGAATTCTACTCGCGAAATACAAACTGTGCTTTAGGTTTGTTCAACTATCACTGTTATTACTTTTCGATCCATGTCATTTGTCAAAGATAGCGTCGTCAGGTAGCCATTGTTAAAAACGATCAATAAAAGTCTCTTATCTGATAAATACTAGTCTTATGTATTTTTTTTAAGTGTCGTGAGTCTAGCAGAAATACATAACAATAACGGTACGAACTTCGTGGGTACTCATTCAAAACTAAATGATTTAGGAAAATTCATTTTAGAAAATAAAAACGAAATATCCGAGTCGGTAGCAAATTAATCCATACAATGGAACTTTATTCCACCAAGTGCTCCTCATTTTGGAGGACTGTGGGAAGCAGGGGTAAAATCTATCAAATATCATTTGACAAGGGTAATGGGACAAGCTCATCTCACCTTTGAGGATTTTTATATGTTACTGACACAGGTGGAGGCAGTGGTGAATTCCCGTCCTCTTTTCCTTTTATCGTCTGAACCCAATGATCCACTTCCACTCACCCCTGCCCACTTCCTAATTGGAAAACCATTGACTTCTGTTCCTGAGCATGACTTCCAAAACATTCCTGATAATCGATTATCCCGATTCGAGAGAATTAAAAAAAGCAGCATTTTTGGGAAAGATGGAATAAAGAATATATTTCCCAGTTACAAGAAAGAGTTAAATGGAAAACGAGCGGTGATCAGCTGAAGAAGGATCAAATCGTGATCATCAAAGAAGATAACTTACCAGCACTGCAATGGCGATTAGGTCGCATAGTCGAATTGCATCCTGGAAAAGATGGAGTTAGCAGAGTTGCCACAATTCTTACGAAAGCAGGGACAGAGTTCGACGAGCATTTAGCAAAATATGTCCACTCCCCGTTCCTCCTAGAGAAACTTCCGTCCCTCCTAGAGAAACTTCCATATTCCTCCTAGAGAAACTTCCGTTCTACCTAAAGAAGCTTCCGTGCTTGACAAAGATGTTTATTTGTGTTGAAGTTGATGCCTTCAAAATGGGGGCTTATGTTATGAAGAGTTACTCAGTGTTTTTATATTTCCTAAACTATAAATGTTTCAATTTGTCAATGTCACTTAAGATATTTTTTCAGTAGAACAATCGACAATATTATTATATACATAGAAACTGTTGAATGACTGCTGCATATTCATGGTGGATTTATGCAGCAGTCATAAGTTTTAAGTCATAAGAAAGAATATTCGTCAGTGGGGACACCCATATTGTCAGATTGAACTAAATCAAACAAAGAAACTGACAAACTTTACTCCATCAGATCGCTACTTGATCAGAAAATGAAATGAACAGATCCATACTTATCCCAACTGCACAATGTAAAACATCACAACATCAAACCGTACTTCGTCAGACTGGACGACAGCAGAATGAAAAATATCGACTGTACTTTTCTGGATTGTTATTTCGACAAATATGTAAATGATCAGAATGAGCTTTTCACAGAAACGTATTGTATCAGAAGAGGATTTTAACAGAAAAGTAAATCTTCAAATTCGTACATCCTCCGATTCGTATTTCACAAAACCAGCAACTCAGCAGACTAACAATTATCAATTACTAACACCGACTGGACTTGCTCCGACAGATACATTAGCCGATTGAATTCGGTCAGATTCGTATTTTATCAGAAAGTGAAAACAGCAGAATCGTACTTTGTCAGACTGAGAATTTGGCGACTGATGGATTTTTCGTACAGTGTTGCCGGTGCTTATAAATGGAAAGCAAATTGGGGAATTGTTCATTTATTTTAATTCAAGAATAATTGGAGCGTTAATTGCCAAATTGGTCAAAAGTTTTTATTTTTTGAAACGATAATCTTGTTTTGAGCGCTCACACACACAATGGATCTGCAACAATAATAGTGCTCTCATGATTGATGAATATTTGAATTTGCTTGAATATTTTGAAACATGGTGGTGTTTGTTCGCTGTTTTTTTATAAAAAAGGCATTAACCTTGCAAATGAAAATGTTTAGTATCTGTATCCTAACGAAAAAATTTTTTTTTTAAATTTGTAACTAAATGGACATTTTTATTTTGCTCTGCTATTGGTATATGCAATAAAGTAGTTTATCGCCATCAACTCATCTGCATAGAGGTGTCTAGTGTTTTCCATTCGTCATCAAAATATATATATATGTCGGAATTTACATTTAATTAGGTATTCATGAATCGTTGTTCTTTTAGAGGTATCTCAGTTTAGAGATCATTAAATTAGCTCAAGCTGAGGGATGACAATAATAAAACCTGATAAGTAATTTCTCAATAAATACAATAGTATTGAAGAAGTAAATTAGCCGCAACTAAACTTCGCAAATGTACATGTTCATTTATTATGTAACCCTAAGGAGAAATACTGCTTATGATTCATGCCATTTAAAGATAGAGTAATTCCATATATAAATACCAATATGCCTGAAATTCAATTGGTAGTTAATGGAATATTTTTACAAAGAAACTCTTCGACTGCATAGATATTTTCCATATTCGTCATCAAAAACATCAAAATGTTTTTGATAATCCTCATTGTAAAAGCCATATTGGGTCAAATGATTTGTTCAAACTGCCTTGTTTGAAGTTTTATGAAACAAACCAATATGAATTACATCACTTCAAGATGGTTTGATCAACCTACTTAACATTGAGCCACGGACTTTTATATATCCTCTATTATTGGATTTGAATTCATTTATATTCTATTTTTGTATTGAATGATACGTATCAATCATCATACCATCAAGAGCAAAAGAACTGAACTTAAGAATCTATTTCATTCGCCCATAAATTATGTTATTCAATTTAGTTATCGTAAATGAATATTATGTACCTATTTATATAATGATTGGCATATTTTGTAGGAGTTGTGTGGAACAAAAGCCTCTACTTGGTTGCAATGTTGAATAAACAAGGTTCCCAACAAACATACAATCTCTGGCCATCATCCGGGCCAATGATGGACATGTCGGCTAAGTACTGGCCATGGCGGGATATTAACGGCAATATATCAAAATGCTACTGGCCAATCCGTAATCTTTTATCAGTTGGTTGGCCGACATTGGCCCAGAACTACTTAAAAGGAATTACTTTTGCCAGTGGCATTCTAGTAAAGGCTGATTACCACCAAGGAAACTAAAAACACCTTGGATTACCACAGCACGGAATTTGTAGGGAATTCAGCCAGTATTGGCCCTCCATCCTTTCATTATAATTTACGTCAACTAGCTAAGTATATGTCATAAATTGTACATTTTCTAAAACTTATTTGGTTTGCTATATCAAACGAGCAAAACTTATGAGTTACAAACTGACGTCCAGACGGAAAACATGAAATTTTTAATATTTTATTATAATAATATCGTAAAGGTGAGAGGTTTCTCGAAGATTCAGAGTACAATCGATCTATTGACCAATCATAAGACGAGTAGGTACATCATACAAATCTGCTATATGACTTACGACTGAAGTGTCAACGCCGACGACGACAGATGTTTGACATCTGACACACCGTATATTTCATATAAAATAAATAGGATAATACCAAAAACTCCAAAGGGGACACGCTCTGAGATTAGTTCAGATAAAATGCTTGCGGGTTGCTGCTCTCTGAATTTTTGTATGGCATTCTGTTTACGTAAGGTTAGTCGATAGTCAGGTCATCAGGTTAGCTGATAATTCACGCATTTTCAAGTCGGTTTGCATGACTCTGTCGTGTTATTTAAATTTCCCGTCATTTCAGTGACCAATAGCAGAGCGCGTCCCTATTGTAATTTACTGTCGTCTCTTTACTTCTATAAAATATAAAATCATGATAGTGTTTTGTGTCCATGTTTATTTATGCATTTCTTTGTATTGTACTGTTATGAAATGCAATAAAAATGAGAGTGGGGTACGTCAGCTTCAGAACTGTTAACTGTACACCAAACCAATAGAGGATTTTTTCTTAACAAAAATAGTAGTAGAAAACCGACTGTGCCGTCACATGTAATGTTTTGAACTCGCAACTGTAATTTATTAATTTGTTATAAACATTTAAATATAAAAAAGGTGTTATCTCTAAGTGTTTTGCTCATAAAATAAAAACTAATACAGCAATCTGGTTGCTTCAATAAAAAGAATTGTAGTTAATAAAATACAAACAAAATGAGTTTTTGTGCGACCCGATCGGATCATTAGTAACGGAGAAAAACAGGAAAACCCGAAAAATTCGGCATTTTTTAAAATTCGTTAATCCGCTATTTTTCAAGTTGTAGGAATGGCCCTCTTCATGAAAGTGGTGAATTATGTGTTCATTATTTGCTCACAAAGCAGGTACTCCCGGGCCATTAGTTTTGCCATAATTGCAAAATGATTTTTTTTTTCAGCCTGACTGGATGCTCTAGTGATAGTCCGATTTCAATGTCTTAAACAGATTTTGAAAGTAAAAGTATTGCACTACAAAACGTATATTCTCATTTCCTGATACAATGCCGCGAAATAGGTGACAAATGCTTGCAAACATGACTAATAATGACTGAGCCCGCGTAGGCGATCGAGTAGGAGTGACCGTGAAATGAGGGGAACCGTATTACGTTACGACGCAACCTCTTTATTAGAATATTTCCCCTCATCTACCGCTCACTCCTACTACTCGACCACTTACACGGGCTCGACCATTTTCAGTCATAGCTGCAAGCAATTTTCACCCATTTCACAGCATTGTAGCATCAGTATTTCGAGTGCCGCAGGTACAAAACTTCATAGATTATAATTTTTGTTATGCAACTCTTAATAACCCTTCCATTGACTTCAGTTCAAAATTAAAATATTGGTACAGTACCTCTGAGAAAAAACATATTTGCCCGATTCACGAGTTACTTCATTTTATTAGTTTACATACACTCTTCATACTGAAAACAAAATCACAACGCAAACCTGGCAGGTTATTTTAAAAAAACGCTTATTTGGTGTAGTTTTTGACATAACAAAAAATTTACCATTTTCCACTTGAGGAAAAAAGATTCCTAGTTTACTGCAATGGGAGCTATAATTGTGAAATTATTTCAATAATTAGGAATTCGAATGAAAACACGGTTATACCATATCAAAAACTATACTGAATATGCAATTTTTAAACTTAACGTGCCAGGTTCGCGAAGTCATATTGTACACAGTATGAGGAGTCTAAGTGAGCTAATAACATGAATTAACTCGTGAATCGGACATATACTATTTTTATATACAGGGTGTAAGCTAAATGCTGTCATCAATTTCAGGTGGTGATTCCCTGTCATATTTTATGAAAAAAAGTTCAATTAAACGTATGTCCTAACTGGCTTTTTTTTTCAAGTGACAGTGTCAAAGTTTTAAAGAAATTCGGTGATTTATTAATTACTCAAAAGTCTTTTCGCCGATTTTCATGAAACCTGGTGTGTTTATTAGCAGTTACAAGGGGCTTGTTTGCATGAAATTATTTTTCAAATCACAAGTGGCAGGTGGTTACTTGATTGATATTTATAGTAAAAATCATTGTACTCCACTGTTTTTCTCAAAGTTTCATATTTTTTCACAATGAATAATTAAAAATACAACTTTCTTATAATGCCATGAATTTGAAATAGCTAAACTTTGTCAAATCAAAGTCAGTGTCGTAGGAATGGTGGTTACGCACCATCAAAAAGTCATGTGAATGATCTTTTTTTTCAGATTCTCCATATTTTCTTGGCATTCTTTTTAATTTTATGTACGAATGTTTTGTTAAGTTTTGTAGAAACAGCTGACAATAAAAGGCCCAGGAACACAACCTGTACATCAACGACGAAACTAATAAAGGAGTTCAGGCGGAAATTAATTAATTAAGGAAATCTATGGATTGATAAAGTCTTGCCATTTCAAATTCACGGCATTATAAATGAGATTTGTATTTTTAAATGTAAAAATATGAAACTGACAGAAAAACAGTGGCGCACAATGTTTTTCACCATAATTATCAATAACTTCGCTACTTATTATTTGAAATCTAACCTCATGAAAACAAGCTAATAAACACCAGGTTTCGTGAAAATCGGCGAAAAGACTTTTGAGTAATTATTAAATAATTTTTATTAACATTAACTTTATGACACTCCGTCACTTGAAAAAGGGCAAGTTAGGACACAAACGTTTTATATGAACCTTTTTTCATAAAATATGACAAGGAATCACCACCTGAAATTAATGACATCATTTAGTTTACACTCTGTATATAAAGCAGTAACTAGTACATATTGGGGTGTGCAGAAAAGAATTACTATGTTCATGGCTGAACCGCGTTGAAGATTTGGATCTCGACTTCCCATTTTGAAGCCATTTTCGTGTGTGTCGACTACGGGGCCACAATCTGCCTACTCTCCAAGTTGATGTATGATGAGGTATCAGGGTCTCAATCTGCCTACTACCTGACCTCAAAAGCCGTTGTGGTAGCTGTGCACTCTTCCTTAAACCTGATGAATGGGCTGTGAGTTGACTTAATTACTTTGGTTCTTGGCGACTTTCGATTTGTTGTTACCTGCTCACTAGTTGCGGTGTTTAATGTCGGGTTTGTTTACCCAGCAAATTAACAAAATAAATAACTCAACATCGCATATGGAAGCTAGATCGCCACTAGCAGTAGCGAAATAATTGGAAAAAAAAATTAAATTTGCCTACGGCCTTAAAACCTGATGAATTTTTTTTGTATTTTTCCAACATCAATGGTCTCCACTATATTTCAAAATATTCAACACCACTCTTACATCATATGTGGTTGAGAAATTGAATTATTTATTAGAAATTGATATTCATGAGAACGATCTCAATAACATATATGCTTTGGGTCGTGGCGAAAATGCACCTATAAAAGTTGAGTTTCTTTCTTATCTCAAGAAAAGCTTGATATTCAAGAATGTTCAGAAACTGAAAGGATCCAAAATTTCTGTCATAAACGATATGTGCAAGGAAGATCAAGCGGACTACAAGATTCTACAAGCTCATATGAAGGAAGCCAGAACTCGCAATCTTACAGCAAATATTAGAGGACTGAAACTGCATGTGAATGGAGAAACATACTCTGCTGACCAATTGAGAGAGGATATATCGACTGCTAGCAAACCTAGTCGAATCATACAAAAACGCGATTCACTTAGTGCTCCATCTTCTCCATTTTCCGAATTTAAAAATCCCGATAATTATTTGGGATGCGAAGAAGATATTAGCTTACCGGAAAAAAATACATTATCTCACACAAGTCAACTATTTAAAAACAAGAAACCATCAGATACGGAAGGCTCTCTAAGCTCCTCAAATTCTACCACTCACGAGAGAAGAACCCGACAGAACAGTGCAAAATCGCTCAAGAAAAAGCTCAATTCATATTTTCCTTTGTCTGTTTAGTCTCATCTCTGCAGTATATTTTGTTTAATCACTTCAATTCCATCTTATCATAGGTATACCAATGTTTTACTAAAATAAATTAAAAATAAAATGAATTTTACCTTCGCGCATGTCAATGTTCAATCATTAGTACCCAGTATCAATAATTTACATTTGCTTCTCAATGAGCAACCGTATGATGTAATAGGTCTCACTGAGACATGGTTACATCCAGGAATCCCAAATACGGCAATAGATATCGAGGGTTACAGGTTCATAAGGTCTGACCGCCTTGTGAGGAGAGGTGGTGGAACTGGTATATATATAAGGAATAACTTGAAATACAGGGTTATACTAAATGAAACACTGGATTATGTGGAACAATTGTGGATTGAAATAAAGCTTGAAAAGAATAAATATGCCCTGGGAATCGTATATAGGCCACCTAACACTGATCATGTTGCTTTTCTCACCCAATTCGAGGATACCTTAATTGGCATATTCTCTAATTATGACAAAATTATTTGCCTGGGTGATTTTAATATCAATTTATTGGACATAGATTCTCAATAAAAAATCCCACCCAACATTACTCTTATCGACCTACTTTTCACTAACTTTGATGTTGCCAGCACTGATGTTCATGACGCGAATATAGCCGATCATTTCGTCATTTCTTCCTCATTTAAATGAATTCATAGAAATCCTACTTCAAAAAAGTTTTCATATAGAAACTTCAGTCAGATCAATTATAATCAATTTCAAATAGATCTTGAGACTTTACCTTGGGATAACATTTACACTATAGAAACAATAGATGAGAAAATTGATTTCTTAAATAATAATATTCTTTCTTTGGTTGATGTGCATGCTCCGTTAAAAACATCACAATTTAATGGTTCCAAAAACAAACACACTCCTTGGATAACTGATAATATAAAATATATGCAGAAAATACGCGACAACGCCTTAAGACGGTACAGCCCGTTCACTTTGAATACTACAAACAGCTGAGGAACTTTACCTCATCCTCCATAAAAAGAGAAAAAAAGGCGTACCTAGAATTTACCTTTCGAAATTCCAGTAATAAACAACAGTGGCAAATATTTAGGAAACTTGATATCTTGAAAGATAGTCAGATTCAGCTGCCTGATAACCTCAAAAACGTGAATATTTTGAACAATTTTTTTGTCAATGAATCAAAGAATGATAGACTTCCTGAACCTGCAATAATAGAGTTCTACTCTGGTAGAGTAAAAGATGTTATTGATGATTGGTTACATTTTTCTCATGTTACTGATGATAATGTTTTGTCCATAATCAAAAACATAAAAACCAAATCATTTGGGTCTGATAATATTAATATAAATTTACTACTGCTCTGTTGTCCTTATATAATTACTTATGTTACCCATATAATGAATGAATGTTTGGAGAAATCTTACTTTCCTAAAGTCTGGAAGCACGCTCTAGTCATTCCAATGCCCAAAGTTAAACAGCCAATAGATATCAGACACTTACGGAGTATCAGCATACTACTAACTTTGTCGAAGGTTCTTGAGAAAACACTTGAATTGCAAATAAGAAGACATCTACACAAAAATAATATTATTCCAATGTATCAATCGGGTTTTAGATCAGGATACAGTTGTTCGTCTGCCCTCTCGGCTATTTCTGACGATATTATCAAATCACTAGATAAGAATGAAATAAGTGCCCTGATCTTACTTGATTTTTCAAGAGCCTGATTTCTATTTTACATTTCATTGGCTTTGATTATACTGCTTGCTCTATCCTAAAGTCGTATTTGTTCGACAGATCTCAGCAAGTTAAGCTCGACCATTCCATTTCTGATTCATTGGAGCTCTGCCAAGGAGTTCCACAAGGAAGTATTTTGGGTCCACTCTTATATATTATTTATACCAGCAATTTCTGTTCGTACATAGAGAACTGTTATTATCATTTCTATGCAGACGACACACAGCTGTATTATTCATTCAATTTATGTGATATACATGAGGCCAAACAACTCATCAACTCTGACTTGAATCGACTTCTTGATCTTACAAATGGGCACTTATTGAAGATCAATTCAAATAAATCTGTTGCGATTTTGTTTGGATCTGACCATCAAAGAAATGAAGCCCTCAACATATTGAACGTCTGTATATTGGTGAGGAAATAATACAATTCAAAAGATTCCTGCAAAAATCTAGGGCTCATTATGGATTACAAACTACGATTCAAAGATCACATATAACTTGGAAATTGAGAAGCGCATATTCTTCTATGAAATTTATTTACAGTCAAAGACACTTTTTGAATGCGAAATTGAAAATACGGTTGTGTGATAGTCTCGTACTCTCTCTCCCACTTTAATCATTGTGATGTCGTTTATGGTCCCTGCCTTGACAATGCCAACATCAAGAGAATCCAAAAGACTCAAAATTCGTGCCTGAGACTTATATATGGAATAAAACGTCCTCAACGAATCTCTCATAAATTAAAAGAGGCTGGATGGCTTAGCATGTTTAACCGGCGGAAACATCATATGGTATGCTTTTTCCACAAACTACTGATGGACAAAACACCTGAGTATCTGTTCAGGAGAGTAACCTTCAGAACAGACGTACATAACCTGAACTTGCGCCGGAAAAATATGATAACGATACCAAAGCATAGGAAAGAAATTTTTAAGCGGTCTTTTTTTATAACATTGCACTTTTTGGCGACGTCCTGGATGTACCATGTAACTCTTTGAAATCACAGGGCTTCAAAGTTTGGTATAAACGATATTTGTTTGGTAGACAGTAATCCATGATAGATACGAGGGCTGTTTGGTAACTCCGTGACTATTTGAATAAAGAAAAAAAAAATTGGCAAATAAGCGTTTTATTTTTCAACATAATCTCCTTTTAGATCAATACATTTAGTCCAGCGTTTTTCCAGTTTTTTTATTCCTTCCAAATAATAGGTTTTCTCAAGACCCTCAAAATAGGCGTTTGTTTCGGTTATAACCTCTTCATTCGACCCAAATCTCTTACCACCCAGCCATTTCTTCAGGTTTGGGAAAAGAAAATAGTCGCAAGGGGCTAAATCTGGAGAATATGCTGGATGGGGTAGTAGTTCGTAGCCCAATTTATGAATTTTTGCCATAGTGACTACACACGTGTGCACTCGTGCATTGTCTTGATGAAGCAGCACTTTTTTTTTCGCTAAATGTGGTCGTTTTTGCCTCAAATCAATATCGAATCTGTCTAAAAGCTCTGAATAATATTCGCCGTTGATCGTTCTACCCTTCTCTAAGTAATCTATATGAATGACACCGCGTGCATCACAAAAAACTGTGGCCATAACCTTGTTGGCTGACAGACGCACCTTAGCCTTCTTTGGTGCACGTTCACCAGTTGACACCCACTGTTTTGATTGTTCCTTGGTCTCTGGGGTATTGTGATGGATCCATGTTTCGTCTACGGTTATATAACGGCGTAAAAACTCGCCCGGATTGCGATTGAACTTTGCCAAA
Organism: Chrysolina oricalcia; assembly: GCA_944452925.2. NCBI lineage: Eukaryota > Metazoa > Arthropoda > Insecta > Coleoptera > Chrysomelidae > Chrysolina > Chrysolina oricalcia. The sequence continues at coordinate 43,062,674 of OX101815.2, read as the reverse complement.
CACTCCTTTGAAGTGGTCACACGGTTGCGCTTGTGGTCGAGTGTGAGCAATCGCGGCACCCATCTCGCGGATAGCTTCTTCATGTCCAAATATTCATGTAAAATGTGATGTACTCGCTCAGTTGAGATGCCTACAGCCTCAGCTACCTCACGTACTTTTATTCTCCGATCGTCCAATATCATTCCATGGATTTTATCGACGATTTCTGGCGTGATGACCTCTTTTGGGCGACCTGAACGTACGGCGTCACTTGTGCTGGTACGACCACAACGGAACTCAGTAAACCACTTCTTAACCATTGAAATTGATGGTGCAGAGTTCCCATAGTATTTATCAAGTCTTTCCTTGGTTTCAGTTATGGTTTTTTTACGCAAAAAATAATGCTTAATCAACACACGAAATTCACTTTTTTCCATTTTTGTTACAATTCACGAGGTTGTCTGCTTCTAATTGCTGTCAAACACAAACCAAATGTCGCAGCTTGCTCAAAATTTGACAGTAGTCTATTGAAAGATGGTGGTTGACAGCAGCAGTGTTGCATTCAAAGTTACTGCGCGGGAAATTTAAAAAGTCACGGACTTACCAAACAAGCCTCGTATTATACCTATTGCTCAAATCATAAATATTTCTACTAATACTACTTACAAAATTATTGTGTATGAAATTCTTTAGATTTAATATTTTCTTGTTTTTTTATTTGTTCTCTTTTTTTTACCTTTTTGCCTCCTTTTTTTGTTTCTAAGCAGGGATCTGTGGAAGAATTGGCATTATAGCCTAACAGATTCCTTTTATTTACCTACAAATAATATACCTTTGTAATATATTATACAAGTTAATGTATGGTAAATAAATAAAAATGTATTATTATTATTATTATTATTTTAACTTTTGATAGCACTATTTTTATTGAATATATATTTTTTTCATTTATAATACTTGATATTTCCTACTATTGAAGATTAACTCTTCAATTTGTTGAATATATCAAATTGTTTTCAATTCATTACTCGGTTCAGGAGCACTGATTCACTTTTTTCCACGGGATTCGCAGTACTGGAATTGAGATTAAAACATGGTGGTTAGCTAGTAGTTTATGGCGTTCTCCACATAAAAAAATGCAGTCGAGGGTGGTACTGTGTCATCCAGTGCCCCCCTTATATCGACTCTAGTGACTCAATTCACATAATAACCAATTACTATATTCCATCACGAACGGTGCCACTTCCCGTGTTGGTATATAATTTATTTCGAATTTGAAAAAAATCAGAAAAATCCAATAAACTTCAATGAACTGAAATGATCAGTATTCACCTTCAAAGGTGGCTATATTGATGTCTTATAATCTGTTCCGATAAAAAGCGCCACTACGCTAATGCTTTCACAAAGCGTTTAACAGAATATGAAAGAAGTTAACCAACCATGTTGAATTCCGAAATCCATATAGGCGCTGGCGACCTATAACAGATTCGCTGATCAATTCTGATTCCGAATATATGCATGCTATCATATGTGTGTTTGAAATATAATAAAATTAGATTCAAATTACGTATATAGCCCATATATGATACCAACATTTTAATATTAGACACATTAATTTACAACTGAACTGTTACTCTTGAACACTGGTTGTACTGACAAAAGTTATATCATATACTTAAGTATATTTCTTGAAAATTCCCACTGATCTGAGAACCTGCTGGTCAAAGTGATTTTAAAACTTCATTATCAAATCAATTCAATCATAAATTGTATGCCAGTCCATCACACGTCTCGAATCATATAAAAAAAAGAACCAAATCATGATTTAATCCCTTCGATAACAGTACATCAAATTATGCCAGTACTTCTACTAAAAACTGACTCTCAAATTCACTCAGTTAACGTAATACAATTACAAAATCATTTTCCTTTTATTCCAGAAATCATTACTGTGCAGCTTGGCAACACCGGTACGCCCAGGTTATGTATTATGTGTTGCTTGCTATTCTGTCTGATGGCGCATGGTTTTGTATCGCGCAATCTGACGGATTCACGGTCTACACAATCCAGTCTGACAAAGTACGAATTTGATAAAATTCGAATCTGTTCAAATGCACTTCTGCTGTATTCATTTTCTGTCGTAATACTGTCTCGATGGAATCATTTTCTGATAATTTCCCATTTCTTTGCAGTACTAGTTTAGATTTTTACTGGTTTACATTTTTATCGTTTCTACAGAATGCAGTCTCCATTTTATCATTATAGAAATGTAATTTCTGACAGGATACAATCGGCATATGTACAGTTGACAATTGTCCGGTCGCCAAAGTACGGTTCTGACATAATACGAATCTGTTTGAATACTAATTTGAGTTTTTACATTCTGACGAATGACCTGTCGAATATTTTACATTCTGCTATTATGTATGGACCCTTCGTCAGTGATTGGTTGGGATATACGGACCAACCAATCATTGACGAATATTCTTCATTATGACTTATGACTGCCGCTTTCCTCGGATAAGGATGCAGTCATGCCACCACACAACTTTTGGCTTTAAACTACTGGCACGTTTTTCGGCATTTTTTCTTCATGTCAGCGTTTCTGGCAGCCTCAGGAACTTGTTCATAACTACGGGAATATTGAGATTTTTCATAAAATACAAAACACTAGGGACTTTAATTTTGTTTAGGGATGTTTCTTTCAGTATAGCGCTAATTTCAAAATATATCAGTTTCCTAGTTGCCAAATAGTTGATCGATCTAGAAAATATTCTGAGTGGCAACTTTCACGGATCAACAAACCTTATTACTTTTCTGATTAAAATGCTCTTGGCCTGAATACTTTGAGGTTACATCACATAATTTGTATCAGTTTTGTGGGTATGTGTTACATTTTAATCATAACAGTTAAAATGGTTGAATATCATTTCTACATTTGATTTTTTTTATGGAACGAATATGCAGTGACAAAGAAATAACCCTACACTCAGTGCCGCATTGGCCGCGTAGCAACAAGCTACCTGTTAGCAAATTAGCCCGTAAGCGAATTCTACGGGCCACGCGCCTGGGGGGGATCGCGACTGTGTGCAAAGTAAAAAAAAACTATCAAGTAAGATATGTTTTTTATACCACCCACCAAAATGAATAAAGTTAGAAATGATAATAATGACTATAGCGTGGAATGAAATTCTAGAACACTTGCAAGCGACTAACGCTTCGTTGCAGTCGTCCGATGAAGATATTAACACGAGATAGGTACGCTCTTTATAAATCATTACAAGGCTACTTCCAAGCAATACGATCCAAATTTTCAGAGCCAAAGCCCAAAGCCCTAATTGACCATATTTCACCTGAAAAAGATGAGGGATTTGTCGTTATGCGGTTGGCACCACCTTCTGTCGATTTCAAGTCACCTGTCAATTTCAAATGTTTGTTATTATTATAAATTTGAAAATAAATAAAGTATTCAAAGTAATTCACATTCACCAAGTCCTGCTGGATATTCAGAAAGCATTCGACTCTGTCTTGACAGATGGTTTTGTCATGAAGATGCAAAGGACACACATGCCTTTACACATGGTAAAATTACTTTACTCGTACCTGGTCAACAGGGTTTGCAGGGTTAGGGTCAATGGAACCAGCTCCGCTATGAGGCCGGCCGGAGCAGGTGTGCCACAGGGGTCGAGCTTGTCTCCACTCTTGTATTCGCTATATTCGCATGACTTTCCAATGTATGGTGCCACCATCACGGCTGTCTATGTTGATGACACTGCAATCTATGTTCATTCACACTCTGCATGGCAGCCACTAGTATGGTAAAAGTACATCTTGAAAGGCTAGTCGTGCTGTATCTAGCGAATAACAAGATAGTGTTGAATCCTGATGAAACAGCTTATAAATTTCTCAAAGATACATACCTGGGAGATGGCTTACTCTCCATAAATATGTCAGCTTGGCAATTCAGCGAGCTGCAGCAGTGGTAAAAAGGACCTATCCTTTGATAGCAAGGAATTACAAGCTGGCAATGAAGAGTAAGCTACGCTTATATAAAAAGGTTATTAGGCCAGCAATGACCTATGCCTGTCCAGTGTTCTGCAGCCTTCCCAAAACTCAAATGTTGGGACTGGAGAAGATGCAAAATAAAGTCACAAACAGTGATAAATACTTTCAGCTGAACCCATTGGGCGAACTGAACGATATTAACACAGTAGGAGTAGAAGATCACATTAAAAATCTTGCTGACAAATTCTATCGGTACTGCATTCTTGGAAGTCCTTTTACCAGAAACATCACAACAGTAAGAGCCCACCATAACGTGCGACAGAAGCACGGTGGGTTCATATACCAGGAATTGGATCTTTTCCATGAAATTCCATAACACAATAAGATGACTCCTTATACCAAGGACAGTAACACCAAGGCATAATGTCTAATCCAGTTTTTTAACTGCTTTTCCAGGAATCAATTTAAAACTGATGAGGAAAATTTGATGATTTGATGTTGTACAGAGAATATATTAAATCCACCCATATAAAATGGAGGAGACGGGTTAGTCCAACAGCCTATGACTAAAGCTGCCTACTAGCATAAACCTACAAACATAGGGCTGCCCTAGGGCAGTAGTGAGCGGTCTGCCAGACCTTTGGAGATCCCAAATGGTCAGGAATAGACCTAACACATGCAGTCTATACTCCCTCCCTTTGCCCACCCTGCAGTACTGTGATAGTATTAGCCTGTTTAAATTAATACATAATTTTTGATTTTTTGACATTCAAGTTAAGCTCAATTTATAAACTCCGCTACCGTAGCTACAGTTGATGCTGCACCAATTATATGAGTAAATGATTCCAAAAGAGTAAAAAACAACCCTACATCCATAGTTGTGTCACTCGCCAGACTAACCTAATAAATCAAAAACCAGAAAATACTGTAGCTGTTAAAGATGAAAGTTGGTTATTTTCCTGCGGCAACGGGTCGCTGCTGAGTTTATAAGCTGCATCAACTGTAACTACGTCAACGGAGTTTATAAATTGAGCTTAACTACGGCAGCGGAGATTATAAATTGAGCTTTATTCTTCTTGAATTTGCTGATAGTGTTTTGCTACCTTTTTGTGCCAACACCTATCCTATTTCTGCAATTGGGCACGTAAAACTTTGCCCCTGGATGGCTTAAGTGACCATTTGGGAAGCATCATTAATTTTATAAATCAATAAAGTTGAAAACCACAAATAAACGATAAAAGTAACGGAATGATGCTCATAAACTATCAAACAGCTCTAATCTAACAATATATCTTGAAAATTGAGAATTACTCCAGACATCTTCATTACTCCATTTATTTTCAAATATTTGACAAGTGACATTGACAGGTGACTTGAAAATCTTGAAATTGACAGCAAGTGGCGCCAACTGCTTAACGACAAATCCCTCATCTTTTTTAGGTGAAATATGGTCAATAGACCACTGAAATATACCTTATTATATTTCAGTGCAATAGACGAGGAAAGTGTTGACGTCACAAATGTCATTCTTGTCAAAAACTGATTCCAAACAAACTGGAAACTGCTTGTCCGATAACTCCGATATGGTTTCCGTTAAAGTTTTTCAACTCCTTTTGCCTGAGAAAACAAAATTCAAACAACCAAACACAAACTAATGAGCAACGCAGCATATTATCAACAAATAATGTCACCTAAAATTCTTTGTTTGGAATCAGGGTTCCTTGATAGGGGGGTTATGAAATGTCATCGATTAAGGAGATATTAATCCCCATAAGACTATGGTGGCACGAACAGGGACTCGGAACCGTTTTGAACCGAAAACCGTAACGTAACCGATATTTTTTCGTGGACCGGAACCGAAACCGAACCCATATTTCAAATTCGATCATTTCGTGGTACCGAACCGAAACCCTTAAAAAATATAACGGTGTTTTCGGTTAATTTCGGTTCTATCCGAAGTCAATCATTGATGAAATGTGAGATGTCACCACTGAACTTAAACTTAGTAAGTTCTGTGGATGTCACAGAAGGTACATTTCTTTCGATATCAATAGAATGACAAGTGACAGGCAGAATCACAGCAAAACAACGCAGAATTTATAGTGGATTTATGCCAAAGAGTCTAAACTAACAAGGAGGGTTTACTCCTTCTACTAGTGTCCCCATTGTCTTATGGGAATTAAACTCTCCTTGTTAAATTTTATGGTGGATTTATGCAGCAGTCATAAGTCATAAGTTTTAAGTCATAAGGAAGAATATTCGTCAATGATTGGTTGGAATAAACAGACCAACCAATCATTGACGAATATTCTTCCTTATGACTTAAGACTTATGACTTATGACTACTGCATAAATCCACCATTAGTCTCCTTGGATTTATGCAGCAGTCATAAGTTTTAAGTCATAAGGAAGAATATTCGTCAATGATTGGTTGGTCCGTTTATTCCAACCAATCATTGACGATAATTCTTCCTTATGACTCAAAACTTATGACTTATGACTGCTGCATAAATCCACCATTTTAGCTGACTTGTTTTGTGGAAATACTTTATTTTTCTCATTTATGCTTCATATTTTGGGCTTTTTGGCCAGAGAGTACAGTTAGTTGGTGTACTCTTTGGTTTTGGCGCATTAATTAAGGTCACTGCCACTCACTGGAGTAAAGAGTACAGAGTACCTACAAAACGTGTACTCTTTCAGCCGTATGCATAGTCAATCGCCAGCGACTCGCCAGAGTTTCGCCGTTCGCTACACAAGGATTATAATGCACAGTCCAGCTCCAAAAAAGTGACAACTACGCGATAAGTCACATTTTGGCAAAACGCTGGCGATGTACCACTTTTTTGGAGCTCGAATGCGCATTATAGTTCTTGTGTAGTGAGCGGCGAAAGTCTAGCGAGTCGCTGGAATTGACTATGCATACGACTGTTTGTCTCTTTACACTGGAGTCACTGGTCTTATCCATTTCCATTGCTGAAGCAGTTTTGTTTGCATATAGGTACATATAATTTGAAAGAATGGGGAAATAACGATGCTATGTTATATGAGTTCAAAAAAATGCCATTATAGTTATCGGAGTAGAAAAAAAGCTATTAAATACTATTTTCCGCATATATTACTGAATCCATACATATATAGGAAACGGACCGAAAAGAACCGTTTGGACCGAAAAAAATTGTCAGAACCGAACCGAAATAATATTCTGAGAACCGTAACTGAATCGGAACCGATATTTTCAATTTCCCTTGGACCCGAACCCGAACCGGAACCGATATTTCATTTGGGTCCGGGTCCCTGGGCACGAACAGAAAGAGATGAAAATACATCTTGTGACGTAATAGGACAAGTCATGTCCGACATCCATATTCACCAGTGGCGCAGTTAGGAACTAGTTTTCATATGATTTGTGACACCAAGGAATGTTTGTGATTTGTGCACAGACAATAATAAATGGACTATGAATTTCAATTTGTAAATAATATTGTAATTTTGTAATCGTTCATTCTTGTTTCTGAATTCTGATGAGAGCGTTGGTTTGATTCAAGATGTTTTGATATTACTTTTATCTTGTTTGCTTGTTTTGCTGTGTATTCTTTTTGTTAATTGGACTTGAATTTGGATTTATTATTCTCGAATTTATAGTGTAGTACAGACAAATATTGTGAATTACAGTTTAATACTTCTCAACGTAATTGGTGTACAGCTAGTGAGTATTTGAGCATTTTTTAATAATAGTATACTAGATTTTGCAAAAGTTAACATAGAGATGATGAGGATTGTACGAAAAATATGATAGATGTTATGTTATATTTTCAATATAATGTATCCTTGTATTATTATTTATTTTTTTATCCTAATTATCCTTATCAGGTATTGACAGGTTCTTCAGCTTTCTCAACTCATGGCAGATTTATGCAACCCTACCTGAGAACTAAACCCAAACCTAACAACTAAGAGTTCAACAATAGGGAACCGCACGAAGGTTTATGGAACATTCCCTAGTACTAAGAACATTTGCATTGTTTCACTCTTAGTTTTGAGTCTTAGGTTTAGTTCTTAGGTAGGGGTGCATAAATCCACCATTATCTAAAAAGAGGTATCGAAAAGATATTCAGTATTTTTATTTACAACAATAACCACTCTACAGCATGGCATGGTTGAGCTATTTTAAAGTGACAAAAGCCTGCAGTACCAGAGTGAGAGTGAAAAGTGCAGTATTGAGGACAAACTCTATGTAGTATCAAAATCCTAGATAAAAATGTGATCGGTTTTACACCAAGTCTCACTTCCATTATATGAGCAGTGCAATGGGTCCACTTTCATTAGCAAAAACTAGTCAGAATTTTTTTTTTCCTACGAGCGCGCGGAGAAGTTACTTTTCCGCGCGATTTTTCGTTTTGATTGAAAGTTGTACTTTTCCGTACGGTTTTCAACAATACAAAAATCGTGCGGAAAATTTACTTTTCCTCACTAGTGCTGAAAAGTTACTTTACCGCACGACTTTTGTATGGTTGAAAATGAGAATCTATGTAACTATATTAACTTTGTAGAACTTATGTACCCTCTAGGAAATATTGAAATCAAAATGTGAATAATTGTCAATTCCGTAGGAACTCTCTTCTATAAAATAACAAATGCGCTTTACGTAATTAAATTACAGTTTCAGTAAGATAAAATAGATGTGACACGATGTTGAACATGTATCCAGTTTGATTCCGTGTGTCCCTGTTCCATTTTTCCTGTTAGAATTTGTTCCCTGACGCCCCCCCTTAACGACTACCTTGATTGCTGTATTTGGGCCACTGTATATGTAACTTTGTTTGGGTCACACGACCGCATGTCCCCATACGTCACTATGACGCGTTAGAGCTGAAATAATCTGATTGGCTAGAGCTAATCAAGGTCTCCTTGTTAGGAGTTTATTCTTCTTGATTTTGTCGGGCATATTGTTTTCGTCATTGGAGGGAAATTAGGGTGGCTATCCTGAAATTGGAGGCGCCAAATTTGAATTACACTAAAATATCCCATTTTGTTGGATTGAATTCGAAAACAATCGGTTCGCACAAGTATCTCGAAGACTTCTGAGAGTTTCAAAGTTGACGAAAATAACAAATTTTTAACATTTTTTATAGATTCTGAATGTTGGGCGTAGTTGATAATAATTATCAAATTGAAGGAACTGATGAGAAAGTAAATTCTATACAAAGTATTGAGCCTTTAAAAAAAAGAAAACATGGAAGAATCACATAATCTGAGATTTGAAATATATTTCAAAGATTCAAAGACTAATCTCAATATATCTGTTGTAACACTAGTTGAGTACACCAACATTATATCCTAATGGCATAGCAAAAATATTGACTTTCAACAGTTTCTATCCAAAATCAAATCGAGATCTGTTTCTCATTAGAACATTTTAATCTCACCGTTTTTCATAAGCCTTTGTCTTGACTTCTCTTTTATTAAAAAGGTTTGAACAAATCCTGGAAAAATCAATAGGTAGTTATGCATACTACCAAAATTGATTCCATAGCTGCTTTACTGTTTTATTCTTGGGAATATCTGGAACGACAATGTATCATCATGGTATGATGTAGGAGTATTGTTACAATATCAAATAAGTAATTAACAACTACAAAATACAAGAAATGCATATGATTTTATTGTGATCATTCGAGCCACGGGCTTTAGTAACTTTATTTATTCGCAAATTGACGTAAATATAACCAAAGTTACCAATTTCAGGATAGCCACCTTAATTTCCCTCCAATGACGTATTCTCTCCCTTTCCTCAGTCTTCCCCTTGCCAAAATGCTCACTTATTTCATAACCCCTTCCTATCATAAGAACCCAGGTTTGGAATCAGTTTTTGACGAGTATGACATTTGTGACGACATACTTTCCTCGTCCACAGAATTAACCCTCGTTTTATTCTGTGGTAAAGTGTAAAGCTGTTTTTTGTCGTTGAACCACAGAATATTGAAATACCTGAGGTGCGTTTCAATATTACGTCTGACGTGCGTCCGACGTATAACTTTTCTTATGAAGCGTTTCGATATTAGATAGAACGTCTTGTCCGACAACTTCATTCCATCGTTTCAAAATTCTTGAGTGGAACGTCCGACCGTCAACTATTTACCCCACGATTTAGGCTGAATTCCCACAGATCCTACGTCCGATGATACGATGGTACGAAAATGTTCTGATTGGTTGGAAAAATGTCCTGGTTGGTTGATTTGTTGTCACACCTACCAATTCAACCAATCAGAACATTTTCGTAACATCGGATCTGTGGGAATCCAGCCTTAGGAGAGTGTTTCAAAATTCAATCCGACAGATATCGCCCGACGAAACAACTATGACGTCATACATCGTCCGTTACCGGACGACAGACGTTAAATTGAAACGCACCTCTGTAGTTCAATATTCTGTGGTTGAACCGTATTCAATAATAGGCGTTTTCCATTTAGGAGTGTTAAGCCCCAGAGCTTCAAGTCCCTGAGATCCGAAATTACTTTATCACTGACTTTTTCGCCAAAAAACTGTGTATTCGCGTTTAGACTTTTGTTTACTTGTGCTTCATGCACCAATAAAACGGGTGGTGCTCGAGGGGCAAGAGGAATGTCAATCGGTGCTTGAAGCCCCACTAAATGGAACGCATGTTATACGCTCTGGGTAGCTCTGAGGAGCTCCTTACGGGATATGGAAAGCAGCTTATGTTTTAAACGTCATAGATTTGATTATGGTTTCAATATGGTGCATTTCGTTTTAAAACATTCCGTCTATAACGTCAATGTTTCAACGATAAAATGAAAAGTTTTCAAATTGGCCCAAATAATTTCAAAAAAGTAGTTCGACAAAAAACAGCTCAAACTAAGCACAAAATTTCTCCATATTTGTGGAACTGAGACGATACACTGCAGTGGCATTCCGTGTACCCTCGCTTCATAGCGAGAGTAGAATTCTACAAAATTTGATAACTATCGCTTCGTTCAGTATTCCGTGTACCTTTAGAAGTCTTGCCTTCGAATCGAAAGAGATCGGGATTATTTGACATTGTTTGTGTCGTCCTGAAAACATTGAGCAGGTTTTTGGAAATTAATTTTATGTTATTATCTTAGGCTAGGGCAACTGGCAAAGATTGGTTATTTGTTGTTGTTGTTTGTTGTTTAATTGTAAGTGTGTGATAGTCTGTGAATTAGATATTTTTATAATTGACCCTTGCCTCTGTTAGTTTGGAAGTTTTGTATAGTTACAGTGAGTGTTCATAAATGAATGTGAGTTTATTGTTGTAACCTGTAAAATTTGGAAAATCTTGACAAAGTGCCAAATTCGCGAAAACGCGCAAAGGGTGCGACACCTACAGTCCAAAATATATACTTCGAGGGTGGGGAAAACAGACCAAGTCAACATGTGATTTGAGTAGCAAATAATTAACATTTTCTTGGTTTTCAAAACAGCTTGCCGAAGTTTAATGTGCCAAAATACTTCTCAAGATTCGAATGATCAGCAGCAAGTGCAAGAGGTATTACTGGGTCCCGCAGTTCAAACACTTATAAAGATACAAATGTATCAATATACATCTTCCTAAAAGATTCATATCTGTGTGAAACAGATTATAATGGTAATTTCAGAAGATTTTATACCATTATACTGTATCTTGGCAATTACAGTCATTTTAAGGAAACGTCTTGATGTTCAATATTGGCTATAATTTTAATGCTCTTTAAATTTCAATTGACTTCATGAGGCTCCGATGTTGAAGCAGAAGTTTGTAAAACCAGCCCAAATATCTCGAATTTCTCCACATGTTTAACTTGACAAAATAATACGTCCGCTTTCAATGTATGTTCGCGTTTCACTATCGGCCGATTTCTTTCGCCAATATATTTGGATATGTCCTCTAAATTTGATCTCTCAACAAGTAACATCCTTCAAAATTTTCCTTTATCGCTTAAAATTCAAAAAAGAAATGATGATTTATTTACCATTGGATCAAATGGGGGTTCACATTTTTTTCCCCATTCCATTGACAAGTTTGACAGATACTGCAGCGCCAACTATCGGAAAATTTTCCCCGAATACTCAAGGAGACTAAAATTTAACAAGTTTAATAAGCTCTAGCCAATCAGAAACTTGTAGCATCAACGCGTCATAGTGACGTACTTGGTATGAGTACAGAGTCGAACTCGAACCAAGCAACAAAACTGTCAGTAGTAACTCTCATATAACAAGAGCTAGTCCGTCACTGTCTATAGAGAACGGCGGCCATGACACGTCTTACTACGTCACATTTCGTCACAAATATGTTCTTTCATCTCTTTCTACTAGTGTCCCCATTGTCTTACGGGAATCAAACACTCCTTGTTAAATTTTAGTCTCATTGCCGAATACTTGCTTACAAAAATGCTGCCTGCAAATTTACTCGGGATACAATTGAATGAACTTCAAAGAAGGGAGCAAATTCGAAAATAGAACATGGAAAGAAGAGTGATGAGGTTTGACAGTGATCCATTTGTCTTGAGAGACCAACAGTTTATAGATTTGTAATTCATATGTCTTTCTCTTTTAAAAAATCCAACTTAGAGCAATAAGAGTACGTCTTAGCGAACGACACTACACACTTGCATATCACATAGCATAGTACATAACAGAGTTCAGCCAATCAAAATGCCAGTAGCGTCGGATATTCGCATTTTGATTGGCTGAACTTCGACATTTCTTTATGCTATGCGCTATGCTGCCATGCAAGTGTGTATGTGATAGAGCATTGAAGTCCGTTGCTCATGCACTAATGGTTTGCCCTCAAGTGACTTCACTTCATGGCGGTTTGATCAAATTTTTTGATGTCAACATCAAAGCCCGAGGCTCAAGCCACAGCTCAAAAAAAAACCCTCAATTTCGGACGTGGTAAGGCTCGGACCCGCTCCATTTCAAAAAATGTTGTGAAAACTCACCAAAATATAATTGAAAATATCTGAAGATAGGGAAAAACATCGAGTCGCCAAATAATTTCAGTAGCTTCACCTGTTTTTGTATGTATTTGTATCTAGTAGACTGGAATACGTTTCAAACGTCCAAAATAAAATAAATATTGGGAACCATAGACCATATGGGCTAGTTGTGTTGAGAGCATTAACTGGATTTATTTTTGAAATACATTTTGCACCTTTCAATTACTTTTTTTTTCCTTCGACTGCTATGGTCATTAGCCACGTGTTCTGGATAGGCCTTGTTACTAACTCCATGCGCCACCTTAGGAGCAGCACTGTTAATTGGGACGCAACAGTGAATCGTGCAGGACTCACCCCAGTCGAGCCACGAGATTTTAATAATTTAATTGGTCAAATTAAATTTAAAAATCCCAGCCGCAACTGGGGCTCGAACTTCGGAACTTTCGACCCAAAGTCGGACGCTTTAACCACTGCGCCACGCCCCGACATTTTTTAATTACTAGCGTTATTGTGGCGAAAGGATGAACCACTCGTATGTAAATTACGAGCAACCCCAGAATTCTTCGAAAGACTCGTGCGCCTTAGGAAAGAGGATGCCCTTATTTTTTAACATGTTATTCCATACCAATAATCTCTGAATATTCAGAAATAATTATATTTATATTTGCCAAAATCACACGAATGTCACCGTTCGTGTTCTTTGGTTCTGACATTGTGTCCTGTGGACAAAATCATTCGTTCTCTTTCTAAGCGAGAACTTCCTTGTCAATGTGGAATTCTATAATTAATAGCTACAGTCTTAGATCATATATGCTTACGCTAGATACGGTATCATGTACTAATTGTTTGGTATTAGAGGGGTACCGATAAGAGGGGGTGAAGAGGGCAATAGCGTACTACAGTACAGTGGCGTACGAGATATTTTGGTACAGTGCACAAAATATTTTGTGGTACAGTGTATATTGACAATACTGACGTACTTTTACAACACACATATTTCAATTTCTGTTTTCTAATGAATGATGGATTTCCATATCGGTTACAGTGAAATGAAAATTAATGTGAACCGAAAATATTTGGATTCTCGCAAACGCCACTACCTACGATCTCACAGAATAGATATTTGAGAAGTCAATGAAATACTTACCATGGAAGACTATGAAATGATTGTGAATAGGAATAATCAGAGAGGATGGGTAATATAACAGCCTTAAGTATAAATTTTGTAGGCGTTAATGATTATATCCGCAATAATTTATGAAGAAACATGTACATGTATACCTTTAACCTTGGGTTGATCGTGACCGGTCAAATGAAAAAAGAACTTCGAAACCACTGAGTGATTTCTGTTTGTGGGGTTGCAGTCAATTGTGAGGATGCCAGGGAGAAAGAAAGAAACTCTTTGGTAGGTATTGCGTCAAGCTTTCGGAAATGTTTATTTCCTTCTTCAGGACTTATGTCGTGACGCAATACCAAAGAGTTTCATTCTTACCCCCTGGCATCCTCAAAATTGACTTCAACCCCACAAACAGAAAATCATTCAGTGGTTTCTAAGTTCTACTTTTTTCTATATACCTGTATGTATAATTCATTTAGTACGCCAAATTGAACCAGTAGTACTAGACTTATATTTATGTACTGTTCATCTTGATATTTTTGGAATACCCAGAAGATATTGGGTCCATTGAAAACATTCCATTCAAGTTTTGATCAAATTTTCTCCACAAATTTTATCATGATATCAAGGAGTGCCTTTATTGGTTTCAAATTATCCTTGGAACAATACCTAATTAAAACTGGCAATGAGGTCAATTCAATCAAGAACTCTATAGTTACGTAAACTTGAATACGAGAAAATATTTTTACCAGTCTTTATTATGGCTAATTGAAAATCCCATCGATAATGAACTCGTCATAACAAAAAACAAAATGAAAAGTTGGTAAGTATATCAATACACAAGATATGTCAAAATGTACCGTGGCGTCGTACAGATTGAGTTAAAAAAAAATGAAAAACTTGCTGATGAAAATTGTTTATTTTTATGAAACATATTTCAAAAACATTAATTCATTCTACATTATATACAGCCCCAATATCAGTAAGAGTAAAATATATATATATATATGAATACTAGGTACTAAATATAAATACCAAATATACAATTAAACAGAAGGCAAGACGATAATAATCCACGAAATAAAATTTTACACTGAAATATACATCAATTTGACATATTTGGAATATATTTTTATATATAATATATATAAAAGAAAAAGTTATTGGACATAGCCCTCGAGCAAACCGTAGGATGGGCAACACTAGGCTGCAAGTGAAAACAGAAACAAACGGAGTCAAAACAGAAAGCCAACCGTTCATTTGTGGGCTAATAACTTTTTCTTTTTTGTTTTTTCATACAGTTCCCCAATAATCCACGTTTTTATATGTATATGTATATATATATATATATATATATATATATATATATATATAATCCTAGAAATCACCGCTAAGTGAAAGATTATTGATCTATGTTTTACTAAAAATGTTGAAAGATGGGTTGATATCAGTAAGTTTATTGTCCTTTAGAATAACAATATTTTTGATTTTATCTACCCTTCTTCTCAAGTCCAATTCATTATTGGAAAATGGATAGTTGAGAACATTTTGAGTAAATAGAGGAACACTTGGTTAGATTGAGATCCATAACATTCAGGTTTTACACCATCGTGAAATTTCATTAGGGTCTTTTGTAGCATAAGACAGTTTTCATTATTATTTATGATATATATTTTCAAATCATCAGCGAAGAGTAAGAAATGTGAATCACTTTTACTTCCATTGATATCATCCACAAACAGATTGAATAGCAAGGGGCCACAGTCTGGTTCTCTAGAGTGGACTCCCAATTATATTAGAAATATAGTTAATAATTTTCACCCACTGAAATCAACCAGTCAAAAAACTCATCATCCGGATCAGAAAGTTACCAGTTATACCTTATTTGGATGTCAATATCAATAACTCGTGAACTCAAGCCTTTCAGAAGTCAGCGTAGATGTACTTGTAACTCATTTCAAAGGCTTTTGATATATCATTCTGGTATAAACTGTTAATTTTCCCTGACTGAAACCACATTGCTGATCTATAATTACATTTTTACACTCGCAAGATAAAAATAATTTGTAACAAGGGAGTCAAATAATTTAGGTATACAAGACTGCAAGCATATATCAGGACAATCATAATGGCTCTGTGAGTACTGTAGGAGATAGATTCGCTTGAACACTGAATAATAAGAGGCCAATTTGCAGTTTCTGTCAATAAAAACTTTATTGTTTTGGTTTCATGAACCAAGATTTCCACTGACTAGTAGCACTCAAATTCGATTGCCCCTAATATTCAAGCTATAATCTCGTAGCAAATTTCAGAATCCTTTTCAATATCTTATCAATTTTTGACTACTTCTTTCAAATTTCTGACGTTTTTCCGATATGATTTTACTGAGTGTTGATTTCTGAATTTTGCCTTGAGATTTACAAATTTGATAAAACGCATATTGAATCATTTCAATGATCATTTCTAACAAGTACGATCACATACAAGTAATCACTCAGTCTAAGCAACGACGGTAGATCAAGTCTGGGCGGCAGCACGCATACCATCACACGTTAAAAGGTAAGGGCTACATCCTCCCTAGCTCGCACAAGTCTCGCGAATACTTCTGAGGGCTGCACATAGGGGTGTAGCCGGTTGATGGAAATAACAATTTTAACAAGAGCAATTCACCTCTATAATTTTTATTCTAAGTATGTTTTCCGATTATGCTGTTTCAAATATGGGTCTGACAAAACTATATTTCTAGTATTCAGGAAATTTTCTAGAATCAAGATAAATATTGAATCATAATTTTACTACACAAAGTTAATTTTTCAGAAAACAGGCAGGTATGCCGTCAGGACCACAAAAAAGACTATTTGCAAAATTCATTTACATATTTACATCAAATCTACAGATTATTCAAATGTTAGTCTTTTTTTAAGATAATGATTCACACAAATAATATTTTCCAAATCTCTTCATAAAGAGAAATGTTTCTTGGGACAAAGTACATTTCATTGATTTTTAAGCAGTATTGTTTTCGTTAACAAGCTTCTTACTCTGTGTTACATTATCCTTCAACTGGAAAGTTTCATGATGAATACGAATTTTAAAATAATTTTTTAGTATCAACTTTGTAAGATGTAAAGGATGTTCATTCAAGGGATCATTTTCATAAGAGTGCTCATTGCAAAATTCCATCACATGAGTTTTTAGGTTTCTGAGAGAACCACTAACCAAAACATTCAAAATATTAATATTTTTTGAAAATAAATTATTTCGATTTCGATAAATCCGTAGGTAGGTTTCACCTTTTTTACAGATATTGATTACAAATTTGGATGCATTTATCATTTTGCCATAACATTTTCTCTTTTGCAGTAATGAAAAAGTCTCTTTGCTTTCCAACATTGATACACATTCTATACAAACTACACATTTTTTTAAACATTTAACAACGAAACCAGATATGTATGATACAATATCTTCAACAAACATTGTTAAATGCCATGAAGGGGAACTTACATAATCATGATCTTGACAACTGTCGAAAATTTCAATGTAATCTTTTGAATCCTCTAAGTTTTCCCCTGTACTACTCTTGGTAACAGAGCTTACACTAAGAATAGTGGTACTATCCAAAGCAACTGAATTTGCAAAACTACTACCCTTTATTTCTGTGTGAACCAAAAGCCTCTTATAAATGGCCTGGAATTGTTTTCTAACGGCACTGAAAAATACTTCAATATGATCCTGTGAAAATTTATATGTAGGAATATATTTCAAAAGTGGTTCAGTGTTGACATAATATTCATAAAAAGATTTCAAACTTTCAATACAAATTAGGTAACCGAGAAAACCAGTTTTTCTGTCAGTAAGTAGAATAGAAATTCCATTGAATTCCAGACCTAAAATATAAGACTTGTATTCATCCAAATATTCAAAGATTTTTTTTTAATTTTTCGGTGACAAACATTTTTGAAAATCATATTTTGCAAATTGCGACCTTGAATTAAAAATATCAAAAAGAATATTACCAATTTTACAAAATTCTGCAGTTGCCTGTGCATTCTGAAATTGCTCTAGCTTCAAATCTTTTTCTAGAAAAGTTAAGGCGTCTGAGACACTGTTACTGAAAGTTTGGGTCGCAATTTTAACTTTTTGTCTCTCGTTTTTCCACAGAATATGCAGCTTTCTTATTTTGGTAGCAGCATGTAAGCCCTCCGCCTGCTGAAGTTCAACCAAATCTTCAAAATATTTCCAACATATATTTTTCCCATTACCATTGTTTAAAACTTTATATGTACCCAAACAATTTCTCCACAACTTCAACATGTGGCATGAATCAAGAAAAATATATACTGGCTTACATGTAACAGGATGTGGAAAGTATGTAACCAAATTTGTGACATCATGAAAATTAGCACCAAGGCAATGACATGTAAATTGGCTTGTGTTCCATCAAAAGTAATCGATGTGATTGTTACACCTGTTGAATGAATAAGTTTCAAAAGTTCCTTTACTAAACAAGATTTTTCAAACCCTTTCAAACCATTTATGCAAAAATAGCCAACAGGTATTTTCCAGTGACCGTTGATTGCAACCAACATAAAAACAAGAATTTCTTTTGCTTGAGGCAGATCTTCACTTTGTATACCTCTTCCGACATCTATGAATCCAGTAAATTGTGCTCCAGTCCACTCCACTCGCTGCATTATAGCCATTTCATCCAAAACTAAGCTGCACAAAACTTTTTCACTAGATTGTACCTTCAGTCTCAGTATTTTCAATGATTCTTCTGTAAATCCAGGAGATCCATCAATAGATCGATACCATTTTGATATGGTATCTGGATGGGGCAAACAGTTGTTGAATTTTTCTCTAACATACTGATAACTTTTCATTCCGTAAAAGCTCAAAGTTAGAGCAAAGGCTCTGAGCTCTGGTGGATATTGTTTTTTGGAAGGACCACCTACAATTCTCTTCATAATTGCTTTAGAACCTTGAGGAACTGCAGCCTGCAATAAAAATCAAGGCTTTGAATACCTCCTTATATATTATTGAAATACAGTATTGTAACAAGGTTTTCAGTAGAAAAGTTACAAAATCATTTGAATTTCTGCAATTTTTAAAATTCTTTAAGTTAATTTGGGATGTATTATTCTCAGGTCCAATACGATAATACTCACATCAATAATTGCCTCAGCACTAGTACTGAGAAAGTTGTTTTTCTTGAGATGAATCATTGTTTTTCTGTAAGTAGCTAGTCTTGCCTCTTTTGATTGCTGATTACTACTCTTTGATTCATAAGAATATTTTGCGCTTTTTTCCATTTTCTCTTATATGCTTGGGACCTATCCACTTTTTTTTACAATTTTACTGTTTTCAAAAGAGATTTCCTGTAAAAACATACTAATGAAAATAAAATAATAGGCAGAAACACTCTAATATATATATACCTTGTACGTAACCTTCTGTACTCCCTCTCAGTTTCTGAAGCAGTTAAAGTTGATGACGATGCAGGGGAATCATTTGCAGAAATCATTTTGAATATTTTCAAAGGAATAGGACTTTCCTCTTCAATTGGTCGTCTGAAAAATGGAATAAGTGAATACTTTTTCATGGATGTGACCTGTGTGTATCAGTAGGTTAACGGATTTTTCTTAGAATATTCTGTAACCTCCAATGAATCCCTATATTAAATATAATGTATCCTCAAATGTACCTCTTGGTTTGTTTTTGTAGTCCACATTCTATTAGCATTTGGTTTTCCTTCTCAAGTTCTGATGCAATTGAAGGGTTGCGTGATATTTCTTCAGATGAAATACTTCCATCAGGGACTGATGACGCAATGGCAGATTTGTTTCTGCAGAGAAGGCACATAGTAACTTGAATATGAAAGAATTGAAAATAAGTTACTCATCATACCTTTCAATAGTCATTGGCTGCAAAACTGAAATAGCAATTGGTATAGCTCCTTTCACAAGTGATCTCTTGCCGGCTGGTGAAGTTCTGATACTTTGTGGAGAGAAGTGATCAGAGCACAAAACTTCATAATAATGTATCTTTTCGGTAATACCCAAAACCTCACACCAACCTTTTTTATGTTCAAGATTCTTTGGAAACCTGCAAAATGAAATAGTTTTCATGACTGCTTTGTAAGAAATATGGCTGTATTTCATGCAATCTGTGAATGAATTTCCGAAAGAAACAGCGATTTATCTAAAAGGTACTTAAGATGCTAACATTGTCGGTGTCATTGGATATCAGCATATCAGCCAAACAATTCAAATTAAAGTATCTATCCATAAATTACTTTTAGTTCCTATTCCGACTTCCTGTCCTATCCAATAGCACGCCTATGGAATACATACCTATGAAAAGATCTGGCAGAATCCTTCTCAAATTTAACATTACAAACTAAACACGATTTTGGCATTCTGATGAGAAATCGAAGCACTGTTCTTCAAACTAAATTGTCCACAGCAAAAACTCTCAAAACTATAAAAATATACTCAATAAGATCGTCAAATTCGCAGAAAAAACACAATATCTGACATTTGTCTGATTTGTCATTTGTCAAACTAACGTCGAAATTTGAAATCGACCAATCAAAGGATTAGTACGCTAGACCCCCCCCCCCGGACCTAAAAAACAAATAACCTAAGTGTAGCCATATATATATGATCTAAGGCTACAGTCGCTTCATTTGGTATTCCGTGTGAGTATATGAAAGTCTCGCTTTCATATTGCTTTCCAATCGGAAGAGTTCGTAATTTCTATCTCGTTCAGAAAACATACATAAAATTTTGGGAATTATCATTTTATTATGTTTGCTTTATGAACTTTTGTAACCATTAATCATTCAACTATTTTATAACCATAAAAAAATAAAAAATATAATGTGGATATTTTTCCTCAAAAATTGTAGTAAAAGAATTATGAATGGAGCTATGGAGTAGTTATGGAAATCTATCTCAGGAACGGGCGAAACGGCGAACCTTTGGTACAAATATTCTAATGTTTGCCTTACATTGCGTGGATTTTCCTTTTGAATCCTTTTACAAATTGATGAGAAATATTTGAGCAACCAATTCCTCAAAGAGATGAGCAGTTGTAATGGATAACATCAATGTTTATATTACAGAATAAGATTTTGAAGGAAGAATGATTCAGTATAATTATTAACAATAGGCATTTTACGAAGACATCTCACACAATCTTACAAGATCCCGCCTCTGCCCTGCCTATAATTTTTATAATTGGTCTTGTCACGGAAGAGAACAAGAAATCAATGTGGGCTTCAACTATCGTTGAGGAATGTTATTTTTGGTCCAACTACATTTACAAGGGTACCGCAGAGGATTGATTCAAAAAATCAATTTCATAGATCTAGCCAAACATCAGTTTAGATATATAAATAAATATTTTCAACCTCGGTGACAGGGAATGAGGATACTGCAAATGGAATATTGTCATTTGTGGAGAGTACAATTTGATTTTTTATATTTTTATCATAATAATGTAAAAGATATGGAATATCTCCTACAAGTGAGAAAAACTAAGTGTATGAAACAAAATGACTGCATAAATTCTAGTAATCTAGTTTTCAGCTCTTTTCTGGATATTTTCATAATGAAATAGAGCCATTGTGGTCGTGATGGTAGAGTGTTTGCTTCTCAAACATAAGGCCATGGACTCAAATTCTAGCATGGTCCTGTACATGGTATCACATGTTGAAAGATTAGGGTCTTGTCTTCCCTAGCTCGAAGACTTCTGAGGGTTGCTCGTAAGAGTGCATGTAGGAGGTTGAAGGAAAGAACAAATTTTGAACAAATGCATAACATGAATCAATGAAAAACAAATAGATATTTCTACTATTGAAATAAGAAACCAAAATAACAAATTCCATTTGTAATCCCTACTCATATTTTCACTTCAGGAAAATATTCAGAGGAAAAGTTGAGATTGCCAAAATAGGTGCGTTCGATTCTATATATTTATTGTTTTTTGCAAATTCCAATAAACTGTGAGAAAGGTTTGGCAACCATTCAAATCTCCATTATTTCAACCCCTATAATGATCCCTAGTTGGTATTCATAAAGTTCCCTGTACCAATTACTCTTACGTACCATTCCTACACACATCTAGAATCTAGAAGTATGAGACTGGTAACAGTTATTAGGAATTAGAAAATTAACTGAAACATTCCTTGTAATAATAAATGAATAAACTGCACTTAGGTATTATTCATTTTAATATTGATTGGATTCATGTGATAAGTCATGCATTAAATTATTGATTATTTGCTACTGTAATAATTGTTTATTTCCAAGTTATCTTTTTCACTTATTAATTTTTTTATATACCCATTGTATACCTATTGTTTGGATAATTCTTAGTTAGAAGTTTGAATTATTTAAAAAGCGTGCACCCGTTTACTAAATTAAACAAAAATACAGAAATGGAACAATTTATCGAGTTACTTCAAGAACCCAAAAATTTGGTTCAATGTTTTATTTTTAAATAGCGAAGTTAGTAGACACAATCAAAGTCGGTTGATTGAAATTCGAAATTTCCGGCATTAACATCTTAAAATGACACTCTATCCCTTTCTAAACGAGAATTTCCTTGTCTTCTCGACACATTCTAGGCTATCGCCTCAAATAACGACAATCGTCCGAAGCGAGTTTAGCTAAAGTGCACACGGAATACCACTTTCTTCAACTGTAGCTATAAATGTAGAATTCTACTGTAAAAGGGCCAAGATGGCGCTTCAAATGCTGTCAAATATCTATTTGTCGCCTGGAAACTGTCGCTAACTGTATACACGGAATACCTTTTACGTCAAAACGTAGCGATATGTAGAATTCTATGGCTCACGTAATCCCACCGCTGGATACATGACAAAACAACCTGTTTTGTGATTATAAATTTATAATTTATAAAATGATGACGGAATGCTCTTAGTTTCTCTGCGCACCCCACAGAACTATATATCTCTGGATATAGTTCTGACTTCTGTGGCGCACCCGTATAAAGTGATAACTCTAGAAGAAGAAGGGAGGCACATGCAATCTAGCACAGAAATACCACAGATTAGAAATTTCTAATCTGTGCTATAGTTATTATTCCCATTTCTAACTTTATTCATTTTCTGTTGGTGGTATAAAAAACATATCTTACTTGATAGTTTTTTTTACTTTGCGCGAGGCCCCCCAGGCGCGGGGCCCGTAGCATTTACTTACTGGCTAATTTGCTAACTGGTACTTGGTAGCATGCTAGCTGGCAAATGCGGCACTGAGTGTAGGGTTATTTCTTTGTCAGTGCACATTCGTTCCATGAAAAAGTTCAAAAGTAGAAATGATATTCAACCATTTTAACAGTTATAATTAAAATAAAACACATACCCACAAAACTGAAACAAAATACAAATTCTGTGATGTAACCTCAAAGTATTCAGGCCAAGTGCATTTTAATCAGAAAGGTAATAAGGTTTGTTTGTCCGTGAAAGTTACCACTCAGAATATTTTCTAGATCGATCAACTATTTGGCAAATAGGAAACGTGAAAATCGTGAAATACACAATTTTTTTTAAATTCAGGAAAATAATATATTTTGAAATTAGCGCCATTTTGTGAGAAAAATCCCTAAAAAAATTTAAAGTCCCTAGGGTTTTGTATTTTATGGAAAATCTCAATATTCCCGTCGTTATGAACAATTTCAATCATATTACGGGGTTCCTGAGGCTGCCAGGAACCCTGACATGAAGAAAACTTGCCGAAAAACGTGCCAGTAGTTTTAAAGGCAAAAGTTGTGTGGTGGCATGACTGAATCCTTATCCGAAGTCCTCTATCAGACGAGGCACAGAATTTTTATTCTGTGAGTACTGTGCTGTGACTTTACAGTTCGATGCAAATGGCGGTCTTGGCAGAGGTGAGTGGTGACCGGTTTACGTCGTATGTACTAATGAAATATAATAATTACTTTTTCTCATTTGTGTGTTCAGCGATTTTCGGTCCAGCCAATTGAATGGATATTGCAGAGCCCAGTGCCTTTTACCACCATGGAACCATTTACGGAAATGGTTGATAGCTATGAATGCTATGATTACATTGAGACTTGATGGGACGTGTTGCCGATCACTGGGAAGGGTAGATTGGCCTTGAATGCTACGACTGTGGTCGAACTCAACACCTCAAAACCAATGGAGTATACCCAAGAAAATATGTCAATAATGGTGTACCTCAACGTAGTGTCTCGGGACCGCTTCTATTTGTACTATACATTAATGACATGAACTTCATTGATGGCTGTGACTTCATCAACTTATTTGCTGATGATACACCAGTTGCAGTAAGCGAACCTGTATTACAGACAGCTACCAGTAAAGTTAAGGAAATATTGATGAGAATATCTGAATTCCTCAACATTAATTAGTTCAATTTCAACAAAAAGAAATCAATTACACACATTAACACAAATCCATTGACGAAACATCTACGAATAAGTATAAATCTCTGTAATAAAAGATTTTAAATTGTCGAGGAATTCAAATATTTGGGGTTTGTCGTGGATCAAACACTACATTAAAAAATAGTATGGTTTAGTGGGTCATATTTGTTGACATTTTCGAAATGCTATTAAGCGTGAGGCGACATGTTATTTTTCCGTGTCTGTATGTCTGTGGCATTTCAAAACGCCATCATTTTGGAACCCTTGGAGATGTAATTTGAACAATGTCAATAACTGGGGGGGGGGGGGGCAAGCTGTAGATAAAAAGAGGCTCTTTTCACAAAATAAAAGACGCAACGGCCTATACTACTTTTTATAAGGTAATTCGTAAATGAAAACCCCGGTTTTCGCCCCAGCAAAATAGACTGTCAGATAGTGCCACATTCAGACATTCAGGTGACCCATTTTCGCATACAAGCCTTGAATAGGGTTAAGAAGGGGAAATTTACGAGTGGCTCCTGGGGAGAACATATGGAAAATTCGATTTTCCAGAACAGAAATAAAAGGAGTATGTTGCCCATATCCGCGGGGATAGCACGAACGGAGAGCGCCGGTTCGCCGATATCTGAAGCCAAGCAATGCTATGCGTGGCCGTGGTTTGGATGGGTGACCTACGGACCTCCTTTCGATATTCTCCTCGGATCGTGCTAGGAATCGCACGTAAAAAGGTAAGACCTCGTTAATCCTTGGCTCGCACAAGTTTCGACTTTTGAGGGCTGCCGTTCGTAAGGGGACGACAGCTGGTTAACGGAAAAAACAATTTCAACAATTTCAATATTTTCACGCGAGCCATTATGTTTTTCGGTCTAGTGACGATGTAAGTTTTCATAGTTTCGATGGGCTTGTGTGGGAAAATCTGTCAAAATCTCGATTTCTCCTTACAAGATTAAACCCTCATTTTTACCCTTTAGCCACCTGCAACACTAAAGCCTTTGGTTTTCCGAAACCAGGTTGTATTGATTAATAATTAGGTGAACACGGCTCGCGTGAAAATATAGCCAACATACTCCTTTCATTTCTGTTCTGGAAAATAGAATTTTCCATATGTTCTCACCAGGAGCCACTCGTAAATTTCCCTCCATTTATTCAACATCGATGTACTTTGGATGGAGCAATAAACAAAATGAATGCAGTTTTGAGTGACGTCCACGAATATTTAACATAAACTTAAATTGAATGTATCCAAAAGTAAAGGCATGGTTTTTGACAACTAAATATAAATATAATAATATCGATATCAATAGTATCAACTGACATCTTAATCTTAATAATGAAAAAATAGAAATAGTTTCGTCAGTGAAGTGCTTTCAGTTTGATAACTGCATGACTTTTGAAACTCATTTTGAATACATGCACAATACAAATTCAAAAAAGTTATTATTTTTTTCTAGAATTGCACAAACGCTCTCAACTGAAGCGAAAATAACGGTTTATAACACAATAATTCAACCACACTTTGATTACTGCTCATCACTATTGTTTTCTCTTGACCTTAATAAAATGAATCAACTTCAAAAGCTTCAAACCGTGGGACGAGAATTATTTTATAAACAAATAGACATACACCTATTGTTACTATGCTTAATACGTTGAAATGGTTTTCCATTTCACAAAGAATCTACTATCTCTCTATTATTTTTGTTTACAAGATACTGAACAACCTGGCACCAACTTATTTCCAAAATTACTTGATTTTCAAAAAAGATATTTATTTATTTATAATTTATATATCCCTAGAACAAATCATAAAAGCACAATGAAATCTTTGTTCTTCAAAGGATTTCATGGATTTAACAAGTTGCCTTCATTGGTGAAAAATAGTTCTTCCCTTTATAGTTTCAAAATAAATCTCAAGAATTTCATAATTAATCATTGAATTTTTATTGCTTTGTCGTTTATTATTATTATAAGTGATCTATTCCTAGTTTGTTGTAAAGATATGTAATATTAGGTGAACTAATTTGATGCAACCATTTTAAATGTATTTGAAATTTAACAATTTACTACCTCATGCGTGGTATATGTGTGCGCGCCTGTGCACCTGATTATCTGTTTATGAATATACTCACTTTAATTGCTTTTTAAATACCAGTAATGTATATTGTCTTATTTCAAAATGTACTATACTTACAGTTATGTTTTATTTTTATGTAGTATTTACACTTAAATTGTGTTCTAGTGAATTAGGATTCCTATTTCAAATCTATCAACCCTATTCGAGGCTTGTATGCAAAAATGGTGCACCTAAATCTGTCACTATAAAAATTACAACTTTTTTGTTTTTTGCGAATATCACAAAAAGTATTGGAGGAATCGTTTTACATTCAATAGAACTTTTGTAGAGAATTATTAAACCTACAGAATTGTTTTTTTATACGACCAGATCGGTGAAAATCCGGCAAAACTTCGAAAAAGAGACCATTTTTCAAAAATTCATAATTTTTATAAATATGAAGCTGGACAAACAATATTGCGGAAACTGATAGATAATAGCATGTGGTTCAACTGTGCGCAAGATGGTTTCTGTCCGATGTGTAGTTTAATAGCGCCGATTTAAGGGAAATCATCTTATTCAAATTCTGTAAACGGCATTTGGAAGTAGAGATCAAAATCTACAATGTGTATATTTTGGATTTTCACCTGAGAGGTGGGAAATATGTTGAAAATGTCAGTGGAAGTTACTCTAAATGTTTCAAAGTGCACCCAAAGTCGCCCGAACTCAACTCGAGTTAACTTTAGTGCGATTTCGGGTGACTTCGGACGCACTTTGAAGCAATTTGATCAACTTTGATTCCTTGAATAATCTTTGAGATATTTCCAAAAACCAAAAAAGTTGTAACTTTTTTCACTATTGCTTGTTTAAAATATTCCACAAAGCGATTTTGCTGGGGCGAAAACTGGGGTTTTCATTAACGAACTATCTTAAAAAATAATAATAATAATAAACGACTTAATTCAGATCTAATAAAAAGGTGAAGCGTCACTTTAGTGTTTTTCTGCTTAACCTAAAATAGGCCATTTGCGTATTTTATTTTGTGGGAAAAAAACCTGTATAGCTTGGTTTATATGCCCTGGTGAGCTGTATAGTTTTTGAGAACCAAATTTTCGATAGAGCTTAACGAACGAACGAATCCCAAGAAAACCGTTTTTTGAAAAACCCATCGAAAAATGATGAAAATCCCTTAAATCTGAAAATTAAAATTGGAATTTTCGTAAATACGAAATATATCATAAAAACCAATAGTCAAGGAAATATTTCAAAAATCGGAAAAACTATGATGTTGACTGTACTAATGATGAAATTGAAATTTTTTATATCGCAAAGATATCAAAAAATTCATGCGAAATATTTTCATGTCTTGAAAAATTAACGGAATATACAGTGTGTCCCACTTAGAGCAGCCACATCCTCATATTTCATTGAGAATAGAATTATTTGAAATTTTTTTTTCCTATATTATATATATATTTCTCAGGAATACCTACCTTTATGTTGACGAAACATTCGTAAAACCATTTTCCACGGCTAACTATGACTAATTGAAAAGTGAAAAAGTGGGGAAAACATATTAGGGATTTTTTGATCACAAAATTAACATCAAATTATGTTTCAGAATACTCCTAAAACCCTAGACACCAATGCTTGAATCAATTGATTATACAGGGTGTCATTTGTAGCTGGTAATGTGATTATCTCTTTTTCATCAATGATATTTGCTTAATTTCCAAAATTTCTTCACTTTTTACAAAATTCTCAAACATATTCAATTAACACTGCGAGAAATAACCAAATATTACTTTTTCATGGCAAACTGTGACCATTAGAATAGTGAAAAATTGGAAAAAACGAGTAGAATGCTCTGCAGAGTAAAACATTTCTCACAGAAACTTTGATTTTTTTTTTGTATCCATAATCGTTTTAATTTCGTTAGGTAAGTGATTGAACATTTTTATGCCATTATATATAATGGAGTTTTTTATTTGTGCTTATCTTGGAATTGGTAAAGTTATATTAAGGGTTTGTCTTGTGATATATTGTGCATTGCTATAAACTCGATCCCTAAACTTACTGTGAATTAGGCATACTGTTTCTAATATATAGATACAAGGTAAGGTCAAGATTCGTTGTTATGAATAAAGGCTTACAAGAATCACTGAATTTAGCTCTGCATAAGTATCTAATTGCCCTTTTCTGCAATATGAAAATAGTTCCACTACAAGAACCCCAAAAGCAGATTCCATATCTCAGATGAGAATCAATTACCGCATAGTATACCATTTTGGCCATATCCCTACCAAGTTCCCACGAGGTCGTTCTCACTGCAAAACATCCAGAGGCTATTTTTCCACCCAGCTTTTTTATATGGTCCTCAATCTTTAACTTTTCGTCAATGTACAAGCCAAGAAACTTCGCTGTTCTTGTACTGCTAATAACTTCATTACCCAGATACAGTTCTGGCAGATGACCTTTAAAATTGAGGATATTCGTTTTCGATATGTTTAACGATAAAAAATTGGCATCACACCACTGCTTTACCTTGATAACATCATTATTGATTTGTTGATGCAGATCAACGTAATTTCTATTATTCCAAAGTAAGGTAGTATCATCTGCGAACTGAGTAAACTTTCCCGTAATTGATTTTAGCTTAGAGATATGGGGATTTAAGGGTACTCTGAAATAGAATTTGAGGTTAATTTTATGATAAAAAATCCCTAAAATGTTTTCCCCACTTTTTCACTTTTCAATTGGTCATAGTTAGCCGTTGAAAAAGGATATCCGAATGTTTCTTCAACATGAAGAAGGTATTCCTAAGAACTATAATTTGAAAAAAATATTCAAATCATTCTATCCTCAATTAAATATGAGGGTGTGGCTGCTCAAAGTGGGACACACTGAATTGAAAACCACCAAAAACTCGCAGACGGCGACATGTTTTCGAATTCCACAAGATAATTTTTTTGATTGGTTTTAAAAAACCTACAAACAATGTAAGTTAATTTTTTTCGTAATATCAGTAGTGCGGGAAATATTAAAAAAATAAACGAAAAATAAGGGACTTTTACCATTTTTTTTCTAAAATCAATCGAAATAACTCGAAAAAGGAACAATATATCGAAAAAAATTATATAAACAGTTTTGTTTCAAACAGATCTACAAAAAGTTCCTATGAATTTTTTTCATAAAAAACGAATTTTTGTGGGAAAATTTTGTAATTCCAATTTTGGTGTTTTTAGGTCAAGTTTGGTGCGGTATAGTTAGATTTGGTGATAATTGCAAATTATTTTCGGGCCGCATTTTGGTCCTAGGAGCCGGATTTTATTTTGCGTTTTAACTTTCTTTCCAATTGACCATATTCACCGTCACCATACTGTCATGCGACAATACCAACTGACCTAGGGTTCTCAACTAGGAATAACGAAATTAACTCATTTCATACAACCGCGAAAGTTAAAAATAAGAATATTTGGAAAACGCATTCCTTTCAAGTTAAAATTCGTAACTCAAAAATGTAAGTAGAGATTAAGTAAGTTCAGTATTCAGTTGATTTAGTTTTTGTCTGCAACAATTCGGATTAATCACCTTGACAATACAGTAAGTGTTCAAACTTACCTCTGAGATGTTTCAGACAGACTGTATTTTGCCACGATATCGTTTAGAAAATATTTTGGTATTGTTTTTTTATTCTTAGATCTGTTTTTTGCACAACTAAGGCCTCCCCATATTCCTTAAATTTTTTCTTATATTTTTCTGAAACTCACAAAAACACCCGGAAGCAAATAAAAGAAATGATAACTGACAACCCAACATCTAACCTCTTTCAACCCTTAACATTTTTTATTTTCGCAGTTTTATAATAGATAAATTATATTTTTAAACTTTGGCAACACTAAACAGTTGGTATTTGTCGCATGACAGAATGGCGACGGTGAATATGGTCAATTTGTGAAAGATGATGTACACTGGTTGAATGCGCATTTTCAATAGAAACCCAACGGTAAAAACCCCATCCCTCTAGCTCTTACCGTTCTCGAGATAGCAATTTTTGGTCCTTCGAGCCGGATTTTGGTCCTACGAGCCAGATATCCTTTTTTTCGCCTTTAAACTTTTTTCCTACACTGGTTGAATGAGTCGTTTATTCATATTATTGGTGCCCAATTATAGTTTTAAATGCATTGAAGTAGTATTCAAAAAACCCCAACAACTTCTAGGTCCTTCAACTTCCAAGATCTTCTCACTCACTTGATTCTTTTAATATGCAATAGTTTTTGTGGGTGTTTTTAGCAACTACTAGAGGAGTAAACCTCGATAAAAAATCTCCAATGCCAAGGCGTGAGTCATCGTGTCTAAGGCATGAATGGCACTGGGGTCATAGTGCATGTAACGATACCTGTGGGATACATGGGCGAAATCCCGCAGAAAATTAGCCCTCTCTCCTGCATGCGGGGCTCTGCGGGGGCGAAATTTTATTTCCCTAGCTACTCGTGGGATGAAATATGGAACAAAGAATTTTTAATCAAACAAATACAATGTATCGCGGAGCTATGGACGCAGCTCGTATGGGAAATGAAAAACTTCCACCAAGGTCATTTTCGGGAGGTCAGTATGGCCAAAGACTAACGGATATTAGAAGGGACTTCCAAACAAACAAAAATCAACATTCATCTAATTATTCATTAGGTTACCCAGAAGATATGAAACAAAGACACTCTAGGGATCTTCCAAATAGCTTGACTTCTCTTGACCGATCAGCAATTTCGACACTGGAAGATATGAGAATTGACCATTTGGGACAAGCAGAATCACAATTAACGGAAGGTAATCGTAGTAATGCACGGAATCTTGACTCATTTAGAAATTATCAAAACAACTTATGGAGATCAACTGGCTCTAGTTCATGGAATGACTGGAATCCTACGATATCTGATATGAATTCAGAGATCAGTTACCGTAGAACATCTCCTGAACCAGATGTGAGGTTAGAATTTAGAACATCTAGAAATGAAAGATCTCCCGATAGATGCTTTAGAACAGATACTCTAGGAGGTATATGGCAAAGTTCTCCGGAGAGATATCGAGAGAATATCAACAGTAACAGGTCATTTTCTCAAGCCGCAAATATTCCTGGCCGATTTGATAACAATTTAAGAATGCAACGGGAACCTACAAATTCAGTACGGCAGGATATCTTTTCAAGAAGAGGAAACTCTACTGCTACATCAAGTTTGATGGATACTGAACGTATTTTAGGATATCGGTCAGCTACATCTGGGTTAAGACATATTGAGCAAAGTTTTAGATTTGAGCCACCCTCAGACTATAATCTTGCTAGAAGAGGTATACCTAGTTCATTCGTTAGAAACAAATCTAATAGGTTACCAGTAGGTTCTGGATATGTGGGTTCATCAGCAAGCACTACATTTACAAAGCCTATCGATATACCGACACCATCGCAAAATCGTAAAAGAAAAAGAAAACGAAATAATCCCATTCAATCGACAAATGAAAATACGAAAAAGCCAAAGGCTGATCCGTTTTCAACATCACTACAACTTGCTGCCGATGCAATAAATGCTCTGATGGACATGAAATCTACTGCAGTGCTGCCTGGGACTTTACTTGCAACAGGACAAAATTCAGGAGCTAGCATAACTCAACCTAGTGAAACACCCGGAACACCTGCAAAAAAGAAGAAGAAGAAAAAAAAGAAGGCAAATAAGAAACCTGAAGCGGTGGCTCCAAGTGTAGAATTGAAACATGTGAAAGTTATAAAAGACGTGAAAGGTGTGAAAGAAACGAAAGATGTAGACGTGAAAGATCTGAAAAATATGTATGATCTGAAAAGGCTGAAAGTTCTGAGAAATCCGATGGATCTGAAATATCTTTTGGCAATAGTCCCCAGAAATTACCCTTTGCAGAAGATGACTGTCGAACAAACAGCATTGGTAAAAAATGCCCTTGTACAGGAAATTGAAAAAATGGATGATAAAAGCGTTGTTCCTCAAGTTGCGAGTTGTTACAGACTGAGAGGATCTCTGATGGTATTTTGGAACAATGATACCGGTGCGGAGTTTTTACGGAAAGTGGTGAAAACGCTTAAGCCCTGGGATGGAGCGTGTTTCAGGGTTATTCAGCAAAGTCCACATATCTTCACTTGGACAGTTATTGTTCATGATGAGTTTCCAAATAAATGCATGACTCCTGAACAGTTGAATGCGGTTTATGAAGCCCTCACAACCAAAATGGATGAGGTTCCGGACGAAAAACAACCTCAGTTTATTGAGACCCATCACAGAAGAGGGACAATTATGGTTGCCTACAGTAAACAAAAAGATTTTGAGTGGATGAAAAATGCTTTACAAGACCTACAGCCTTGGGAAGGCGCCAAGTTACGACTATTGGATATAGACGACGTACCTGTCTATAATAAAATCGAGATGACTCTTCCCTTTCCCGACAGTGATTTTGACGGAATATTGGAGAGACTTGGCCGTCAGAATCAAGGACTTGATACCAGCGATTGGCACCTGTTTGGACGAAGGATAAAACAAGATGGGCGTAAATTAATAGTATCTGTGAAGGATGACGTGATCGAAGCCTTGGAGAAGGTTGATTATAAGCCATTCTTGAATTTAAATAGAATAACTGTTGTCAATTTAGGAAAAATTAAAAAAATACCTTTTAGTGTAAGCGACTACGAGGAGGAGTTAAAGACTTTGAAGAAGGCAAAGACCCATCTAATGGATCGACCTAAGAAGGCAGATGCAACTCCCGTTGGCATATTCGTATCGGACGTGGCACAAACTGAACCAGCTGATGGTGATGTGGGGGTTGTGGAATAAAAGTTTGAGTTGAAATTTTTCCATTTAATTTGAAAATATCTGTGTACTCCTTGTTGTTTATTTCATGTTTCAGGTGAAATGCTAGCCCAAGGTTTTAATAACATGGTTTGGTGTTTCAAAAATGGGTTGGTTTTTCAGATAGTGGTACTATTAAAAAATTAAAAGAAGATTTAATGGTCATTATATTATATAGCTATGAAAATTATTCATGGAGGGCAAGTGATTGAGTAATTTCAATTCGACATTGTGGTATCATTTAAATCTACTGGTCAAGTACACCCGTTTGAAATATGAACTTGATTTAATCTTTCTTCAGCTATAAAACTTATCTGGATTAGAATATATAACGAATAACTAAAGGAAAAGAACTGAAACCTAAATTAGGCATTTGAAAGGCGGGATATCTCAAATAGAGAATATGAGTACTATATTAAAAACAGATGAATGTTGTACTTTAGATTGAGAGAAAAAATATGTTCTTCATTATCCCTAGCTTAAAATCATTCAAATTTGAATTATTTGAGTAGCGGATTATTTCAATCTAGGTGATATCACTCGCAAGACATTTATGTCAGATAGGGCCAGGAAATAGGAATACAGTGCGGCTTTTTATAGCCCCCCTTCCTCACGGTAAATTTTGAACGGTTTGACGTACAGACATTAGGTTTGTTTTGGTTCCTTTCATTACCGATTCTAAACCAGTTCTGAGCAGTCGCACATCTAGGATGTCCACTTACTCAAAACGTATCAGACCTCAACTGTGCTACTGCGTTGGACCGTTCTAGGACGGTTCTAGCTTAGAACCAAAACAAGCCTATGGAACACAAACCATTTTGAATGGTATTACCGAAATGAAGGACATTGTGATTGTCCGATAAATGGTACGGGGGAGGCACATCAATAAAAAAAAATTAAATGCCATAGGGGGTCAAATTACACATTGTTGAAAAGGGAATTCAGTTTTATTTTCAACCATGTACAATTATTTGGTTTTCGTTAATACGTATTTTCACATATACTATAATTTTCAATCTTCTCTTTTATATTCAACACATGAATAACTATTAGAGAGAATATGCTTCATTGTCCAAAGATACAAGATCTTGTTGACAAAGTGAGGGCCTACAAACTAACCTTAAACTAAAGTAGAATACACACAAAAATAGATAAAATGAAAAAAAAACGTCACTGACATAGTATTAAAATATCTTATAAATCAATATAAAAAAACTAGCACCTGAGAAACACCTTACAACATATTAAAACAAGTTTGAGTTGAAATATATCATCATAAAATTCTTGTAGGGTTTATCCAACAAGAGTGCTTTTACTCCCTTTCTGAAACTTTCTATGGATCTAATTTCTTTAATATGTTTTGGTAAGTTATTGAACATCTTACCTCCTCCATAAATCACTGAATCTTTAATTAGTGTCAATGATGGAATCGGGAGTTTAATGTTGCCTGCTTGACGGGTGGCATGATGTGAGTATGTAGTGTCAAATTTGTGAAGATGTTTTTTAATTAGACATACCGTTTCCAAAACAAAAATTGCTAGTACTGTTAATATTTTGTGTTTAATAAAAAGAGGCTTGCCGGAATCACGAATTTTTGCTTTGCACATAGACTTTACTGCACGTTTTTGTAGTACAAAAACAGAGTCTATGAGATTCATATTACACACCTCCCCAGAATGGGATTCCATATCTCAAGTGGGATTCTACTTAAGAATGGTACACAACCTTGGAGGAAGAAAGACCTAGTTCACTCGATGTTACTCTTACCGCATAACACCCAGAAGACAGTTTTTTGTTCAAAATTGAAACATGTTCTTCGAATATTAATCTGCAATCTATATGAATGCCTAGAAATCTTGTATGTTCAGTATTTCCTATAACATCATCACCCATGACCAGCTCATCTAATTCACCTTTGAATGACATGATATTAGTTTTTGCCATATTAATAGCTAACTGATTTGAGTCGCACCATCTTTTCACCTCATACATATCATCCTTGATAATTTCAAGAAGTGTTTCGGGATTTTTTATTATTCCAGAATATACTCGTATCGTCCGCAAGTATTTGATTCTTTGAAACAACTACATTAACATCATATTATCAATCATAGATTGAAATGAAACACCGTCCTAGATGGTTTTAAGGTTATACGTTGGCGCCAACTACGCGTCTTTTACAAATCACACAGTATGAACTCTCATTTCAGAACCATTCACATCATAATTTCGTTTTTAATCCTATTTATATCTAGATAGCCAATCTATAATGATACAACAACGTTACTTTCGACTTGTCCAATAACGTTATTGTTAGCTAGCATTTGTGATACTAAAACAGCTAAATGATGTGAATGAGACGTGAGAAGAATTGAATCGCTGATACGTTCTACAGATGTCTCAAAATTCGTTCAACATGAAATGAAGATGCGATTATTTTTAGGAGTTTACTAGTGTCGACACGAATTTTAACGTCATAATATTACATCTTTATTATGTATAAACTATGTATTCTCAGCTACGTCGTCATGGGTTTGAGAATAAAACGTCCCTGGGATGTTTCTTGCTCAGTAGGAGGGCGGGGGGCTATAAAAATACCGCACTCGCGAATCCATCCCCATTGACAAGTTGTCAGCATTTCTGGCGCCAGTATCCTTGACAATACCATTAGGAAATTGAGTAACCTCCCGATGGAATCTGCGTTACTCCTGCATAAGGAATTCCCTCAGTACTCATGGATGAATAATTGATGAACTAAGCATAGCTCAAAAACTTAGTGACTAGTTCGTAAGTTTCAAGAATGCTCAAAATGAATCAAGTGACCTAGTGAACTAATTATCACAACCAAATGCAGGTACAGTTGTGTGTATAAAAAAGTCGTACACGGTACGACACTAATTGAGGCATTGTACTAATTGCTCTTAAAAATGTTAAAAGTGCCTTACTGACAAAAATAGTTTTAATTCCGACGCTACTTGTCAAAGTCGATAAGAATTTTAATAATTAAGATTGACGAGCCTGGCCACAATATTCTATAACTGCTGTAGGACTTATTTATGCACACAACTGTACAATGGATGGTATGTTGCATTTTGTTCAATGTAACGAGAGTAAGAGACTGTCTGGTGCTCGAAAACTAAAAGTGAAGTCCCAAAACCAACTGACAACCAAAACGAAATGACGAAAAATCATCAAAATATATTTCACAAACATGCCTTACGCAAACATGCTACTCTTGCACTTATCCCAGTAGGCTTTTCAAGTGTTAAAATTATCAAACCTCGGACAGCTAGAGCTTCTATGGAATCCTATTACACAAGCGATAGACGAGGAATGTGCCAATGGCTAGCATTCCCAGTTCATTGAGTGTATGAAAATCAGCTCTGATAATAAAATGTAATCCAGTTTAGTTTGGAATGGTTGGAGATTTTAATGTCGAATATGACTCTTGAAGACCTTCGTCGAATTATAATAGATCCCAAAGACTTATTTATACCCAGCTTGAATCGGTGAATTTTTGAGAGACTCAAAAATAATATTGACGAGTTGGAAACAAAAAGCATTTGGTCAATACAGAATATGAATGGGAATTTAGGTAGAGTGAAACTACTCTGCGAAAATTGGAAAGAAAATCTTCTCAATGCAGCGGATGTGCTGAAATAGCTACAATTGCTCTTAGATATTATTCATGCTGCATATTTCATACTTGGAGCACAATTTGCAGCCAAAACATGAACTTTGAAGTACTTTCATAACACTGATTCCTCAAGTCTTACGGTACCTAATTTTTTTTTTCGCCGATTTTTTAGCAGATTGGTGCTTATGTATTTGAGACTCGATCTGTCGATTGGCAATAGCAAGATTCGATTTGATTCAAGAATACAAGAATTTTTTTCTTGTTTGCATTTTTTGTGCCAAAAATATTTTCAGATAATCAATAATCAATCTAGTTCTTTGTAGGAGTTTGCAGCAAGAATACTGACTGCAGTGAAGTCTTGCTGGGAGACTATGAACACTGGTCAGTATTTTGACTACTTTCCAATTGGGTTGTAAACGCGATTTCTTTCAATATTGAGCAGCTTATTTCGAATTGCTTATTGTTTTGAGAAAGTTGACAAGTCAGGAAACAACAGTTAGCTATAAGATTAGGGAAGATGAAGAAACAACCAGTGAGTGATGAGGTAAGTGGACGCTGAAATCGACTTTGAACTAGAAAGATTATAAATTGTTTACCGTTTAAATAAAAAAAAATATTCGACTAGAAAGCCAATGCTGAAGACGATAATCTACAAACTAGTGTAGAGATATTCTTCAACCAAGTTTGGTTATCATAGCTAAGACAAAGGGTGAATATGTGATGGATGGTTCTGTTCTTGATCTTCATGTCGACAAATCAGTTCAGGATTATATGTAAACATGTCTTCCTAACACTGAGAAACAGAAAGTTTCCATGAATGGTTGAGTACTCCTACATTTGTAGCAGTGAACAAGATGAATATGTCAAAGTCCGCATTTTCAGCAAGAAGGCAAGCCATACTATGTAAGTATTGTCTCGTTTTAGCCAAGAGGGGACAAGTTTGTCAAGTATGTATTTCTCTGCTTTCCTTGGGGAAAACATGAGAGATGAGGCCTAAAAAATGTTCATGAACTGTTGAGTACTCCTACGTTTGTAGATGTGAAAAAGAAAATGTGAAAGTTTGCATTTTCAGCAAAAAGGCAATCCATCCTCCGTAAATATTGACTTTCTCTAGCTGAGAGAAAGTGGCAATCCTGTCAAGTACTTCAAAGAAGTTTCCCTGACATAGTAAGGGCTTCTCTACTTTCCTAAGTGTAGTAGAGCTGTCTCCCACACTGTACGCGGTGGTAATCATCTAGGTTTTTGCAAAGATGGTTTGGTATTTGACCTGGGTACTTAATATCACAATGCTCATTTTGTAAGAAGTCAAAATTGTTTTAAAACTTTGAGCTGATTCAATTCAATCTTGTGAATGACAAGTAATCGTAATGACAAAGTTTGTAACATTGTCATGTCAATAAATGTTTATACAGTGAGGACGTAAAAAGTCCTCTCCCCCCCTTTATCTTTTGAAGATCGAGTAAAATTCAGGTAAAAAGGTACCACTTTTACTACTTTGTGGCATAAAAATTATTGTGGTCACGTGGCCTAGTGTCAAGAGGGCACCAACAACTTTTTTTTTTCAAATGTAAAGGGGGGTCACGTGGCTCCTGGTTTTGAAGGTCTTCCGATTCTACATCCAACACTTCTTTGTGAAAATCGGCCAAGCCGTTTCAAACTGACGAGCGTTTGAAGTTTGCTTCAAAAATTTAACAAATAAATTATTTTAACTATTAATTGTAGCAGAATTTTAACTCCGTTACTGATTCTGGCCGAAAATCCAATTTTTTTGTGGTGAAACAGGTGCACATATTATTGGTATTTTACACTGTGGTTTTTGTTTAATTTTTTTATACCTTAGTTATTTTGCTGGAGACTCCAAATAGCATTTCCTTTCAATCTCAGTTTAATATTGACGTTAATCATATCAATACTTTTGACAGTTTTCATTGATTTCAGCATTTCTTTATAATTTTCAAATGCCTCGTCCTCGTTCTTTAGAAGAAAAAACCGAAGCAATTTTAATTTATGCTGAAGCTGGGCGTAATTACCATGAAGCAGAAAGAATATTTAATGAGCGCTTCCCAAATAATCCAATATCTCGTACCTACTTAAGGGAATTGGTCAGTAAATTTCAAAGAACTTGCGTAACGAGGGAAAAAGAAGAAAATCCATTTCAGAAGCAAATCGACGTTCTGGCAGCTGTTGTTAATAATCCGCAACAAACAACGAAAACGGTAGCCACGGCTTGTGACGTATCTACGACCACCGTGAAAAAATATCTTCCAAAACACAAATTTCACCCATATAAATTAAAAATTCTGCATCAATTAACAGAAGATGGCCCAGATAGAAGAATGCAGTTTTGTGAGATCATGTCTGATTTCATTACATTAACTCTGTTTTAGTTTAGTGATGAAAGTACGTTTTTCGAGAGGGTCATACTCAAACTCCAGAGAAGATCAACGTATGGGCTGGTATTTTGGGTGACCATATCATAGGTCCAATATTTATGGCAGAAAATTTAACTGGGCATCTGTATTTAAATATGCTTCAAAATCACATCCATCACAGTATTCAAGAAGTAGTTGGGGCAAACCCAAATGAA
The DNA here is from genome assembly GCA_944452925.2 of Chrysolina oricalcia. Taxonomy (NCBI): domain Eukaryota; kingdom Metazoa; phylum Arthropoda; class Insecta; order Coleoptera; family Chrysomelidae; genus Chrysolina; species Chrysolina oricalcia. The sequence goes on along the minus strand of OX101815.2, from coordinate 43,023,039 downwards.
TTTACCATGGATGTTACCTTTCAACAAGATGGTGCACCCCCTCACTACTACAGACCTGTCCGAGAATGGTTTAACGAGAATTTTCCGGTACGGTGGATAGGCCGACGTGGCCCCATTGAATGGCCAGCTAGGTCACCTGATATGACCCCTATGGACTTCTTTCTGTGGGGGTACATAAAATCTAAGGTATTACCCCGGAAACATTTAATAACGTTCGGAATGAATTCCACAACCAACTTTTTTTTCTGTCAAGAAGTGAACGGTGAACATTTTGAGCACTTGTTAAAATAGTTGCAATTGTTACTTGAAATTTTGTTGAAATTGAAAGTTATTTAGGTTTTTAATTTATTTGTAAAATATTTGAAGCAAATTTCAAACGCTTGTAAGTTTGAAACGGCTTGGCCGATTTTCACAAACAAAGAAGTGTTGGATAGAGAATAGGAAGACCTTCAAAACCAGGAACCACGTGACCCACTTTTACATTTGAAAAAAAAAGTTGATGGTGCCCTCTTGACACTAGGCCACGTGACGACAATCATTTTTATGCCACAAAGTAGTAAAAGTGGTATCTTTTTACGTGAATTTTACCCGATCTCGATAGCTTGTTCCGTTCAAAAGTTAAGGGGGGGGGGGGACTTTTTACGTCCTCACTGTATATACTGTCTTATTATTTGGTCTAAGCAGAATAGCACTGCATATATTTTACAGAACAAGCTACTTTTTAAAATGTAAAATTGTAATAAAAAAATTATTATTTTATATTTCACCTTTGTGGTCGAAGGAATCATTGCATTCTTTCATAGTATTTGGATACAACAAAGTCCACGTGATTTGGTAATTTGCTACGATTTTTTAATGTCTCACTATATTACCCAAATAATACACTTATTGTTATAATATTTACTCTTCTTGCAGATACAAATTAACAGTAAACCATAATCAACAAAAGAAACGAATCGTGGACTATTATTACCGATTCAAATAGAAGATGATGAAGTTATTGCAGGGCCTTCACCTCGGATTTTTATCACTAGTGACTTTCCAGGTAAGCATGGTTTAAAATCGCCAGTCGATAGTCAGTTTATAGTCTATGTTCGATATGTCAGTACAAAAACAGAATTCAGAAAATACAAAACTCTTGTGTACGACTTATTTACGGATCAAAATTGCACAATATTGCCACCAAAGCGATTTAGCTGAAAATTTCGCAGATGATTCCAGAAACATCAAAAACGATTAATCCGTTGAAAATATTCTGCGGAAATGCCTGGAAGATACTTTTTCTTAAAAAAAAAACGCTCTATGGTATGGTGTATACAAATGCACAAATATTAGCAATTTGATTGAACTATTCACTACTATTACATCTCCAACACACACTAGGACACAAAAATATTGTGATTTGGAACCATACTAAAAGCGTTTCTAACACAAAATCACACAGAATAATGATGATAAAAACTTATTGTTACATCCAATTTGAGAATACTCGTTTTGACATAAATAAAAGCGACGAATGACCAATATAGCGAATACTCGCAATAGCACAAAGCGACGTTGTCAGCTCTTCAGAAGTATCGACGATTCTACAATCTGTCTTTCTTCAGGTATTAATAATAAAATAATATAGATTATTCACTACTATTACATCTCCAACACACACTAGGACACAAAAATATTGTGATTTGGAACCATACTAAAAGCGTTTCTAACACAAAATCACACAGAATAATGATGATAAAAACTTATTGTTACATCCAAATTGAGAATACTCGTTTTGACATAAATAAAAGCGACGAATGACAAATATAGCGAATACTCGCAATAGCACAAAGCGACGTTGTCAGCTCTTCAGAAGTATCGACGATTCTACAATCTGTCTTTCTTCAGGTATTAATAATAAAAAAAATATAAATTAGAAGATAACACGTCACATCATTTTAATATAAGACCGCCATTCTTATTATATAGATTTGAAAATAAGGCACACATTCGGCATATCTTTCAAATTACCACGTTTTCGGCAATGGAACTTGGGGAAAAAGGGACACAACCTGACCTAGCTATCCAAGTTGCTAGTAATTGGTTGGGTGCGTAACTGACAGCTCTGAGGTACAACAAACTCAATCGTCAACCTCACTTTTCCGTTTGCTTTTATTATTAAAAAAAAGTTCGTCGCAGTTTTTTCTGTCTGCCGTGTTTTTATAGTTTCTGACGTTTATTTCTGCTGTTTTGTTGAAATTTAGAAATAATGGACTTTAACATATTATTGAAGTTTAGATGATGTTCATCGACAAAGGGATAGAGATAAACTACTATCAGCTACTCTGTGCTATCAGTAATAGACATTGATACATATCTCCTGGAAGCTGAAGATTATCAACAGATATTTAACTTTTCCCAAAATAATGTATCCTGATTTTGTAAATTATTTAGTGGTCACAAAGAGTGATTGCATTCACAATGAATAAAATGAAAGCATTTTAAATGTAGAAGCTTACAAATATAGCAAATAGCTCAGTGAAAGTGATTTGACAATGCATGTAGGATTGAAGTGGCAGAGAACTATTTCAGTAGAGGAAAGTGAATGCTGTTCTAATGCACCTATAAGTTCTTCAATTCCTTCTACCAATTTAGAGAGAAATTCCACTAGCTCAACCTCAGTGTCACCAAAACTAGCTCAAAAGATCAAGGGTCTCTAGCTCAGATCAATAAGTAAACCCTATTGATCTCAGGTCTCTAGACACCCGCCTGCAAGAAAAATAAACTCCAAACAAGTTTATTCTTCTTGACCCGCCTGGATTTGTAACTTGAACTCACCTATGTCTGTTTCCTTAGTAATCAGCTTATTTGAGAAGGAAGAAATGTTAAGCTTAGATAATTTCTATAAAAGGTGAAATTGACCTGAACCATGAATCATATTTAAAATATTCATCTGTTACTAGGCACACAGATTTTGTAACATTTTGGATATGAATGTCATAATAAAGTCAGTTATCTGGAAAAGTATTCAATTTATTAAGATACAACAGTAGGTGAAAAGGTTGACATATCTTTAACAATGAAATAATGTAAACAAATTGAAAGAGCAACTCGTGAGAAATCAAAGTGCAAAGCATGGTACAATTATCGAACAGGAAGAGTCACAGCATCTAATTTCTTTATTTATATATCTCTATAAAGATTCACCAATAAAACTTTTTCTTGGACTTTTTCTGCCAAAGATTCTGAAAATGGTCTGATTATAGAATGAAGAACTTTGGACTCATCAGTAAATTTTGTTACTGTTCATCTTCAGTGAGGTTCAGACACTTGGGGTTTGCTATATTTGAATCCAAAACTCTGCAGGGTTCAGCTGGCTTATTAGTTGATTTTTTTCCTGTCAACGTAACTTCCTTATGTTTTCTTGTTATGTTGTCTATAAAAATAACACTAGGTACATGAGAACAAATCTCCCCAAACCTGCTGTACAATCACAATGAGCACTAACAATACTGCCATCTTTATGACATATTATCCAAGGTGTTAATTTTAAGTAGTATGTCTTGGTACGTTTCAAGTTATAGTACCAGGTTGCTCAAGGGGAGCACCGCAAGGGAAAGGTAAATCCGTCCCGAGTGTTGCGCATCGGACCAAAAAGCCTGCGAGTGTGGCATCGGGGAAGGGTAAATCCATCCCGAACAGACCACCTCAAAAAGGGTGCCGGCACCTCTGAAGGGAAGGGAAGTAAACCGCCCTCTGAGGAAAAGAGCGGGGGAGGACCGCCAAAAGACGGTAAATAAGGGCCTGGCTGATACAACAGTCAGACTCCTGCAGGGAAACCTGCAACACGAAAAAAAATTCGTAGAGGAGCAGATAGATCTGGCCCTCATCCAGGAACCCTGGACCTCCAACACAGGCCGAGTTACCGGCCTGAGTAACACATCTGGTAAGGTAGTTGCGGTCAGTTCTGGGGTAAAACCTAGGGCATGCATTCTAGCCAGAAACAACATTAATTATTTTATTCTTTCAGATTTCTGCACCCAAGACATGGCAACAATCCATGTGAAATTTCCAGAGAGGGGGGAGCATGACAGAAATGATCGTCTGCTCAGCATACTTTCCTGGAGAAGTGGGTGCGGAACAGCCTCCTCCAGCGGCCGTGCGAGAACTAATTGCCTTCTGCAGGAGGAACAACACCCATCTACTGATAGGATGTGACGCCAATGCGCACCATGAAGCGTGGGGCAGCACAAACATCAACATGAGGGGTGAGTCTCTTTTCAATTACATGATAGGGGAGGAGCTTACAATTAACAATGTCGGCTCCGAGCCAACCTTTGTCACTAGTATTAGGAAAGAGGTACTAGATCTTACGATCAGCTCAGAATTTCTAAGCAACAAGATATCCAACTGGAGGGTGTCCTCTGAGCCATCATGCTCAGACCACAGGCATATTCAATTCAACATTGAAATAGGCCCCAGACCAGTGGTACAATACCGAAACATACGGAGCATGGACAGGGAAGGATACAAGACCTCCCTGACGAACCATCTTCAAAACGGATTGTCCACAATAAATAGTCGTGATCAAATAGATATTGCTGCGGAACATCTACAAACTGCACTTATCTCAGCTTATCACGAAAACTGTCCACTGAGGGAGAAAAGGGATAACCGAAATGCTTCCTGGTGGAATAAAAATCTGGATAAAACACGAAAAGAAGTTCGAAGGTTATTTAACCGAGCTAAGGTATCAGGTGAATGGGAAAATTACAGGTCTGCTCTAACCACTTACAACAAAGATATCCGGAAAGCAAAACGAGAATCATGGGAACGATTCTGCGAAAATGTGTCCAACACATCAAGCGGAACCCGTATCCACAAGATTCTATCCAGAGAGCCGACACAGGAGCTGGGGTCGTTAAAGCGTCCAGACTGCTCCTTTACGGCCTCAAGGAAAGAAACACTAGAGCTATTAGCTAATAACCACTTCCCAGGCAGCCTGATTCTGGACAATCAACCTCTAGTCACAAATATAGGCCGGATAAAACGACCTCACAGAGATGACTGGGTGGTTGCCAACAAAATAATTACACCACAGGCGATAAGATGGGCGGTTAACTCATTCCACCCATACAAATCGCCAGGAGAGGATGGCATAGCTCCAGTTCTGTTACAAATCGGACTGGAACATATCATACCTATCATTATAAGACTCTTTAGAGCCAGTTTAGCATGGAATCATATTCCGTCTAACTGGACCGCGACTAGGGTGATCTATATTCCTAAGGTGGGTCGGAATGACCCACACCCAAAATCGCTCAGACCCATTAGTCTGACATCCTTTCTGTTGAAAAGCATGGAGAAAATACTGGATGGGCACATAAGGTGTGGGGCACTAACCAAGCACCCCCTCAATGTTCACCAGTATGCCTACCAGGCTGGCAAATCAACAGAACTTGCCGTCAATAACCTTGTCTCGGGAATAAGCGACGCCCTGGAACGCCAGGAAATAGCAGTCGGTGCATTCTTGGACATAAGAAGGAGCATTTAGCAATGCACTACCTCACTCCCTATATGAGGCCACTGTCTCTAGAGGGATTGAACCGATACTATGTGACTGGATAAGAACTATGCTTCACAACAGAACTATAACGACCTCTCTACAGGGGGAAAGTGTCAGCTTCAAGCCAGCCAGGGGCTGTCCCCAGGGGGGGGGGGTCCTCTCCCCACTGTTATGGTCACTGTTGGAGGATGATCTGCTGGCCATTCTCTCGCTTTGGGAGGTTGATCTGCAAGCATATGCTGACATCTGGTCCTAGTAATAAACGATAAATCCGAAGAGACGATCTCCTACGTCCTTCAGGATATATTGGATACCATATATAAATGGTGTGAGAGGGAGGAAATGTCCATTAACCCCCACAAAATGGTCACAGTACCATTCACCAGGAAAAGGAAGCTGGAACATTTAATACCTCCTTCCATCAATGGTGTAACAATTCCTTTTGCGAGTGAAGCAAAATATCTGGGAATAACCCTGGATAAAAAACTTAATTGGAACTCGCACTTGGAAAAGACTATCCGGAAGGACATGCCGCAGAATATGTGGCAAAACATGGGGCATGTCACCAAAACACGTATACTGGTTGTACGTGACCGTCATACGTCCAATGATAACGTATGGCTCTATAGTCTGGTGGAGCAAGGGACATAAAAAAATGGCCATTGCTAAACTTAACGGACTACAGAGACAAGCGTGCCTGGCGATTACTGGAAGCATTCGCTCCACGCCAACGGCAGCAATGGAAGTCCTCCTTGGATTACTTCCTCTCCACATAGTTCTGGAGAGAGGCAAGATGGGCAACATACAGACTTTATCAAGCGGCCATTAGTCTACCGCAGGCATGTCATGAGAGGCAGCGGCATGCTGGAGGGCATAATAGCTCACAACATTCTAGGAATGCCCTCAGACATTATGCCTAAAACTATCAACCTTCACACGTCCTACACTGGTCTTTCCCGAAAGAGAAGACTGGGTCCGGAATGCAACCAACCTATGTAGGGCAAATGAACGTTGTTTCACCGATGGTTTCAAAACTCAGGAAGGCGTCGGAGCCGGAATATATGGGATGAACCCAGTAGTGAAACGCTCGTTCAGTATGGGCAAACTAGCTACGATATTTCAGGCAGAGGTATATGCCATTGAAATGTGTGCCAGGGAGCTGGAAAATCGACACCACACACGAAAAACAATAAAAATATTTTCAGATAGTCAAACAGCACTTAAAGCGCTTGAATCCAACTGCTTTAAATCTAGGGCAGTATGGAACTGCAGAGGCACCTTAAACCGACTGGCGCAACGCAACAACGTTACCCTAGTCTGGATACCAGGTCACACAGGCCTAGAAGGAAACGAAATAGCGGACGCCCTAGCAAAAGGGGGGGGGGGGCGAAACAACGTTCACTGGACCAGAACCGGTAATCGGTTTAGCATATAGCACTGCCAAAAATGTCATAACAGCTTGGGCAGACAATAAAAGACTCGAGTACTGGCGTAGTCTACCGCATCTCAGAGTTATAGTAGGTTTGCTTACTGGCCACTGCAAACTCAAACATCACATGCATAAAATCGGACTTGCACAAGATGCAGAAACGGCTGAACACATTCTGTGTACATGCCCTGCAGCGGCCAGAACCAGATTCTCAATATTTGGCGATACGACAGTAAGGTCAGAAAACCTGGTAAATTGTTCTCTCAATGCATTCCTCAGTTTCGTCAAGAGATTGGATATACTGGGAGAAATATAACCATAGGGTGAGCCACAATAGGCCATTGGCCGCAGTGGAGGGCCTGATACGGGCACACTCACGTTCAAACCTAACCTAACCAGGTTGCTCGAAAATATCATGTCTGGTTAACTGAATTTGGAACCTAGAACCTCAGAGGAGATTCGATGAAAGAAGAAGACACAGCTATATAGGTAATTTGGTCAGAATGTCTGAATTATTTTAAAAATTTATTGTACATCATTCTGTTTTTTGTAATGTGAATCTGAGTTATTCTGTGTGTCCTGTTTCAATTTCAGGTATAGTAAATCCCTTTACCAACTGAAACAAATAGATATTTTTGACCGTCTTATATCCCAATGGGGCATTCGAAATAAATATTTGTCAGTTCGCCCCTTATTAGTGAAGAGTAATTCAATCAATAACTAATGAATGAGTATTTTTGGCTGTCCGCTGTGTCTTAATAAATGAGTATTTTTGGCTGTCCGCTATGCCGTATGGGGCGTATCTTATTAGTAATTTGGGTATAACAAATCGATTCAAAGTAATTTTGGAAGCTCCCTGTATTTATTATAATAATAAAATGTTCTGTGATTTGACACAACATTCGAAACAAAGTATTTGGCATTCCGTTCGTTATTAGTGATTAGTAATACGAATAATTTTTCATACACTGCAACAGCCATATGAAATGAGAAATCGAGGTTACTTTCAATAATTGCATTGTATGCACTTAATAATTGATCTATTACGTTAGCCATATGATACAAGAAATCGAAGGATCTATTGCATCAGCTACATGAAACGAGAAATCGAGGTTATTTTCAATTAATGCAGGAACTGAAAGTTGTTAAGAGTAATGTGGTGGTAATATGAACAGTATATAAAATGAGAAAATGTTGTTAACAAGTCAAAAGTACTTGAGTATTGATTGACTATATTCCAACATCACGTGTGAAAATCAAAGGTAAATTTTGTATTAAAATATATTTCGTGTTTTTTATCCTACCTACAAATCCTTATTCTCTAATCTCAGTGAAAAGTAGTTTGTTCTTTTGTTTTTTACTGATCAATATTTTGTTTTTTAGATCATGAGTTGTTCTAAAATTTTGTGAGTAAATGTTTTCATTATTTTCATTACATTCGAACTAAACATTGCTTTTGCAGAAATAAAAATGAAGATTATTCATTTTCTTATTCAGAAGAAGAAGAAATAGATTTTACGTGAGTTAAAAATTTGGTTGTTATATAAATTTAGTAATACCAATGCTTGTAGATTAAATATAGACCACGTGGGGTGTGATTACTGTCCGGAGTGGTGGAGTTTTTGTGCTTGCACTGGGAAGGAAGAGTATACCCCTCCTGAGGGGTGTACAACCACAGAGACTACCACCACCACCTCCACCAACACCACCACCTCCACCAACACCACCACCCCCACCACTTCCACCAATACCTCCACTGAAACCACCAAGACCAACAACCACTATTTCAACCGTACAAACTAATCACCAAAACAAAAATAAAAAATAAAATAATTTGAAATTTTATGTGTGTGTTTTTTTTATATATTTCAGATGGATCTCAATGCTTTAAATTCCAGATCTCTTGTAGAAACAAAACCAGTTATAAAGCTGCAGAATTTGATTGTGGATGAACAACAGAAAATTTATTCGGCGAAGCTAGTCCCAAGTAGATTCGGAGAGACAGTCCTCCTGGAATTGGAGAAAAACGTGGTGTTCCTGCCCCAAAGAGTAACCTGTCAATATAAACCTCATATAACCAATTTCACGCCAGAAAAATACGCAGAGACGTTGGAAAAGCAAATCCTGCCATATCTTTTGAAATCGTCGAATTGAACTAAATTGTAGAGGTGAGTTATTTTTTATAAATAATCAGTGATACATCATGAACGAATTTGAAGTAACATTATCTAAAATTGATGAAACTTTAAAATTAATAAAAGAAAATTCAGCTGAAAAAAATGCAATCAAAACAATCAATCAACATATCAAAAAGTGTAATAAAGCTATGAAGAAATTGAAACTTAAAGTGGGACAGAAATGTAAAATAATAACGAAAATTGGTCAGTTGAAAAGATTGAGGTGTTTAATTGAGGTGAAAAGTAAAAATGTAGATTCGAAGAAGAAGTGTAAGATTTATTGGGAAAATGTTAATTCTTGTTTCAATAACAGATTGAAGACGGGCGTCATCATCAATGTTGAACATAAAGAAATAAAAGCATTTTTGGCTGACGAATTTAGCTTGTTTAAAAAAATTATCAACAAAATTCTAAAGAAAATGCCAGTTCTCAAAGTAAATACCACTCTTTGGGGTGATTTTGCGAAACAATCAGTAATGAGGATATTATTAGTCAAAAATACTTTGTTTCGCCGAATGCAGTTTTAGATCAGGGAACGGATCTAGTTGTGTGGTATCGAGAAAATGTCATTGATTACATCTTGAATAAACTGTCTGAATTTTCTGAAGAATCGAGCGGTTGGGCATTACCAAAAATTATATTGTTAGAAGTAGCTATAAACAAATATGAAATTGGTAATGGGACATCTTTCATTAAATTACCATTAAAAAATTCGAGAAAGCTAGCATGTATCAATATTTAAAATAATGATGAAGCATGCTTTTACAGGAGTATAGTTAGTGCTTTATATTCACCTACAGGAAATTATTGATATACGACATCCTAACCACATTACAGTCTTGTATTGAATACCGAAGGTTTAGAAATGTCTATGAAACTTAATCATTTTAGTAAATTTGAAAAAACTTAATAATATATCTGTAAATGTTTATGCGTTGGAATTGAATATTACAAACAATAGTCCATCTTATGTAGTAGTGCCTGTGAGATTAACTAAAGGTAAATTAGATCGTCATGTCAATTTGATATTAATTCAAAATCATTATTTTCCTAAACTGAATGATTATACTGCACCAATACCAGATAATGAAGATACTGAAATAAAAGTCCACTATTGTTTTATAAAAAATATGTCACGTCTAATATCAAGACAAGTTAGCAGTCACAAAGTTCATTTATGCGATCGATGTTTGAATTATTTTTATAATTAGGAAAAATTGAAAAATCATTACGTGTTGTGTGAGAAAAAGAACGATTGTAGAATTTCCAAAATAAACTTTGTGGAATTCAAAAATTATGTTTACAAACAAAAAGTACCTTTTGTCATCTATGCTGATATCGAATCCATTTTAGAGAAGTGCATTTCAAAATTATCACAAACAACAAAATATCAATTGCACAAGGCATTTTCGGTGGGTTACTATCTAAAGTGTTGTTATGATGAGTCCCTTTCTTATTTTAATAGTTATGAAGGTGAAGATTGTATGGAATGGTTTTCTATGGAAATGAAGAGTATATCACAGTTTGTAGAAGGTAAAAACTCAATATCGTGCCAATTATTGAAAAACTGAACAGCGTAAATATTGGAACTTGTCACATTTGTGAAAAAACGTTCTAGACCAATGACATTATAGTCAGAGACCACGATCATTTCACGGGACGATTCCGTGGCTTTGCTCATCAGGATTGCAATCTAAATTTTAAAAAATTGTTTGTTGTACCAGTTATTTGTCATAATGGTGGATGTGAATAAAACAAAATTTAAATAAATGCTTATACTTTCTTGAGACAGACTTATTCATTTTATAAAGAAATGAAAGAGATAAATGTATAGTATGAGCATTTACTACATTTTATTCACCTCACCCAATATGTCAAATTATGATGATCACTTTATAATTGAAGATTTAGCCAAACTAAGCTCTTTGGGCGTGCTTCCATTGAACAAAGAAAAATACATTTATTTTACTCTTAGTGACTGTGATAGTAGAATAAAATTAAGGTTCATAGATTCATTCAGATTTATGGGTGCGAGTCCACTTTATGTATGGATAATCTTCAAAATTTAAAGTTCGAGTTTAAAGATTTAGACGATGAAACATTCATACTGTTGACTAGGAAAGGGGTATTCCCTTATGATTATTTAGATGATGTGAAAAAATTGAATGATCTTCAACTTCCACCATTGAAAATTTTTTCAACAAATTGAATGATGTAGAATTGTGTAGACAAGACTACCTTCATGCACAAAATGTGTGGAAGGCATTCAAAATGGAAAGTCTGTGAGAGTATAGTGATTTGTATATGAAAACTGATATATTGCTACTTGCAGATGTTATGGAAAATTTTAGGGAAACTGCTTTGAATACTTATGGTTTAGATCCTGCTTGGTATTATACAATGCCTGGATATACTTGGGATGCTATGTTAAAATATACAAAATGTAAAATACAAATTTTGAAAGATATTGATATGATTTTGTTTATAGAAAAAGCAATAAGAGGTGGGATTTTGGTTTGTAGTAATCGATTCTCAGAGGCCAACAACAAATATATGCCCAACTATGATGCTTCAAAGCTTAACAAAACACTTTTATACCTTGATGTAAATAACTTATATGGTTGGGCAATATCTTAACCATTACCTTTTGGAGGCTTTAAATGGACCGATAAAAATATTGATGTTACAATGATTCCAGATGATTCATCGGTGGGATACATTTTACAAGTTGATTTGGACTATCCCCATACTATACATGATTTACACAAAGACTTTCCATTTTGCGCAGATCATTCAGTTCCACCATCATCAAAATTACCAAAGTTGATAGCTGATGTTCATAATAAAAAATTGTATATTTTACATTATAGAAATTTGAAACAAGCATTGGCAAACGGTTTAATTTTAATTAAGATACATAAAGTATTAGAGTTTAAACAGTCTGAATGGCTGCGGCCATATATTGAACTTAATACTCGTTTGAGGGCTGCAGCTACAAGTAACTTTAAAAAAATCAATGTGAATTAGCTAATAATGCAGTTTTTGGGAAAACAATGGAAAATAAAAGACTACATAGAGTCGTTAAATTAGTGAATGCTTACGAAGGTCGTTATGGTGCCAAGAATTTGATTGCTAGTCCACGTTTTTATAGTAGAACAATTTTTGAGGAAGATTTCATGGCAATTGAATTAAAAAATGCTGAATTGATTTTCAATAAACCTCTTTACATTGGCATGGCTATTTTGGATATTTCTAAACTTTGTATGTATGATTTTCATTATAATTTTATGTTACCTACAGTAGGATCGGATAGTTGTAAGTTAATGTACACAGACACAGATAGTTTCTTTTACGAATTAAATTGTGCTGATGTTTATCGAGATGTAATCAAAAAACATATCAATAAATTTGATACCTCTGATTATGAGAAAATTAATGAGTACAATATTCCATTGGTAAATAAAAAAACACCTGGTTTGATGAAAGATGAAACGAATGGTAAAATCATTACGCATTTTGCCGGTCTTCGTTCAAAGATGTATTCTTTCAAAACACTTGTCACTAAGCAGGATAAGGAACGTTTGAAGGAAAAGTTGCTAAAAAAAGGTATGAGTAAAAAACTAATAGATATTGAAATGAATAATTTAGGTATCAAGAAAAAATCCAAGGGAGTCAAAAAGTATGTAATAAAGAATAATATCACGTTTGAAGATTATGTTGCTTGTCTGAAAAACTTAAAGGACAAAACCATATCACAAAATAGTATCCGTTTCTATGCTCACAATGTATTCAGTATAGAACAAACAAAAATTACTCTTAGTCCTCATGACGATAAACGTAGATTAATTCCCAAGTCATTTGGACATTATAGCGAATAGATAATTTTTGTTTCAGGAATCAATATGCAATTGAGAGAACTGTGTATCAGGAGTATTTGTCAAAATATAAGAGCAATAATTCCATTTATCTCATCATCATCACTACATCTGAGTTTGACTATAGAAATTGTTAAAAAATATGGTTATTATAAATGGAAAAACATTTTAGAGTATTCAGGTTCCGATAATGTTCATTTTCCTGTTGATATGTTACATAGACGTTATATTTCCACATCAAAAGAGAGAAGTGCAGTCATTAATCATTGTAATTGGGAAACAAAATACCCGAGGCTAATTATTGTATATGGGTAAATATATATATATATATATATATATATATATATATATATATATATATATATATATATATACAGGGTGGGTCACGGTCGATGGTACCTTAGACGTTTACGGTGATCGGGACATAGGATCATTCTGAAAATTTGGTTTCTCAAGTAGTTGCTCTTGGTCTATCGATCTAAAATATTTTCAGCAATGCAGCGTTGCCGCTTATACCAGAAAGTAGCAGCATCTTTGTTATTTCAAGTGGATCACCCTGTATATTACCGCATTTTTGAACTTGTCATTCCTTTCTGATTATTTCTGCCACATACACCCCTATACCTATCTCTTACGGTTTTTGATATATTGTGTATTTTCCATATTTTTCATCCAAAACATAGCTCGAATTGAATGTTTATTTCTGCGGTATTTGGATTGTTAGGAAGTTGCAATTTTGTGTTTAGTTCATCAAGATCATGTACATTGATTCTGTATAGAGAAGTTTGTTCTGCGTTATACAGGGTCGTTCAAAATTCATGATCTTACTGCTAGATAAGAAAAGAGTTGAAAGTGTGTTTTTTTTAAATGGAGCTTCCTGTATATTATGAAATATCCTGAAAGATGACTAATTTCCCTTCGAATTGATATATCATGTTCCTATACCTACATAGCCAGAATTCCGAGATAATAGCAATTTTCACTTTTTCACTTGTAATCTCCCAAGTGCTTGAATTATTGCCGGAAATTTTTCGAGTACATGAATTTTTTGAAAATCACCCGAGTCGTGAAGCGACGAGGTTAATTTTCTTTGAAAATTCATGTACGACATAAATTTACGGCAATTAATTCAAGCACGAGGAGGATTCGGTAAGAAAATTTCACACCGAGAAATGAAAATCATCCAACAATTCATAAGAAATAACTAACGATGGTTTCACCTGAACTATTTATAACCACTGAAATATTGATATGTGAATAATACTTAACAAAATTTTCATCAATAAATGTGTTTAAATTTGGAACAAAAACAATAAAAAGTTTTGTTCTTATCGTGGATTGAACCATCGACCTAGCAACTCATAAATAAATAAATAAAAGTTTATTCTATAAAAGTTATTATTTACAATTCATTATTCTACCCGAAGCAGCTACTCTTTCTTCAGTCCATCTTCGCCCGGCGGGGGATAGGAGGAAAGGAAGGAGAGGACGGCAAGTGTGCTTCACGCCACCCCGGCCACCCTGCTGTTGTCAGCTCTGGTGACGTGCACGATGCCTTTTGACAGTGCCAAGTGTCCCCATATAAAGAGGGCGCTGGTCACTGCCTCCGCTGGTGCAAATGTGTGGTGGAAATGTCGATCTTTGGCAGAAATAATGGTGGTAACTGGAGTATTCGCGCCTCCTGCAAAGCTTATGCGCGTGTTGTCGTCCCATTCAATGTAAAAAGTTGAGGGTTGGTAGTTTGTGAGTACCATAATTTGGATGTTGCCCCGGAAAAGGCTAGAAGCAAAAAACCGGGTTGAAGTACTTGACGTTTTAGATTTTCAACTTGGATTCCCTACGGCGCCGGTTCTACCCAGCTCTCCTGGAAGATATCCAGCGACTCATATAACACCCCACCATGTTTGCGGGGTAGGTTGTCATGTACTCTTATCCTGGTGAGACCGGCCGCAACACTACCGCTGAGCTACGGCACTTGTGATAAAAACTTGTGACAAATGCTGTATTGAACTTCTTCTGAAATATGATTTCAGAATTGACAATTTCTGCAATAATCGTGGAGAAAATATTTTCAGACACATTCCAAATATCTAGTAAATACGTGATTATCTCCTTTCTTATGAAAACTAGACCTCCATTTGTACATTAAAACAAAATATCGTACTTGACGTTTTAGATTCTCAACTTGGATTCCCTACGGCGCCGGTTCTACCCAGCGCTCCTGGAAGATATCCAGCGACTCATATAACACCCCACCATGTTTGCGGGGTAGGTTGTCATGTACTCTTATCCTGGTGAGACCGGCCGCAACACTACCGCTGAGCTACGGCAGATTATGAATTTTAAACGACCCTGTATAACGCTGAACAAACTTCTCTATAAAGAATCAATGTACATGATCTTGATGAACTAAACACAAAATTGCAACTTCCTAAGAATCCAAATACCGCAGAAATAAACATTCAATTCGAGCTATGTTTTGGATAAAAAATATGGAAAATAACCAATATCTCAAAAACCGTTAGAGATAGGTATAGGGGAGTATGAGGCAGAAATAATCAGAAAGGAATGACAAGTTCAAAAATGCGGTAATATACAGGGTGACCCATTTGAAATAACAAAGATGCTGCTACTTTCTGGTACAAGCGGCAACGCTGCAATGCTGAAAATATTTTAGATCGATAGACCAAGAGCAACTACTTGAGAAACCAAATTTTCAGAATGATCCTTTGTCCCGTTCTCCGTAAACGTCTGAGGTACCATCGACCGTGACCCACCCTGTATATATATAAGATAAAAAATCTCAATTTACATTTATGTAAGTCATGTTATGAATTTCTTTTATATATTTTAAAAAGGCAAAATATTAATGTGAATTTAAATGTAATGAGAGAACATTTTCATCTTTATCATAATACCAACAATCTCCATACCATATATCAAAACAGTTCAATGTGATGTCAAAATTAATTTAACGAATTGTTATTTAGACTTAAAAAACGGTTTGAATGTGACATAGATTTACGTGATTTCTATTATCGATTTAATCGTTTCATTGATTTTGGTGATGAGGATGATGATGAGTAATGTATCACATTTATTTATAAAAAATATACTCACATTGGTGATGTAGATATATTGAAAAAAAAAATTAAAATTATGATGTACTATTTTATTTTTTATTTACTTTTGAATTACAATTGATCAAGAGCTAATTTACATAAATGACATCTTGATTGTGATGTTGGTGGACCGTCTGCGTGAGTTCTCCATTCAGGTCGGTTGTAATGAATGAAAGAAACAGGGTAGTTGCACTTGTAAATTGAAATTATTTCGATAGTCTCTTGGTAATTTATGCCATGCATACAAGAGTTCGATTGGTTGTGCCCTTTCAATCAAATAGTGTATGGGAAACTTTTCTAGTTCTTCTTCACTGAAGTGATGTAAATTCTGTTTGAGATGCCAATGATCCTTCAATGGATAAATACAGTAACATGCTTCTTGATTCATTTTTTTTGAAATAATTATCCTCTCGTACAAGATAAATAACAACAGATACACTTGTATACTGATTTCATCAAAACATTTTCGTGTTTTTATATATTCAAAATGTCGTGTATTGGTGGTGGGGAGGGGAAAGTGAAAAATGGATTCATTTTTAACAAGTCTGAACTGGTAATAAAAAAAATCGTTTCATTACTCATTTATTTTTCATTCATTATAGAATTTGAATACAAAAAGAATACATTTGATAAGGCACATACACATTTATCTTCATTATTATTATGATAAAATCACATGGGGTCTTCTTTTTTCAGTGCAGGATGTTCGTCCAATTCATAAACCGTACAATTACAATATTTCTTGATAAAGTTGAATTTTTCTCTACTTTTCACATACACCATATCTGCACCTTGGGTTAAATTTCGTACAATATTTTCAAATTGATGTAAGGGGGTGAATCCTACATTCCAATCTATGTGGTGGTGGTTTTTCATTAACCACGTTGCTTCGTTTTTCAGATCTTGTGGTAGATTGTTGAAGGGAAATGGTGGTTTGAATAAGTAATGACTGATACGGCGATGGCCATCGTAACAGGCTAATTCTTTCACTACAAATTTATTGTTTTCCACTTTGAAGCCTTGAAAATCAATAACTAATCTCATATTCGAAGATTTTCCAATTGCCGTTCAACCAATTTTCTCTTCTCCAAATATTCAATTTCAGTTTTGAGTTGTGTCAACTGGAGTAGGAATTGAGCTAGTCTACATCTATATTGAGTTATCATTGTCAACTGACTGACAAACACTTATTGTCAATGGATTATAATAGAATTCTTTTTCGTGTAAAATTAGGCAATATGCAGACACATTATTTCCTGTAGGTTTTGATGTTTCAAATTCTATTCGCAAAACGACAGATCCGCTCTGAACGATTTCCTTTTGGTGGGAACAATCGATATGAATAACGGGAGCTTTTTCTTTGAATTCTTTTGGGTTGAATATGGGTTGATTGGTTTGAATGTGATAATAACTTTCCTGGAAGTTGGCAAACATTTCATATAGTGATGTAAATCGATTCGTATCAAAATCTAAATTTAAATCTTGACAGGGAAATCTCTCACCATTCAAAAATACTCGTATATTCGTCAAGTTACAATGATTGAATTTACTCATATCTTTCAAAATTTGACCTTTACATGAATCTTGAAATGCAATACTTTCTAATTGCGTTGAAGTTTTAACAGACCAAGTGTGACGACTGTGACGTGTCGAATCATTCAGAGTGGGGTATTCTATCAATTCCCAACTTCTAAATTTGATTGGTAATTCTGTACTATTACGAACTATTTTATTCAAACATAATTGTTCGTTAATACTCGGTGTTATATGTGGAACATTCCAATACAGTTTTATGATTTGAATTTTTGGTTTTTCCGAATTATCTGTCGCAATAACAGCATCAATGTCATCCTTTTCTCTAATGAGAACTAATTCTTGTCTCATATTCATAATAATTTTTCTATAATCTTCGAAAAATCCCGACCACAATTTCAATGGTATACACACATTAAAATTTCCCTTATCGATTAAAAGTTTGTTATTATCTTTTGGAAACCATCCTCCATTCTCCATTAGTTTGCTTTCATTTTCGTTCAACGAAAGGTAATTTTTCAAAGTGGAAACTAGACCAACGTTTCGAACAGAATCTATTACGTCACCATTTAGTTCATACCTCATTTCTCTGAATAAATATGATATGCCATTATTGATGAATTGGAATTTGGTAGGCACTTTGTTTTGATCCGTTAATATTTTACCTTCTATGTAAATTAGGCTGTTGCATGGAAGTGTGTATGCATCTAAATCTTGTACGGAAATTCTAACTTCATCATTGTAGTTGAGGGCTCCAGAATTGTATGGTTGGTATGTGTGAAACTGATAATCTTCAATGGTCGTATCGCTAAAAGGTTCCCCTGTTACATTCAATAAATCCATTATACTAGAACGTAAAAACCGAGAGAATTAAAAAATTGACGATTTTCGGGAGTTAACAACGTTTTCATTGACATCGAAAAACTATCTGACTTCTTTGTACGACGCTGCTGCTTTTTATAGTTTGAGTATGGATGATGGAATCGTTGAAATTGTAACACCATATCTATTCAATTTTCCTAAGATATAAACGAAGAGTAATTGTTTCACCGCGAAAATTCACCAAATTACTATCTTGATCGAGCACTCTCACAGTTATGTTGTTTATGGTTTTAATACTCACAGGATAATAGAGTATGGTCAAAGGTTGTTCCACTATTTTATAACCGTTTGGAACTTGTGGAAAAAATTGATGTATCAGATGAACAGGTTGTCCGTATAAAAATGATCCTACTGCAATATTACAATCTATACAAATTGTATTGACAGCCAAAATATTAACTTAGTTTTTTGAGATGTAAAGTTTGTTGGGTTCGAGTTTGGTTTTTTCAAATCCCAATATATTGCCAATGGAACGATCAGTACTGAAATTGATCCAATCGGTGCTTTTAATTGAAACTATGAATCTTTTCGGGTCTGTAGTTATATGAATGATAGTTCCTTCTCCTATCCGATACATTTCATCCTTAATAATTTTTATAATCTCATCAATTTCATAGGACCCTATGGGAATTTCAAATTCAAATTCATCATTCGGGCCCCATACCAATAAATTGTTGGTTTCATTGATATTTGGAATACCATTGAAAGTATTTTTTCATTCTAGATATAATGGCGGGTTGAAAGTGTCGCTTAAAATTGATGAATCTCCGCTGAGTGTAAACGTATACGACATGACTGAGGTTTCAAAAACAAATGAAGTGATATTTAAAAGTTGTATTGATTATATAAAAATTTAAGACAATATTGTCCGCACTGATATGAATTGAATTTTTGTATCGTATTATAATTATATTCAATAATGACATCACCATTGCTTTTAAAATATTCCACCAATTCATTTGGTGGTGGTAAATTACCATAGCTATCATAATAGATAACATTTTTATTCCATTTCGAATATGCTGTCCAATGAGTACCGGGCCCACTTTGCACATCGAGATTCACTATACCACATTCATTTGTCGCAATCCTCTTTGGCAATGAATCGCGCATAAATAAATACACCTCTAAAATGGGGAATTTTCAATAATTTTGCATACGTGATGAGATCTATATCAGACATTATACGTCGAGGTAATTTTATTTTCTTTTCCAATATAGCCGCTGCTGTTGAAACCCCTTTGGCTTTTTTGTTTTTTCTTCCGTAAACCATATCCCTTGTAAGGTCTCAGATAATATCCTTTTCCTGATTTTTGCTGCTCGAGAGCTAGGTTATGCCTTTCTGTTCAGCAATTGTTCACGATTGGTTCTTGCGTCACTCACTGCTTTTGCAATGCCCGCACCCCCACCTTCTACCTTCTACTGCCCCGAGAGCACCCAATAATGGAAGTAAAAATGGCAGGAATCCCCCCTTTTTAGGAGCACGAATAATTCGTTTTTTCTGCACGGTTGATTTTTTCTTTTTCAATCCCATGCCGAGTTTACGTTTTCCTTTCATTGCAGTCGTTACGAACCAAGCAGCTGCGTTTTCTCCTAATTTGGCGTCTTTCGCTTTAACTCTTTCCCAAGCCTCGTTTTCCAATATTTCGTCAGCTCGATGTCTGTCACTGAGATTTTTACTTTTAGAATAAGCGATATCGTGCTCTTGGCATGCAGTATCCAAAGAATTTATTCCAGGATCACCACGTTCTAATCGTTGTTGTAATTTAGTACCGGCTAAAAACAAGTAAAAAAAATTAATGCGCTCTATAAAGTTAATTACTCACTCACGTCCACAATAATTGTATTTTGGCAAATGAAATTCAAAAGGTAATTTACCAATTAATGTGTTTACAAAACCTCTTCCTATGTGCCTGTTACGAACTCTTGCTCCTTTTTTTGGATCTTACCATTCTAATCAGCTATATATGTCGACGCACACCCTTATATACCTTCAGTCACAACTATGAAGTTACGAAAACAAAATGTTTCTCTGCCCATCAACAATTATGATTTCAACGTTGAACAAAATGCGGGAAAACACGGTGCATTATTCGGTGGTAATTCTAAGCGGGTGCTGATCATAGGCAGTAGTGGTAGCGGTAAAACTAATGTTATGCTATCACTAATAGAACATCCTAATGGACTAAGATTCGAAAATATTCATCTATACTCGAAATCATTGAATCAGCCCAAGTATCAGTACTTACGTGCTTTGCTTCAACCACTCAATGATGAAATTGGATATTATGAATACAGTAATAGTGAGGATGTACCTTCTGCCGATAACATTGAAACAAATTCTTTGATTATATTTGATGATGTGGCATCATGTGATTAGAATATAATTTAAAGATTATTTTTGTTTCGGACGACATCAACATACAGACTGTTTTTATATTTGTCAAACATATTCAGCCATACCAAAACAACTCATTCGCGACAATGCTAATTTGTTAATTATATTTCCACAGGACACGACCAATTTGGAGCATATTTATGACGATCATGCAAATATTGATATGGACTTTCAAAAATTTAAAGAAGTAGCATCTTCTTGTTGGAAAAAAAAATTTTTGACTTTTTTGTGATTGATAAAGATTGTGATTTGTCTTCGGGTAGGCATAGAAAAGGCTTCGATACATACATTTCTATATAAAGATAAACTTTCGAAATGATAGATCAATAGTTAAAATGGACCCTCAATTAGCAAAACAACTTGTGCGAGCCAGGCACGCACTTAGAAAAAAGTATAAAATTATAAAGGGTAGTACAGCGAGATCACAATCTCGATTGGAAAAATCATATCAACCCATTACTCAATCTCTAAAACAATTGGCTTCCACAATGGGCGAGACGGCGGCTGCTGCGGCTGCGACGGCAGCGGCGGAACACATCAAACCAGAAAAATTGGAAAAATTTGAGACAACAACAACGAAATCACCAAAATCATATATTAAACTAACATTTTTATCACCAAGTTCTGAAAATGTAACTCCTACTACGGAGATGCCAAGTTTTTTGAGGAATGAAGAAACTTATGAAACACGCGATGAAGAGGAGGGATTAACACCGAATATAACAAGAGAAGATCAATTCATTGATGATACCCTTTCACAATTTTATCAGACAATCACAAATTCAGACGTTCTCAAGGAATACTTGGACCAATTTGAATCACCAGTACCCAGAGACTATATTGAAGGCATGATAAAAGAACTTCATGGGAGCAAATGCTAATATAAAAGGTATTATTTACAATGGAACGGTTGGCCTTTATGAGTTACTTTTTCTAAAAGAACTCATAATTTACACTAAAAAAGACGCTGAAAATTATGTAGATATAATAAAAAGAACTAATGCTATCGTTGTGACAATAATGCAGATTTACCTATTAGAAAATTTCCTGAAGATATCAAGGAAAAATATATTTACATTATAAAACCTCATTTACCAAAAACTCATCCTAGATCCGGTTCAATACCAACATCTTTATCTAGATCTGGTTCAATTCCATCATCTTCATCCAGATCTGGTCCAATATCATCATCATCTTTAGCCAAAGGCGTACTCACCAGACATATGACAAAAAAAGGTGGTAAAATGTCAATGATCATGAGATTTGATAATAAACCTATCGATTATAAATATTTTGATGACTACAATGAACTCGTGGATAGATTACGTTTGCTTGTTGCTTCTAAAACAGCTGGCAACACTACTGGTCACAACAATGAAATCATTTCAATTATTGAAGAGTTACGTGAAGGAGCAATAATTTTATAAATATTGAAGTTTATTTTTTTTTGTATCAGTATTCAAAATGCCACTGAACAAATTCAATCAACATTTCCTCACTACTACTACTACTACTCCATTACCAAAAGATATTGTTACAGCAACGAAACCAACAGATCTCCCAATTTTTATTTGTCAACCTTCTAAATTCCATAATAAATGTATATTAACTATTCGTGGTAGCGAAAACATTGCTTCTAGTAGAACTCATTATATTTTAGATAATAATAGTAGTATTTATACAATTCCTGTTACAGGTAAAGTTGAAAGTATTCAATGTTTTCCCACTTCATTAAAAATATCCTATCAAAATAAAAACGATACTTTAAGCAATCTTTTGAACCATAACATTCTTAACAAAGGTGACACTATTCAATTTCCCCTAGAAACCTCACAAAAACGTACGTCCAATCATTTTTACATTGAATTTGTACTTCAATGTCATTTGGAAAAAGATGAATGATACGTTGAATGCTAATAAAAACCAAAAATTTTGAAAAAAATTTTATTTATAAGACGTTTTACATTTTTAAAAACTTTTGTTTCCCAGTTCTTTTCTTCTTGCAGATTCATAATCTTTCTGAGTTTTGATATATAAATAAATTTTGACCCTTCTCCTCCTCCTCATTCTCCAAATTATTCTTCTCCTCTTGCCATTTCGGAAACGATTCAATTATTTGATCATCTTGTTCATTTGTTAATTTCATTTTGTTAAAAGGTTTCACGTACAGGTGAATTTAAAAATCCAGCAGGGTCGTTTATGAATCTAGTTATAACTTTGATGGGTCTTATCTGCATACACCAGAAACAAAATCTAAGATCCAAAATGGGTCTGCTAACGAAACAGTTTTCTTGTAAGTACTGCAGCTTGATAGCTCTACAAATACAACATTTTTTCTTCTGTACTACTGAGTACATAATCATTCTGTACTCGACAGCAATTCCATTATGTATATATATATATATCCTAGTTTTCCCCACTTATTTCTCATTTGAATTGTAAACGATTCTAAAGACAGATTGTGGTTACCTCACAATAACATTCCCAAGGTTGAACTTTCAATTTATTATATAATGCCTTTGAATAGATTTAATCAACATTTTCTAAAACGTCAAGAAGGAGAAGAATTATTAACCTCATCTCTTCAACAACAACAATTAAATTTCCCGTTTTATGTTTGTGATTCTCTTCATTACCATGTTAAAGTTTTAATGTTTGAAAGGTGAGAAAAATCAGTTCAAATAAAAAATATTATATATTAGATAATGGAGGTATAGTCTTTAAATTTCTTATGTCGGCCAAGATAGAAAGCATAACACCTTTTGAAGCAAATGAAACCGGTTTTTCCTTCAAATTTCCCCAGTCTTCTAAAATAAAAAATAAAGCACATGATGATGATAAAAATGGAGACCTTGTGATGAATAATGATACAACATACAAGTTTCATCAACTAGCAAATAAATCCATCGCTAAGGGAGATGAAATAATATTTAAACTAGGAATGTCTCCAACGATTTTAATTGAGATATTATTACATTATAATGAGTAAAGCACAAATTATATCGGAACTCCATAAGCCAGTAAGAATTAATTATAGAAGACGACATGTTGTAGTTAAAAATTTACATGACCTAATACAGGCTGATTTAGCTATTATGAATCCATTTGCGAAAGAAAACAGGATATAATTACATTCTTGTAGTCATCAATGCTTTTAGTAAATATGTTTGGGCTATACCAGTAAAAAAGAAATCGGGTAAAAATATCACCGCTGCTATGAAATCTATATTGAGACAAATGACCACCACACCGAAAAACCTACAAACAGATATGGGAACCGAGTTCATGAACTCAGACTTCAAACATCTGATGCAGGAGTACGGTATAAATCATTATAGTACTTTTTCATATTTGAAAGCGAGCATTTGTGAACGAGTAATAAGAACTTTGAAATCATCACTATGGAAACAATTCAGCTATCAGGGATCTTACAAATGGATTAACATTCTTCCTGAAATTGTAACAAAATACAACAACACTAAACATTCCACAACTAAGGCGATACCGAGTAAAATAAATGATAGAAATGCAAAATTTATCAATTCATTTCGACACCTGAAAACTGTTGACCCAAAAAAGCCCAAGTTTAGGAAAGGGGACCAGGTTCGCATATCAAAATATCGACATGTCTTCAATAAGTCATATACTCCAAATTGGACTACTGAAGTTTTTTAAATCAAACTAGTGAAATTAACTAATCCAACAACATATATTTTGGAAGACGCCAAAAAAGAAGAGATAAAGGGAGGGTTCTACAATGAAGAACTGCAGAGAGCCAAGTACCCTGATATTTACCTGGTAGAAAACGTGGTTCGTAAAAAAGGGGACAAGCTGTACGTTTAATGGTTAGGATTAGACTCATCACATAATTCTTGGATAGATACAAATGATATAGAATAAAGATGCAAGGAAAAAAAAAGAATATTTATTAATATTGAAGTATTTTTATTTGGTCATACACCTTATTTCTATGATTAATATCTAAAATATGATTTATACAGGTGGCGGTTTCCTTAATGCGACGCTCGAATCTAATTCGATCACGAGGTGCTTCTTCCCACTGGCCGCGTCTTGCCGCTTGATACGCATGATTCCATGAGTAAAGTAATTGAATTTTCACTTTACCAAATGTAACTTTTTTACTCATATCGAAATGTTTGCTTATTGTTCTCCTTGGAGGAGTTCTGGATGATGATATGTTACTTCCAATCCAAGAGTGTATACTTCAGGATTAATTTCTTTGATTGTTTCGAGTACCTTCAATGACCTGTTGATTATATCCTTCTTTACACCCAATTGAAGAATATTCATAACAACATCGAATCTTAATGATTTCAACACATCTATTGTATATTGAAGAATTGGTATGAAAATCCATAGTTTTGTCAGTAATTCATAATTTAAACGAATACTCTACTGAGTTCATCTAAGTTCAAGTAAAACCTACGTTCACCTAAGAAGGTATCTTGTTTGTCTTGAAATAAATTCATTTTGACTGACATCCTTTAATTTTTATTGTCTATTTATATCATTAGAGACAAGAATGTGAGGGGTATTTCAAGGATTATACAATCTCTTCAATTAGCATTTTTTATTAAAATCATATATATTACACACTCAATCAAAAATTTACCCTTGAATGAAAGGCATATTTCGAATTGTTCATAACTATTTTTATAAAACTCATAAAAAAATATAATAATTATCAAAACTAATGTTATACATGATATAAAGAACATTATATAAGTTTATTTTTGTGTACTACAAGTATTTGTTCTTGTTTTCAAACTAATACTTTGCCATTCTTCCTGATCACCTTCAGAATTATCGTGAAATATTATTTTCAATTTATAGTTGAAATTTGTCACGTTTGTTTCTGGTATACCAATTCTGAATACAGATAATTCATCATTATTCTCTTGTGATGAACTTAATAATTCCCAAGAAGTTCGATTACATTCTTTTTTGATGTTCTCCATGTCGAAACATATTGCAACATATTGAGCTCCTTTTGGCACATTTGTATAAATTTTTTTATTCACAATGGCAATCAAAATAATAAAATTTGATTTCAATAAAGTCATTTCTTGATTACGTGTTCTCTTCTGAACGAACTGTATAATACTAACTTTTTTTTGTAAATTATGGAATGTCAGACGAACCAAATCCTCTGTTACCCCTCTCAGTGCTATTCAAAAAAACAACTTCTTCAATAATTAGGCTACAATATCTTTCACATATTAATTGGGCTATTTTGTCTCCTCTCTGAAAATTGACTTTTTCATTCGATGAATTATATAACAAAATTTTAATTGTCCCCCGAAAATCTTGGTCAATTACGCCAGCAAGAACATCTATTCCAAACTTCAAGGCCAAACCAGATCTAGGAGCTACTCTCCCTTAAGTTCCAGTAGGAAGCTGCATTTTCAACAAACTGTCTACTAGTAATCTTTCCCTAGGCGGAATAGAAAAATCTATTGGGGTACGTATGTCATAACCAGCTGATTGAGGTGTTGCTTTTATTGGAATGAACGAAGTTTTCAACACTTTTAGTACCTTAAAAAAAATTTATATAACAATAATTGTGAAAAATATAGAAATTATTATTACCAGATTTTCGCTATTCGCCATATTTTCAACCAAGTTTTTAAAAAGCTATGCGAGTTGTTATATCAGTTTGATAATGGTCACTCAGGAAACGAAAAATATGTTTTTTCTTTAAATCTGAATGCACCTGAAAAATTACAGAACACTCAAATCAACTTTTTCTCAAATTAAATAAAAAACACATACCTTATTTGTTCAAGCAGGATCTTGTTTCTTTGCTACTATCACTGTATACTAGGAAATTATACTTCGTCATAATCGGTTTGGTGCAACGCTTTATATATATTATTTCCCCCTGTATTCTAATCCTTAATATTCAACACCAACAATCTGTTTGAAAAGAAATCGTCTTACTCTCATTTTCCAACGACATTCTTAACTGGCCATTTTAATATATTCTTATCTCTATAAGGAATAACAGCTTGTATGCATTTATCGAAAGTTACCTCGATTTCTTGTAACATATGGCTGGCGTAATAGATTAATTATTCATTTCATTCAATGCATTTTATTGAAAGTAACCTCGATTTCTCATTTTATATGTCTGTTACAGTGTATGAAAAATTATTACTAATTACTAATCGCTAATAACGGACGGACTGCCAAATATTTGTTTCGAATTCCCCATTGATGAAAAGGACCCTCTCCAAAATTTAGTTGAACCACAGAAAATTGTTTATTATCAAAAATGTATACAAGGAGCTTCCAAAATTACTTTGAATCGATTTGTTATACCCAAATTACTAATAAGATACGCCCCATACGGCATAGCGGACAGCCAAAAATACTCATTTATTAAGACACAGCGGACAGCCAAAAATACTCATTCATTAGTTATTGATTGAATTACTCTTCACTAATAAGGGGCGGACTGCTAAATATTTATTTCGAATGCCCCATTGGGATATAGGACGGTCAAAAATATCTATTTGTTTCAGTTTATAATGGGATTTACTATACCTGAAATTGATACAGGACACACAGAATAACTCAGATTCACATTACAAAAAACAGAATGATGTACACTAAATTCTTAAAATAATTCAGACATTCTGACCAAATTACCTATATAGCTGTGTCTTCTTTCATCGAATCTCCTCTGAGGCCCAAGGTTCCAAATTCAGTGAACCAGATATGATATTTTCGAGCAACCTGGAACTATAACTTGAAACGTACCTAGACATACTGCTTTTAATGTTCAGTTTTTGAGAATGTGCGAATTTATCTGCTTCACATATCATATTTTTTTCACCCACTCACAAATTGCTATATTGTGAGCTTCTGAACTTTTAAATGCTTTCATTTCATTAATTGTGAAAGCACTCTTCGTTTCCACTAAATAATTAACACTATCAGAAAATATTATTTTTAAGAAAAGTGAAATATCTTCAGCTTCAAGAAGATATGGATCAATACCGATTACTGAAATGTTTTCTTTTGTTGTCGATGAGCATCATCTAAACTTGAATAATATGTTGTACAGTCCATTATTCCCAAATTTCAACATAACAGCAGAAACAGAAAAAACGCATCAGAGACAGTTGTAACAGCAGAAACAGTAAACACAGCAGAAATAGAAAAAACTCCGAAAAAAGTTCTTTATTTACAAAAGCGAACAGAAAAGTGAGGTTCTTTCTTCTTCTTTTGAGTTTGTTGAACCTCCTCGCTGTCAGTTACGCACCAAACCAATACGATCACTAATTAGTTTGAAAAAGTGAAAACTAAGCAAATGCTCGCTGCGCTCGCATTTGTCTCCCACCGAAATTCTCAACGTAAAATAAAGGGACACAACCTTACCTAACTAACCTAGCTTTCCAAGTTGCTGGTAATTTGATCACTAATTAATATGAAAAGGTGAAATCTAAAGTAGATGCTCGCTGCGCTCGCATTTTATTGATTACCAGAAAAAGGCTGCCTACGTTTTCGGCCATGAACTGAATTTTTTAATGTAAATGGACACAACCAAACTATCCAAGTTGCAGGCAATTCGATCACTATTTGATCAACATTTTTTCTGTGCGAATGTGGTATTTATGGCAGGCTCAGACAAAACGTCTTCGGAGCTGCCACTATTAAGGAGGAAGAATTGCACTAATTGCAATGGAAGGACATTTCGACTTTCATAAGAAGGTCGAAGAGGTTCGAGCATGTATCCGCCATGGGATGAGTGAAGATGCCGGGGATTGCGAAAAGGGTCCACTTGTTCTTGTTGTTGCACCCCACACTAGATTTCTAGGGACTTTCCACCTCAGCAATTTCTAAAGAACACACCTTTAAATACTCTTTGGGTTCAGTGAGTTTTATATCAATGGTTCACATAAAGCGTACTTTGAAAATTATGTATCTACGTCTATACAAACATTTAATTTCACTCAACAGAATTTTACCACCAATCATGTAAAAATTTATAGAAATCTAATTCATTAGACAAAAGCTGACAGATCAATCAATTTGAGATTTTTTATTTCGTGTTGAAGTTTTAAACGATTTTACCTTACAGTTTAAGACAGAAATATAAAATGTGACAATAACTGTCAGTACTCTTCTACCCTCCTTTTTGGTAGGGTGGGCTTGAGTAAGCTCTGGGGTAAACCCAGCAAGTTTTGAAACGTTTGACAAGCGTAAAATAATTCGTCGGAGAAAGTTTCGGAACAGGGAGAGTGAGGTTTTGGAACACAACCCTGAAATCCTGAGTACCGTCACCAGGAAATACGTCAAACTTTACGATGACTTTCTGCCTACAATAAAACGCTCCAAATGTCAGATTTGATATATTCACATCAGTGTTGCCATATCTCAAAACTTATGTAGCGATTCTCGTAGATGAGGTTTTGAGGAGGTTCTCCAGAAACCTGGATTATTTGTATAAATGAAAAAAAAAATGGAGATATGATTAACTTTGATTTAAACATATTTGTTATAAGTATTGTCAGATTTGACATATTCTCATCAGTGTTGCCATATCTCAAAACTTATGTAGCGATTCTCGTAGATGAGGTTTTGAGGAAGTTCTCCGGAAACCTGGAGTATTTGTATGAATGGAAACAAAAAAAATGGAGATATGATTAACTTTGATTTAAACATATTTGTTATACACCATTCCATAGCAATTATATTTCTGTTTTTTTCTTTTGCTAATTTAAATGAAGTGAATCACTTTTTAATTTCATACTGACCAAAACCAAATCATGATTTTCTGTTATAAAATGTATTAAATTTTTAGAAAAACCGTTCGAAATATCCAGCCAGAAAACGTAGTACAGTAAAATTGTACAGAGACAAATAGTTGGTGACCCAAACGTTTCCTTGTTAGCTAATATACAGGCTACCAAACTAGAAAATGTACGTACATGTCAAGATCTTTCCTAAAGAAATGAATAGATGCAAATGATGCGTTAAATGAATGGTCGACCAGAACAGCAGATGACACAATAATTGCTGTCGGCCCAATGATGTCTTGGTGCAATCTACCAACCAACCAAATATCGACGTTTTCTCAAAATCAATATAGAAAAAGTCCTGGAGTTTTCAGCTGAAAATGGATTTATCAGAGCCGAAAAGTAACGGTGAGGAGTTCTGCCAGAAATATCTAGAGCAGAAGAGTTTTGTTAATTTCCCTGGTCCTCATCTACGGAGACGAAATTTTTTTATGGTTCTTGATCTCATCTCTACTGAAACTGATAAAACATTAGGTTAGGTAATTTATCTTGAAATAAATTGTAATGTTTCTTGACTTGTTGAAATTTTTCCATTCATATTTTTTCAAAACTTTTATCTATAGTATATTTGTAATATTTGATCAAAATATATTTTTTGTGTACTCATATAGTTTTAGACTTTGGGGCACGTTTGTTTGTAATTATTGTGACCACTTGCTTATTTGACATATTTGATTCGGACTTATAACTTCTTCAGTAATGAAATCCAAAAACCCTGTTGCATCATCCCATTCAAAATACAAGGTTTTTCATGTTTTTCAAAGAATTGAATGAAATTTGATGATTCACCAGAGTTTTTAGACATTTTGATCATAATGAATGTTAAAATTATGTATTTCTTTTGGTGTATTTCTGTAAAAAATTAAATGGATTATGAATTTTCATTCGTTGATTATTTAGGTTTTCTATAAGTTACACAAAGAAGTTTCGAACATAAAACATTTTTTTTTTCAATTCACACGTTTTAGTGCAGTGAATCAACTTCGAGGAAAAAAAATTGAATTCCTTGGGTGTGAATTCTACCAGAAAAAAAAACACTCTACCAACCGTTGAAAAATGTATTTACACATTTTACTTTACTCTTAAACGAAAGAGAAAATAATAAACTCCATCTAGAATGTCCATGGTGCATGCAATAATAATTTTAAAAATGTACTCACTCCATAGCTTTCATAGCTCTCCCAAAAACACTTGAAGAATAGCAAACATTTGAACCCTAGGTACTTTAGCAATAAATCCAGCAATGTTTTTATTAGAGGTTTTGCCGCCACCATATTTCGTCAGAGCGTTCTTGATTGAGAATAATGAAAGATTCCAACGACAGAAAAAAATAACAGAGCGTTGGGGGAGAGTTGGGCTCTGCAATTTTTTCTCGCCACCATATTTCGTCAGAGCGTTAATGATTGAGAATAATGAAAGATTCCAACGACACAAAAAAATATCCGAGCGTTGGAGCAAAGTAAAGTTGGGCTCTGCAATTTTTTTATTAGAGAGGTCATGCCGCTACCATATCTCGTCAGAGCGTTCATGATTGAAAATTATGAAAGATTCCATCGACATATAAAAAATTACCGAGCGTGGGGGTAAGTTGGGCTCTGCAATTTTCTATTCAGAATAATGAAAGATTTCATCGACAGAAAAAAATTACTGTGCGTTGGGGGAGAGTTGGGCTCTGCAATTTTTTTTATTAGTAGTCCTGCCGCCACCATATTCCGTCAGAGCGTTGATGATTGAGAATAATGAAAGATTCCATCGACAGAAAAAATTACCGAGCATTGGAGGAGAGTTGAGTCCTGCAATTTTTTTATTAGAAGTCCTGTCGCCACCATATTTCGTCAGAGCCTTCTGGATTGAAAATAATGAAAGATTTCATCGACATAAAAAAATTACCGAGTGTTGGGGGAGAGTTGGGCACTGCAATTTTTTTATTAGAAGTCCTGCCGCTACCATATTACGTCAGAGCGTTCATGATTGAGAATATTGAAAGATCCCACCTAGATAAAAAAAATACAGAGCGTTGAGGGAGAGTTGGGCTTTGCAATTTTTTAATCAGAGGTCTTGCCTCCGCCTTTATTTCGCCAGAGCATTCTTGACTGAAAATAATGAAAGATTCCATCGACTCAAAAATAAATTACTGATCGTTGGGGGAGAGTTGGAGTTTGCAATTTTTTTATTTGAGGTCCTGCCTCAACCTTATTTCGTCAGAGCGTTCATGATTGAAAATAATTAAAGATTCTATTTGGAGAAAAAAATACGGAGTGTTTGGGCGAGTGGGCTCATCAATTTTGTGATCAGAGGTCCTGCCACCAACAATCTTGAGGATCTTGATTGATTTGGCCGATATTTGATGGATATCCATAATTACTCAGAATTAAATAAAAAACACTTGTTTTTTGATATCCACAATATATTACTAGATGTAATATGTGACGCGTTTCGCTGTTAATACAGCTTTCTCAAACATAAAATGGAATTCAGTAAATGTACAACCATATTTATAGTAATTTGAAGTAAGGTAAACAATAGAAGAACGGTACAATGATACACATAATGATAGACAGGTAGCTTGCTACCTGTTTATCGAGGATCCCTTCAGGATCAACACAGAGATGCATTTAATTATTAAAGAGATTAAGAAGTGGTGAATAATTTAAATCTAACTGGTCATTGAGTAAATTATTGGAATTTTTTCTTTTGTTGATCTCTAATGCTTCTAAGAAGTTAAGTTTTAGACCTTTTCTTTCTGAAAGCAAAATTTAGATCAAAAGTATGATTTTCATCTATAAGGTGATTTGAATAATTTGAATTCCTCTTGTGGTTATCAAAGCATCTTTTATGTTCAAGTATGCGGGTTTTAAAATTTCGAAAGGTTCTACCGACATATATTTTAGGACAATCTCCACATTTTAATTTGTAAACCCCTGATTTTTGTGATTTTTCGGTTTTAGTTTTATTGTTTTTGATGAATTTGCTCAAATTATTGTTCGTTTTATAAGAAGTCGTGAAATTATGTTGTGTTAAAAAAATGATTTTATTTTGTCACTGTGTTTGCCTAAATAGGTTAATGTGCAATACTTAATTGGTTCTTGTTTTTGGATGGGGTATACTTCGTTGATAGCAATTGAGAATTCTTTCTTTTTAATAATTACATCTATTAATTGTGGGTCATAACCATTATTATGTGCTGTTTGTTTTATAATATTAAGTTCTTTTATGAAGTTGGAGTCTGACATAGGGATATTAAGTAGTCTATGTATCATGCTATTGTATGCTGCTAATTTATGTTGATAAGGATGTAATGAGGACTTGTGGATGGTTGTGTCAGTGTGTGATGGTTTATGGTAGATGGAAAAGCTGTGTCTGTTGTCTATTCTTGTTATGGTGAGGTCTAGAAAGTTTATAGAGTTGTTTTCTTCCATTTCGGATGTGAATGTAATATTGGGGTGTAGAGTATTGATCCAATTCTCAAGATTAGTCAGTTCTCTTTTTGTTCCCGTATAACAAATTAAAATGTCATCTACATATCTATACCAGTATAGAATATTTTTATTGAGGGGATGTGAATTGATGATATTTTCCAAGTTGTTCATGAAGATTTCGGCTAATAAAGGGCTCAATGGGTTACCCATGATGAGGCCGTTTTTACTATTGTAGATAACGTTATTAAATGTAAAATAATTTTGTTTGATACAAATTTCTAGTAATGAGATTATTTCTGCATGAATTACTGGGTTGACTCTTTGTTGTGATAGCAGTTTGTCTTTAAGTTTAACTGTTTCTTCTGGGGGTACGCAGGGAAACAGGTTTTTTACATCAAAGGAAATTAATTTTGAGTTTGATGGTAGTTTGACATTTTCAATTTTGTTAACGAGTTCATATGAGTTTTTAATCGAGAATTGTGGTGTGAATTTTGTGTGTTGTTTGATGATTTCTATAAGGTATTTCGACAAATTAAATGCGGGGGCTGTACAGTATGAAACAACTGGTCTTATTGGATAATCTGTTTTATGAAGCTTAATTAACGAATATAGCTGTGGAGGTTGAGGATTCTGAAATGTCAATTTATTTTTGTCTTTCTCTGAAATTATTGATTTAAAGTTATTGATGGCTAATTTAATTTCGTTCTGGAATTTGGTGGTGGGGTCTTTTTGTAATGCTGTGTAATTGCCAGTTGAAATAAAATCTTGAGTTTTAGAAATATAGTCAGATTTATTTAGAGATATTACTGTATTACCTTTGTCTGCTTTCGTAAACACAAGAGAGTTGTTAGCTATTTTTTCTTTTATGGATTTGATGAAATGGAAGAAAACAACTCTATAAACTTTCTAGACCTCACCATAACAAGAATAGACAACAGACACAGCTTTTCCATCTACCATAAACCATCACACACAGACACAACCATCCACAAGTCCTCATTACATCCTTATCAACATAAATTAGCAGCATACAATAGCATGATACATAGACTACTTAATATCCCTATGTCAGACTCCAACTTCATAAAAGAACTTAATATTATAAAACAAACAGCACATAATAATGGTTATGACCCACAATTAATAGATGTAATTATTAAAAAGAAAGAATTCTCAATTGCTATCAACGAAGTATACCCCATCCAAAAACAAGAACCAATTAAGTATTGCACATTAACCTATTTAGGCAAACCCAGTGACAAAATAAAATCATTTTTAACACAACATAATTTCACGACTTCTTATAAAACGAACAATAATTTGAGCAAATTCATCAAAAACAATAAAACTAAAACCGAAAAATCACAAAAATCAGGGGTTTACAAATTAAAATGTGGAGATTGTCCTAAAATATATGTCTGTAGAACCTTTCGAAATTTTAAAACCCGCATACTTGAACATAAAAGATGCTTTGATAACCACAAGAGGAATTCAAATTATTCAAATCACCTTATAGATGAAAATCATACTTTTGATCTAAATTTTGAAATTTTGCATTCAGAAAGAAAAGGTCTAAAACTTAACTTCTTAGAAGCATTAGAGATCAACAAAAGAAAAAATTCCAATAATTTACTCAATGACCAGTTAGATTTAAATTATTCACCACTTCTTAATCTCTTTAATAATTAAATGCATCTCTGTGTTGACCCTGAAGGGATCCTCGATAAACAGGTAGCCTACCTGTCTATCATTATGTGTGTCATTGTACCGTTCTTCTATTGTTTACCTTACTTCAAATTACTATAAATATGGTTGTACATTTACTGAATTCCATTTTATGTTTGAGAAAGCTGTATTAACAGCGAAACGCGTCACATATTACATCTAGTAATAAATATATTGTGGATATAAAAAAACAAGTGTTTTTTATTTAATTCTGAGTAATCTTGAGGATCTTGAATTTTTGCATTTCGACAATGAATTACTAATCTGTGACCACGAAAACTCCCCGATGTCAATTTTGAATAGAATCGGAACATAATCATCAAAACTTGTCCGCCATTTTGGAGCCATAACGAATTCTTAAATTTTGGCAACGATTTCATATCCGATCCCAAATCCCCCACATACCAATTTTGAATAGAATTGGATCAGAATCAACAAAACGTTCTGACGAAATATGGTGATGGCAGGATCTCTAATAAAAAAGTTGGTGAGCCCAACTCTCCCCCAACGCTCGGTAATTTTTTTAATTCGATGTATTCTTTCATTATTTCCCACCATGAACGCTCTACCAAATAATGGTGGTGGCAGGACCTCTAATAAAAATATTTCAGAGCCAAACTCTCCCCCACTTCTCGGTATTTTTTTTCTGACGATGGAATCTTTCATTATTCTCAATCATGAACTCTCTGACGAAATATGGTGGTATCACGACATCTAATAAAAAAATTGCTGGATTTATTGGAGAAGTAACTAGAGTAACATTCGACTTGTTACTTCAAGCGCGGCCCACTGTCCAAAACTTTAAACCGTATTCTTGAAATGAATTACTCACTGGAGTAGCTTCGAAAAAAAAACTGTCTTGCGTATTTCTACAACAGGCTTTTGCTAGTAAAGTTAAGTATTAAAATTACTCACTGAAGTAAAACCAAATCAATCCTTTGATTGGATGGCATTTCTTTTATTTTATTTTCTTTCCACTGAAATATTTTTTTATATCCATGTATTTGGTGAATTATACCGAAAACAAAATCAAGACTGGTAAATGCATCGAATGTTGAAACCAATTCAGCAGTGTTTGTACGTGTAGGAGTATTTATTACATAATTACACAGACCGCACTACCATGTCATCTCAACTTCAGTTGTTTCAGCAGTTCGTCCACATATTCGTCATATTCAGCTTCAAACCAATTTCCAGCATAAGGGTCTCCGAGTTTATATTTTTGAGCAAATTTCCTAATGGAAAACTTCTCACGACCCTTCCAGTATTGATTGGTCATCCTGGTCTCGGTGAAATGCAGTTTGCCAGGTTGTTTGTATAACAGAAAAACGTATCTGTGTAACCCTGTTCCTTTTGGTGGACCGGCGCCTATGTATTCTACCAATACGTCGCCTAGAAGAAGTAATTATTGTGAAACATTTCTTTATCAAGACGCTACCTCTAAACGAAACGAAAATGTACGGTTCACAAAAACGTAAGGTATAAAATTTTTGAGCTAGTAGGTATTATTAGTAATCATCATTTACAGGACTAGTAGAGTTACCCAGAACACTGAATGTGGAAAAATACAAGAATTAATTACAAAATTATGTATCAATAATCCTTGAAGAACTACCGTTGCAAATACGTCGTGAAAAATATGTGCTTTCTTCCTGATAGAGCCCCAGCTGATTTCGCTAGAAATATTAAAGATAACCTTGATAATACGTATGTCTGACGTTGGATAAGCAGAAATGTTCTCATTTCAGCTATTTGCTCAGATTTTCTAAGCTGTCGAGGTTGTAATAAATAGTAGACTGCGTTTTAACATTATGAAATAGGGAACAGGCAAATGTGTCCCCTTTCTGAAATATTATTTGCATAAACATCAGCATCCGAAAAACTAAGTAGTGGCACACTCAGAAATTGAAATTTTGTGTTTGCTTATTTCTAATTCGTAATTGAAAATTCTACTTTTTTCATCCCATTTGAAACCGTTCTACTATAGAGACTCTGACGGACATATGTATCGTTACTTCACTTTCACACAGTTCAAACCTTCACCGTTAAAGGTCTCTTAAAGGCTGTGTAATAGTTCTCCAAAACTCAATATCCACATTTGTTGTAGAATTAACTATGTCGGGCTAATAGCCACGGTCAATACACATACGTTTGGCAACACTGTAGAAAGAAGACATGTCGGATGTCGTGGTGTTCCCAGAAATGTAATGGTTCCCGCAAATCAATTGTTTTTTCTCATGACTTGTCTCTCTATCAAACTGTGCTAATCATCAAATATAGTGTTCCGAGTAGTGTGTCTTTATTATCTTAAACACCGTCTGAGCTAGTTGGCGCCCAAATAAAAACATTCTCAATCAATCTCAGGTTGAGTCTATCTACACAGACTTCTCGAAGGCTCTAAATAGAGTCAATCATGATATCCTAGCATTTAAGTTAATGTCTCTTGGTTTCAGTGGAACGTTGCTCAATTGGTTCAATATAGCTTCCTGAATGGAAGAACACAATGTAAATAAGTAGCTGGATGTAAGTATTTCACAAGTGATGAAGGTATCCTCTGGAGTACCTACCACAAGGGTCACATTCTGGACCAATGCTTTTCAACTTATTCATCAATGATATATCTCTTTCAATCTGCAATTCTCAATTTCTGTTATTTGCTGATGACCTAAAATTATTCTGTCCTGTAAACTCGCTGATGGATGCAAAACTTTCACAAGAGAATATGGATCATTTAGTAAGCTGGTGTCAACTCAATAAGATGGATCTTAATGTGAAAAAGTGTTTAGTCATATCTTTTTTGCGAGGGAAAACATGTATCAACTTTCCATATCAAGTCCTCGGTTACCAACTATCACGTGTCAATGATATTAAGGACTTGGGCATAAAAATCGATATCAAACTCACTTTTGATCAACACATTGAGGAAATCACAACCAAAGCATATAAAATGTTGGGTTTTATCTTCAGGATATGCAAAGACTTCAATTATAATACGAGGATGTATTGATATCTAGTTAGCCTCTAGACCAGTTCCCTGCATAAACAAAATATTGCGTTACCATAGCAATGAACAATAACTTATTAGAAGTGTCAGTGTAAAGTTTGACGTCAAAAAAGTAAACCAGAGTTACGCAATAAATTAAAAGAAAAAATATGTCCACCGAAATTGTGAAAATCGAAAAATTGGAGTATGAATTGAATTGAATCTTTATTACAGAAACATTCAGTTTCATAACAAGGAGTACAGTACATGATATTGGTAATTAGTAAACAAAAACAAAAAAAAACTATAAAATAAAGGGAGATACAGTTACCACCAGTAGTAGCGGTGAAAAAATATATAGAAATAACCTAAAGTACCAAAAAAGAAATATACTAATGAAAAAATAACACCATAGGTAGAGTTATACATGCACACACATACATACAGGGTGTCAATTTGAAAACTTCCCACCCTTAATATCTTCCTTCCAGTAAACAATATGAGTAATCGAAAAAACAGTTCAATTTTATTGTCAAGGGGGACACTTTCAAGGACTATTTGTAGCCCTCGTGGTTCAACCCCCTAGGAGGGGTAGATGTTACCCTTCGAATTTTAAATGGAAAGGGGGGTCAAGTGGCACATCATTTTGATGGGCGTTCAATTCTTGTTCCAATGGTACTCTGACTTATTATTTTTTGATGAGCATTTTCCGAAAAATTGCGTTCTAAACTAACAGAAGTAATTATTAGAACGCCTATACTGAGATGCATGGTTTGGCCAGAACTGGTTAGAATATTAGGTGGTACCGTTCCAACCCTTTATTAGGGGTAACATTAGCCATTTGCTCCAAACACTTTACATAAAAAAGTAGTCTAATAGTAAAACGTAGATGGTAGTAAAGTTTTGTTTATTAAATGCTGAATTTTTAAGTGTCATCGCAGAAATTGTACAGATAGCCTTCCTTTTTTGCTACTTCTGCTGTAAAAAGTTTCTGTTTTCCGGCAAAAAATTGGTTAGCAAATTTGAACTATGTGGAAGTATTGTGAATACCATTGTACCTGTTGGGCTGTTTAGGAATTACTTTAATAAGTGTATAAAAGTGTAAAAATGGTTTACATTCTTCAAGACAGAATTGAAATGATTGTAATTTATGGAGAAGTTGGAAAGTGCGCACGAAGGGCGGCATGTCTTTTTAACGAAAGACATCCAAATTTTAATGTAAGTCACCGGTATGTGCTTGATTTGGTGAATAAGTTTTACGAAACTGGTTCAGTGACAAATAAAAAAAGAAATAACCCCAGAGTACTAAATGAAGCAGCTCAAATAGAAGTTTTGGGAACATTTGCTGCAGAGCCCACGAGCTCCTTACGATCAGTATCAGAACAGACGGGAATGTCACGAGAGACTATAAGAAAAGCATTGAAAATGCATAAATTTTATCCATATAAAATGCAGATTCTTCAAGAGCTCCAAGAGGATGATTATGATAGAAGAATAGAGTTTTGTGAAATCATGTCTCATCGAGTCAATACCATCCCTAATCTTCTGTTAAACATCTGTTTCAGCGATGAGTGTTCATTTTTTCTGAATGGCAATGTTAATAGACAAAATTGTCGCTATTGGAGTGACGAAAACCCACATATTTTTCGGGTAGGGCATACACAACACCCACAAAAAGTTAATGTTTGGGCTGGTATTCTTGGAAATGCCATTCTTGGTCCATTATTTCTGGAAGAAAACTTGACTGGCAATCTGTACCTTGATATGCTTGAAGAGACTATCGATCCTCTTATAACTCACGAGCTAGAAACTCAAATTGATGCAGAAGGTAATGAACTTTTGCAGGAGGATCTGTTACATTACCAGCAGGACGGTGCTCCACCTCATTATTTTCTTCCCGTCCGACAGTGGTTAAACGAGAGATTTCCGGGTAGATGGATTGGCAGAAGGGGAGCAGTTGAATGGCCTCCGAGATCACCGGATTTAACACCCGTAGATTTCTTTCTTTGGGGGCATCTTAAATCCGTTGTTTATAAAACACAACCTTCTGATATTGACGAACTTAAAAGACGAATTACAGCAGCATGCCGGTCAATTCCTAGTGAAGTTTTCCGTAATGTTAGAGGGGAGTTCGAAAACAGACTGTATTACTGTTTAGAGCAAAATGGACAACATTTCGAACAGCTAATAAGATAAGCGTAAGTAGATTTTATGTTGGAAATGTCTTTCTCGCAAATTAAATTTTATTGTGTAGAAGGAAAATAACCACCAAATAAAAAATCCCATGCGTAATAAATTTATTCCTGTCATTCAAGGGTTGGAGCGGTGCCACCTACTCTTCTAACCATTTTTATTAAAGGGAGTCAATACAATAATGCATCTCAGTATAGGCGTTCTAATAATTACTTCTGTTAGTTTAGAACGCAATTTTTCGGAAAATGCTCATCACAAAATAATAAGTCAGGGTACCATTGGAACAAGAATTGAACGCCCATCAAAATGATGTGCCACTTGACCCCCCTTCCCATTTAAAATTCTAAGGGTAACATCTACCCCTCCTAGGGGGTTGAACCACGAGGGCTACAAATAGTCCGTGAAAGTGTCCCCCTTGACAATAAAATTGACCTGTTTTTTCGATTACTCATATTGTTTACTGGAAGGAAGATATTAAGGGTGGGAAGTTTTCAAATTGACACCCTGTATATCTATACACACATATACATATGTATCCTAGCAGTTTTTCACAAAAGTTTCTTTCGTTTAATATAAAGGATCTCAATTTCAAAATATTCCAAATGTGAGTGCACAGTTTTTTTGAATTGGAATTGGAGTATCGAGCCATCATCTCTGTATTTGAAAGGGATAAGAGGTAAGCAGATTTACGAAGATATGCTTAATACCCTTGATGATCAATGATCTTCGTATGCGACCGTGAAAAAACGTGACTGCAAGCTTCAAAAGAGGTAAATTTTCCATTGAAGATGATGACCGATCGGGAAGGCCAGTTTCTGTGTCAGTCCCCGAAAATATCGATGCAGTTCATGACATGATTTTAACAGACCGTCGAATTGGGCTAAAACGGATATCTGAAGCACTGAATATTTCATACGAACGCGTTCATCATATAGTTCACCTCAATTTGGACATGAGAAAAATTGCTGTAAAATGGATCCCCAAATGTTTGAATGTGTTGACCAAAAGCGTGCAAGGGTAGTAGCATCGCGTTAGATCTGTGCTCGATTTGAAAACGATGTAGACTTCTTAAACCGAATTGTTACTATGGATGAGACATGGGTACTTCTACGACCCAGAAACAAAGCAACAATCGATGGAATGGCGACACTCCGGATCTCCAAGACCTAAGAAGTTTCGTGTCCAAAAATCTGCTGGAAAAGTTCTTGCTTCAGTTTTTTGGGATTGCCATGGAGTAATCATGATTGATTTTTTTGGATAAGGGTAGAACAATAACTGGAGATTACTATTCGACATTACTGACTACTCTACTCGAAAAAATTAAAGAAAAAAGACGCGGAAAGCTATCCAAAGGTGTTTTGTTTGTGCAAGGCAACGCCCCTGCACACAAATCTCATGTTGCCATGCAAAAAATACGTGATTTAGGGTTTGAATTACTGGAACACCCCTCTTATTCACCAGATTTGGCTCCGTCTGACTATCATCTCTTTCCTCAACTGAAAAAAAGTTTAAAAGGTCGTAAATTTTCTTCCAACGAGGAGGTAATAAAAGCTGTGGAGGTCTGGTTTGCAGAGCAAGAAGAACATTTTTTTTGAAAGGTCTAGAGACGTTGCAGGTTCGCTTAAGAGGAGAATATGTTGAGTACTTAATAAAATATTTTGACATTGAAATTTTGTTTGGTTCTATAGGAAATCCACCATTAGATCTATTCTTGGATATGGTTCAATTGTATGGTTTCCACACAATGAATGTTATGTTCGACAAATTGAGAGAGTTCAAGAAATTTTTTGAGATGTTGCTCGTATAAAATGGGGCTAGCTAGAGAAGAATATGTATCTGCGGAGCTTGAGAAACTGCTGAATATACAATCACTTTCTTACAGAAGATGTGTC
Organism: Chrysolina oricalcia; assembly: GCA_944452925.2. Taxonomy (NCBI): domain Eukaryota; kingdom Metazoa; phylum Arthropoda; class Insecta; order Coleoptera; family Chrysomelidae; genus Chrysolina; species Chrysolina oricalcia. The sequence goes on along the minus strand of OX101815.2, from coordinate 42,981,038 downwards.
ACTGACATAGTATTCTTACAGAAAATAATCTCAGGCAACATGAGTTGCTCTAAAGCCTCTAAACTACTTGAGACTATTGCACTGAAAACTCCAGTCTATAATAAAACTCGCTCACCTGAAATTTTCACTGTTTCATTACATACAACTAACTATGCTTATCACTCCCCTCTTAATATAATCAAAATATCTTCCAACAGTTTTTCTCATAGCCTTGATTCATTCTCGATGAATGTATGTAATATTAGGAAGGTCTTGAAAGATGTTTAGTGTTTTGTTATTTGTTTTTGTTTAGTGTTTTGTTATTTCAAACCAATCCTTGTGTTTCACTGTTGTTTTTATTAAATTTTAATGAGTATGTGTTAGTACCCATAGTAGTAGATTAGGTAAAACTTAATTTTATCTTACCAAATTTTTGTTATTCTTTATAAATTGGGTTATCCCGTGGAAATAAATAAATAATTTTCACTTCTGAAAACATGAGACTCGTGTACACAATGTTCCAGAAAAAACACATGGAGCGCTAGTGTTTGGGGGAAGTTATTCAAATCAACTAATCAAGGTCAAATTGTGTTTAAATCGTAGAGCCATTTCAAATCTTAAAATTTCGGAAATAAAGATTCAAGGACTAATTTTCACCAATTGTAATTTCTGAGACCCGAATCTATGCAAAAAACACAAAAAATAAAATCATGCGTCTTCCCTATTTACCAATTATGACAGTCTGATACAAGTAACCCTTCCATTAAAAAAACTCATCGTAGGAATGTAAGTTTTACGACCTTTTTTATGATGACTTATTTTGATATTTGGGGATTTGAGGTATTAAATTAAAGAGTCGAAATAGAGTATTCTTTAATTTAAGACCTCAAATCCCCAAAAAAAAACAAAAAGAGTCAAGATAAAAATCAAATACTTTTGATGTACCTTTCACATCCAAAAAACATAAGAAACAAATACATTAGACATAACCGCTTCATTGTAGTTATTACCATTTGAGAAAGTAGTTTTGGTGTAGGAAAGCTCTTTTAAGGAAAGTTTTGTGACATAACGGTTGCTTTACTTATATAACTGAAAGTGCTTTTGCTGTAACAAAGCAGTTTAAGCTTAAGTGAGGGATTCGACTAAAACATAAGTTACAAAGACATTAGACATAACTGCCTCTTGTAGTTATATTACCATTTGAGAAAGTACTCTTGGTGTAAGAAAGCTCTTTTAAGGAAAGACTTGTGATATAACGGTTGCTTTATATAACTGAAAGTACTTTGGCTGTAACAAAGCAGTTAAAGCTTAAGTGAGGGATTCGACTTTTATTTAACGTACCTGCAATCTAGTTACGTTGGTGGATATAATAAAGACTCTAAAATTGTCCTTGGGAGGTTATTGGGACAAGAATCACAACGTAACAATGTACGTACCTTGGTTTTTATATAAAACGTTTATTCTACGAGTTTTTGCACAGTTTACTATTTGTATTATTTTTAGTAAAGTGGCAGCCCACGGAGATTGTCGATCTCATTCTACATTGGTTCGAAGTGAGGTATCCCAGTCAAATGTACGACATATCACCACTGAAGAGATTTGGCGTCTGATCTATTGACAGAAATAAATAAACTTAAAAAAAAAACTTTTAAGAGAAAATCTTTTATTTAAATGCATCAAAAAAAGAGCGTAAAGTTTGAAGTGAATTAAACCCATCATTTTATTACATTATAAATGATATAAAAGCTTATCGCGAGAAATATATGTGTATTTCATACTGTAAATTGAGTTTAAAATTACCTCAAGATTTATTCTCGCGACAAGCTTTCATATTATTTAAAATTTTATAATGTAACAAAATTATGGGTTTATTTTACTCTAAAATTTATTTTCTTTTTTTTAGTGCATTTAAGCTTTTCTCTAAAAAGTTTATTTACTTATTTCTTTTTTAGTTTTCTGTGGATATATTTCTTAGTCTGTTCATTTCAATTAATGCGTCACTTGCCTGTTAATTTACTGTTGGAAATTTTTCCGAATTTCTACGCATTCTCTTTCTAGCTTTCGAGGGGGGAAGAAAGGTACATTTTTTTGAAATCGTATCATTCAATGGTCAGATAATTTTCACTATTTTTACGGATTTTTTTGATTTCAATTTCGCGAGATTTCCTAAATTTTTTCGTGACAGGAAAAGGGGGATCGATTTTTTTTCATTTTTATTTTCCATGTCCGAAACTGTTGAAACATTTTCCAAATTCCACTGCGTTCTCTATCTAGCTTTTGAGGGGAGACAGGGGGGTGTGAATTTTTTTAAACCATGATATTCCACTGTCAGATAATTTTCACTATTTTTAGGATTTTTTCGATTTTAATTTCACGAGTTTTCCTACTTTTTTCGAGAAAAGAGGGGGGTGAGCTCCCCTGCCTAGTTGTTTTTTCGCTGTAATTTTTGACGTACAAATCCGCCAACAAAACTTCCGAAATCCTACGCGTTCTCTATATAGCTTTCAGGGGGCAGGGTGGGGGGGGGGGCAATGGGTCAACTTTCGTTTGGCTGAAATCAGTTATGGAAAAACTGTTACAGAAAACCGATTCCCATGGTGCGGAGATGCGTGGTTGCCAAGTTGTCTACTTTAGTTTAGCTGAAATCAGTTATAGAAAAAAGGTTACCATGGTAACTGTTATTAGGGTGGAGAGTAAACAAAAATGCCATTTTCGTTTTGCGGAAACGCATGGTTTCCGAATTGGGCCAATTATAGTTTAGCTGAAATCAGTTATGGAAAAACTTTTGATATAACAACCGTTTGAAGCATCTACTTTTAGATTATGTAATAAAAGATTTGCTTTACTGTGGATTTTTTTTCGAGAAAACGCGAAAAATAATTAAAAACAGATTTTCAAAAATCAATTCTTGTAATTTTTGTTCTAAACTCATATTTATTTGTTAAAATTATTGAAATTAATATAGTTGAATCCTTTGGGGGAAACAAATTCAAAGTTGATTTATTATAACCTCAATAGTTACAAAAAATATACAAATAAATAAGGATTTGATTATGTAGAAGGGCGAAAGGAGGTGAACTTTTGGGGGTAAAAATGCTTTCTCACGATTTGCAGCAAAAATTAACTTCCCACAAAAAAAAATGAGGAAAAAGTTGTTAGCAATAAAAAGATTACAACTTTTGTATTCAAGATTTTTCCACATAACCTCAAATATTCCGGAAAAATCAGAAAAATGGATTTAATTTGGTTTGATTTTTTTTTGGTATGAAAATTGTATGTTTGTCGCAAACTCCAGTGGAAATATACCTTTCCATGTTCTGAATTAGATGTTTTTTTGCAGCGTCATATTTATTTTTTTCGAACCTATTTGAAGTACTCGGAAAGGGGGCGGCTCCTACTTAGCAAAACGAATTTTAAACGCCTAAAATAAGAAATGAAGTAACAGGGACCAGGTGAAAAATGTTGTAGAGGTTCCAACTTCGACGAAAAAAAAATTAAACACGAAAACACTCAAAATAGTGAAATTGGAATGCAGTTTAGGGGTTTAAAACGTTTTTTTGCGATTTTCGGCGAAACGTGTCTTCTTAGCGGAAAATGTTGAAGAAAAAAGTTGTGGATAATAAAAAAATCGAAACCTTTTGTACCAAACACTTTTCGACATAACCCCAAATTGACCGTCAAAATAGCGAAAAACATTTTTGAAAATTTGAGGTCATGCGGAAAAATCTTGAATACAAAAGTTGTAGATCTTTTTATTGTCCACATCTGTTTTTCCTAACTTTTTTGTTATAGGAGGTTCATTTTCGCTACAAATCGTAAGAAACCATTTTTACTCTCAAAAGTTCACCTCCTTTCGCCCTTCTATCATATTCAAATCCTTATTTATATCCTTGTTTATTCTTTGTACCTATTGAGGTAACAATAAAATCAATATTCTCGGAAGGTTTCAACTGTTAATTCCAATAATTTTGATAAACAAATACGAGTCTAGAACAAAAATTTGAAAAATTGATTTTTGAAAATCTGTTTTTTAATTTTTTCTCGATTTTTGGAAAAAAATTCCACAGACGTGCTACTGTTTTATTGCATAATCTGAAAGTAAACGCTTCAACAAAAAACTGGAGGCTGGCTAGCTTGAAAAAAAAACTTTATCGGTGAAACTTTTCAGTTGAAAATGAGGTCGTTTTTTTGGGATTAGTCGAAAAGAAAGGAAACATCTGTATCCCGCTACAAAAAATTAGAATTTGCTTGAAACATACTAAACTATATTTCCACCAAATGACGTAAAAAAATATGATTTTCAAGCGAGAAAAAACTTGATTACTGAAAAAAATGGTTTTTCTGAGAAATTTGAGATTATGTGAAAAAATGGTAAACTCAAAAGTACCAGATCTTTTTATCATCAACAACTTTGACATTTAATTTTTTTCGATAGGAGGTCAACTTTCGTTGCAATTTTCGAAAAACCCCTAAAAGTTCACCCCGTTCCACCCTTCTCCATTTTTCCCGTCATTAGACCAATATTTTGCTCCACTTCCAGTAGGTCTCATGCTGTTAATAATTTTTTTATCTCCAAAATGCATCAGCACTGGTGTACCAACACAACGAATTAAATAAATGTAATGTACACGATATTTCCACTTCCTGTATTGTTGCTACACCATATATTGATTGATTGATTGATACAGTTGACACTGACAGTATGTAATAAATTGTCAGAAGATAAACCTGGTCTCGTATTTCCTCGGCCTGCAATAAACAATAATAAAATGAATTATCCAAAAGATAATAACATATTAATATTATGAATAAAAAGTTTTTCAAACATTCACACAATAATTACCTAATTTACTTCTGCAGAAGCGATAGGTAGAATAAGAAGTCGACCTCCTGAATGATTTTATTTTATCAGTTGTGTTTGTCACAGGTAACTTGATTCAGTCAAATTTTATTTCAATACCACAAGAAGCTTCATTTTGACAAAGAATTTATGTAGTTTTTTTGAGTTTTTCAACGTAAATTTGTTTAAAGCCTATTACTGTGCACTGTGCGGTATCAAATTAATCGTAATGAAATGGTCTTTTTTCCTAACCCGACGAGCCACCATCTTGCCATTTGAAAATAATTTGTAATTCCAACTTGAAAATCAAATTTCACATAGCACATACATTTTGACCAGAAACAGTGAAATTGTATTGTCTCCATAATTTTAGAGCTGCAATTAATGGTTTAAACATATCCATAGCACTTGATTGAAAAATAAAATTCAAAATAAAAAAATGGTTACAAAAAGTGACAAATGTTACATGGTTGTAAAACCGGAAGTTGCATGCTAAAAAACGCAGTTTATGTCTATGCAGATCATCCAAATTTCATTTCATTTTCTTCATTAACAAAAAAGTTGTAGGGACTAGCCACCTTTCGCCATATTTGAATTCAGATTATTGAATAAATCAGGATAAGTACAATTATTTGTCTGGTCCTACTATACAATCTTGCTGATATAGAATGGTTTTCTCTCAAGAGCTTTTTGAAATAATTTTGTGGCTATTCTCATCGATTCATCCCAATGTTTCGAAAAACATTTTATCGCAAGACAGTACTTATTGAGAATTCATGTTTTGGTCCCCTGGACTACATGGGAACACTTAACTCGTGTGTGTTTTGATAAAAATCTGGTGACCATGTAACACTTATTTTGGGCAGGATAAGGAATAAATGAAAATACAACCAGACTGAAGGAACTAAAGTGGAACATGTGTATTTTGTCTTGGATATAAGCAAGTAACTTATTAACAAAATAAAAATCAATCCAATTTGTAATGAAAACGTCAATAATTTCAAATAAATATTGATTCATTCAACTTTAGATCTTTTGAAATATCTGAAATTATATGCTCTAGATAAAATAATCAAATACTCATGGGTTTTGAAATTGATGCAAAATTTCTTAACTAGCTATTGGTTCAAAACAATAATAGAGTTGTAACAACACAAAAGTAAATGATGGAATTGAGTTATTTTTATAACACTCATACGTACTCGTAAATTTTTCAAGAAATTCGAGATTATCTGACACATGACGAAATGGCTATGTGTGATATCTTTGGATTTAGAATAAAAAATATTCAAAAATCTGTATTTACTGAAACAGGGCCGTATTTTTCTTCTTGTTCCAGCTCTGACGATAACACCACAAAACAAAATTATTAAAAAAATTCAATAATTCCTAAATAATTTGAAAATCAATTTTTTTTCTTCTAAATTTCATATATCCACATAGATGGCCCTTGTTCTACGAAACTTTTTTCTAATTTAAACAGAACTGTATCTATTACCGTTTTAGATATCCCCATTGGAAACATCTTTATCTTGGAATCACTATATACCTACAATACCATAAAATATTTCACCCTTTTCAGAAGCACTCCAGTTTGTCAGACTCTTGACTTGTTCCTTACAGTTGGTAGGGCAGATAATGTACTGGGAAGACATTTATTGTCCTTGTCTCGCTTTGACATTGTGAGAAAAATAGGTCCTAGCTCAATGAATTGACATTAATGACACGCTAAAATAATGCCAGTTGTTCATAATTATACCTTTTTCTTGAGTTGTTTGCCAGCTGAAATGTTCGCATCTTTAGCATATTCAATGTTTGGAGGCAACTATTTCAGCTGAAGAGCACTTAAAAAAATACAAACTGCTAACATCTGATCTCTCTGCGTATGAAAGATTGTATTTATTTCAGGAATTGCATACATCAAGGAATCGTAATGTTCCATTTAATTTCACTCGGCTCAATATTCTGCTAATTTCAAGTGCGATTTTAGTTTTTAATTGTAAACATCAGTTACAGCCACAGTAAGAGGGTGCTTTTGATTCAGAGTTTTGGAACAGTCTAAAACGCTCGAAACAATTCAAAAATTTAGTTTAATATTCTTTACCTCTGCCGACAATGTAAATAGCCCAGCTACAATCCATTTAAATAACCAACATCGGTCATTCACTAAATTTTTTTCCATTGTTACTTTGTAATTGTTTTATTCAATATTTCCTTTAAAACATCTATGAGGGTGAGAAAACAAACATCACTTTGGTCAAACTTCAAGGAATTTCGACCGACAGCGGTAAAACCGTTACGAGTAGGTAACACGGAATGTATCAAATGTTAATTCATCTTCATATCACTTGTTACATAAAAAACAGATACAAAAAGACTTGCTGCAAAAATATGAAAACAAACAACATGAATTGTGGTTTTTTCGAGCAATTGTATACTTGGTGCAAAAGAAATTTTCTTATAATCAGTATAGAAAAAAACTGTGTGCATGCAATTAACAGGTCCTTATCAAAGAAAGTAAAAAATGAATCTCACAATAAACAACGTAGAATCAGCTATTGAAAATAATACAAAATTTACAGGCACAAAGGTGGATAACGACATGAGCTGGAATTATCATATCAAATATATCTGCTCCATACTGAACAAATGCTTTTTAGCAATTTTGACTTAAAAAAAAAATTAATGAAAATTCTCTTAAATCTTACTACTTTGCAGCCGTTCATTCAATAATGTCATGTAATATAATATCGTGAGGTCAAGCCACTCAGACAGACCGTTTTTTTGTTATTCAGAAAAGAATTCTACGAATATTGTTTGATTTCGATTATGGGACATCTTGTAGAGAAACCTTCCAATCCAAAAAAATTGTTACTCTAATCGGGATATATATCTTCAAAATAATACTGTATATTAGTCAAAATATTGCAAACTATACCAAACATTTTGACGTGCATTCATACCCGACAAGAAATAAATATAAAATATATAGTAGAAAACACAACCATAGTTACTTTAAGAAATCCCCGGAAGGAGCCGGTATTCAACTATACAATTATGCTACCCACGGCCGGATATCAAATCCATCGAATCTACCAGACAATTCAAAAATAAACTTAGGGCTTTATTACTTACTGTAAATCTTACTAAATTTTATCTTTTATTTGTGGTACATTTACCACATGTTTTTAATTTTGTGTTTAGTTTTTTGAATTGTTCGATATTCACTGTCATGTGAAGCTATTGACGACACTTATCCATTACATTGTAATTGGCATGTAGTTAATAAATAAATAACTTAATTAATTTATTAAAAATTTAAATCAATTATGAAAACTCAATTGTGCAGGTCGTGAATTGAGCGTCACATATTTGGCAAAATGTGAAACACATTCTATAATAATAATCATCATCTTTATTATTCCCAAAAATAAACGCAATGAAATACATTGGTATAATAACCAGATGTTTTGGAAATAAAGGGCGAATTTTATTTCTTGATGTGCTAGCACAACAAAAAATACTCTTCCACTTAACCCTTAACAATTCTGTACATTAATTCATTCATATTTGTACATAGAAGTTGTGGAGTATATGACAAGAACAAGATTCATTCAAAAGGTCTAAGAGATGTTTTTATAGTGCATTCTGAAGGTATGTTTCTATTTCATTCAGAACCAGATTGCATAGCGAGTAGATCACGTAGGTGAAAGATCGACTGAGCAATTCAGTTCTGAAATGTGGTGTCAATAGCCCCTCATTTCTGTTATTCAAGTTATGCACGTCTGTCTGTACGATACGTTATTTTGTTATACAGATTGGGAGGGTAATTTTTTTCTAACGATTTTTGAAACAGGAAAACAGTATGATATGTTCGACTTTGTCCATATTTAGCCATCCAATTTCACGAAGTTTGTGAGAAATCATTTGACGTCTTCTGATGCCATAAATTGAACGAAGACAAGAATTTTGCACTTTTTGAATTTTTTTTCTTGTAAAAAGTAGTTGAATTCAAAATTCTCAGGCGTCATAAAGATCATATATTTTTATTTTCCATGTCCGAAACTGTTGAAACATTTTCCAAATTCCATTGCATTCTCTATCTAGCTTTTGAGGGGAGACGGGGTGTGAATTTTTTTTAACCATGATATTCCACTGTCAGATAATTTTCACTATTTTTAGGATTTTTTCGATTTTAATTTCGCGAGTTTTCCAACTTTTTTCGAGAAAAGAGGGGGGCAAGCTCCCCTGCCTAGTTGTTTTTTCGCTGTAATTTTTGACGTACAAATCCGTCAACAAAACTTCCGAAATCCTACGCGTTCTCTATCTAGCTTTCAGGGGGCAGGGTGGGGGGGCAATGGGTCAACTTTCGTTTGGCTGAAATCAGTTATGGAAAAACTGTTACAGAAAACCGATTCCCATGGTGCGGTGATGCGTGGTTGCCAAGTTGTCTACTTTAGTTTAGCTGAAATCAGTTATAGAAAAAAGTTACCATGGTAACTATTATTAGGGTGGAGAGTAAACAAAAATGCCATTTTCGTTTTGCGGAAACGCATGGTTTCCGAATTGGGCCAATTAAAGTTTAGCTGAAATCAGTTATGGAAAAACTTTTGCTATAACAACCGTTTCTTTGATCACAAGTAAACAAAAACCCAATTCCCATCGGAAATGCTTGGTTGCCAAATTGTCTACTTTAGTTTAGTTGAAATCAGTTTAGAAACGGTTGATGCCGTGGCAACCGTTGTTAGGATGAGTGACAAGAAAAACCCGATTTCCGTTTTGCCGAAATGCGTGATTGCCAATTCGCAAATCCGAGCGCGCGAATTTGCGAAATGTGTGTGGCCTGTGGGGCAAGCGATTGCTTTGCTCATTTGTGATCAAAGTAAGATTGACAAATGTAAATACTTATACAAATAATCTTTTTGAATGATGCGTCTTCAGATTTCCAGTGATGTCTAACGAGCCAACTTGACATTAATATATTTTCGTAAAATTAAAATTATACCAACTGATTAGGATGAATAAGTATTTATTTTGATATTATTCAACAGTTATTTCCATAAAGCTGTTTCAAACGCCTCTAACTTGGTAACAGCAATAATTTGGCAACAATGCATCTCCGCCCCACGTAAATTGAGGTTTTCAGAAGGTACTTGTGATCATAGTAATGGTTGTCACAGTTATTCCATAACCAATTGCTGCTAAACTATAACTTGCTCAACTTGGCAATCTCGCATTTCCGCGAAACAGGAATGGCGTTTTTGTTCACTCTTCTCCATAACGGCTACCATGGCAACATTTTTCGCACAACAAATTTGAGCTAAAGTAAAGCAGACAATTGGGAAACAAAGCATTTCCGCCCCTCGTAAATTGAGGTTTTCTGTAGGTACTCGTGATGACAGTAATGGTTGTCAGTTATTCCATAACCAATTACTGCTACACTATAACTTGCCAACTTGGCAATCTCGAGTAGGAGATTTGAGCCGGTTCTGGGCCTCCCCCCACCACTATGACGTCATCGTTGACCTTGTGGTGACCTTCCGGGATGACCTTGGTGTGTAGGTCTATGACCTTGGCATGCCCTAGAGATGCCTTGAAATTTTGTGTTTGACCTTGATTTATATTGTTGGGAGAGGTGTTCAGGGTTTGTGTTTGACCTTGAGATGACATTGTGATGACTTGGAATTTTTTTCATACACGGACAAGTACTTTTTGTAAGTACACATATTTTTTTTACCTCCATGTCTTGCATGACCTGCATGTATACCTACTACAGCTACTGTGTATGATTCTCATTTGTGGAGTACACATGAAAATCTATACCAGAGTATGGAGAAGGTACACGTCTGCACATCACGGAGATCCAGCCGGATATGTTAGCTCTGATTCCTCTCCTGTGATGTATACCTTGCGATGGTGGTGGGGGGAGAGGTCGCGTGACGTCAGCGCTATGCGCATGACGATTCACTGATGTGTCAGGTTCTCGCTCTCAACACGATGGAGTAGGTCCGCTGACGTCACACACCCATACGTTGCGGCTATGTAGCGACTACCATTTACTCTCTGTCATCTATCGATGCAATGCAAACTCACGCATGGTGGGTGCTTTGCATCGCACACGCGGTGCATAAGTCTGTGGTGGGGGTGGTTCACTATCTATTATAAAAGAAGTGGGTATGGTGATATGAAATCAGAAGTTGTATACTTACCTAGCAGTCGAGCAGTCAGCAAGAGAAGTTAATCCGTGCCTATACTTCATCTTCATGTGTGACTTCCGTGTGTAGTCACTATAAACTGTCTAGTTTGTAAGAGTACATGGGAAAACCATGTGTCTTTTACCGATATTTTCAGAGAGAATTCACGTCTGTACACCGCAGAAAACCAGCGACGAATTTAAACTCTTATTTCTGTCTGGCTTGAGATCCATCTTTTGACCATGTGGGTGGTTGGTGTGAGGGTGTCTACTGGGTATACTGATCAAAGTTTCCCTTACTTTTGAAACTATTGAAGATTGATTATCAACACATGTAGGCTTTTATTTTACCACTCTTTTAACGTTTCGAGTAGTGGTGGAGATGGGCGCTACTGTGTGGCAATGATCTCGAGATGTCATTGAGATTACTTTATAATTTGGTAGTTGTTTTACCTTGATGTAGATTTTTTGTAGTGTTCAGGGTTTGAGTTTGACCTTGGCGTGACATTGGGATTTTGTTCATACACGGTAATGATGACGAGCCATATTTCAAGTACCTCTAAGTGTTGCTACTGCGTATGACCTGTGTACTGTAATTGTGATCGAGTACTTGAGTACTTATTACCTTCATGTCTTGCAACTGTGTACGACCATATGTACTCCAGACTTGCTACTGTGTATGACCTTCATGTGTACATACAAGTACACATAAAAATCTGAAGTAGCGAGTCCGAGAATACACACGTCCGTACACCACGGAGCTCCAGTCAGATATATGAACTTTGATTTGTTCAGTATCAGCCCTCACTGTATCGATGCGGTGTTGGTGTGAACTTGCGAATGGTGGGGGCTTAGTGACGTAGTGTTCGACCTTGAGATGAAATTTTGGTAATAGTTGGGAGAGATTTCATACACGGTAATGAAGATCTTGGTAGGGAACCTCCAGATGTCCTTGGTGGACTCTTGGTAGGGAACCTCCAGATGTCCTTGGCGGACTTTGAAATTTTTCTTGTCGTATGACGTTGTATTGAACTCAGGGTACGTGTTTGACCTTGATATGACATTAATAATAGTTGCACACAAGGTATTGAAGATCTTTTGGATGGGTACTGTTTTTTCCAGTGTTTGTCGTATGACTTTCACGTATACTCATCCCTACAATCAAGTTTGTAAAAAGTACACACAACATTCATTGAAGACTAGTGTAGCATTCATGTGTACCTACTCATTACAAACAACTCGATACAAGATTTGTAGAGACAACACACGTCTGTACACCACAGAAATCCATTGACGAATAGGATAAGCTCTCATTTGCCTCTGGCTTAGGATCGCTCTTCTGGCGTTGCTGGTGGGTGGGGGGTATGTGTCTACTGAAGAATAATAATCAACATGTGTTACCTTCACTTGTTCTTCAAGCTCGAAGACTTTTTTTTGTATGAACTTTATGTGTATACTCTCAACAAACTATTGAAACAGTACATAAAAAAACATTCAAGACAAATTCACTTTGACGTCATCATCATCAGTGACCTTCAACTTTATGTCTGGTGCATGGATGCCACTGTGTCAATGACCTCGAAATGTCCTTTTCGGATTCGAAAAATTTTCATGTTGTTTGACCTTGATGAAGGTAAAGTGTTTTTGTTTTTTCATCAGTATTCATGAGTGACCTTCATGTTTGACTTCCATATGTACTCTCACTACAAACTGTCTAGTTTCTAGAGAGTATGTACAAAAATTATTGGCACTATACTTAGAATTATGTGTACTCGCAACAAACTCTTTTGTGAAACAGAACAAATGATAAATCATTGTAAACTGATGAATAGTACATTCACGTCTCATATTTGCGTCACACATCTCCACTCCATGAAACTCCAGCGATGAATGTAAGATTCAGTTCCTATTCCTGGTGCCGTTCCCTCTCTGGTTTGGCGCCCCTCTTCTAACGTAGCTAGTGCTGTGGTGAGATTATGAACACTCGACTCGTTGCGAGTTTGACGTGACTCGTAGTGAAATGAACGTCGAGTCATAAGGAAACCACAGCGATTTTACTACGTATCGTGACAGCTCACGTATCGAGTGTTCATTATCCCACCTCTAGGTCGAATGTGACGTCACACTTGATCAAGTGCCACTGAGAGGTTTCGACTCCGTCGAATTTTTCTGTCTCTCAACAAACAGTTGATCATGTAGGTACATAAAAACCTATTGAAGACTAATTCATGCACCTTGACGAAGTCCATCCAAGTAGTGGGGTTGTCTCGAGTGGATAATGTAGGTAAGTACATCAGATAATTCAGAAATGGTCTATGAATATGATCAAAATCAATAGAAAAATAAATCATTCCCCTCTCTGTACTACCAATGGCAATTTTTTACTAAGTTTCAAGTGCCCTAAGAGAATACCATCGTCCACTTAGACACACTTCTCTGGTGGGGTCGAATGTGACGTCACACTTGATCAAGTGCCACTGAGAGGTTTCGACTTCGTCGACTTTTTTCTGTCTCTCAACAAACAGTTGATCAAGTCGTAGCGAGTGCTGGTGGGGTCGAATGTGACGTCACACTTGATCAATTGCCACTGAGAGGTTCGTTTTCTGTCTCTCAACAAACAGTTGATCAAGTATGTAGGTACATAAAAACCTATTGAAGACTAATTCATCCACCTTGACGTCATCATTAGTGACCTACAGGTGTGATTTTTTTCGTCTATGTGTACTCTCAATAACAGTAAGAGTATGTGAAACAGTACTAATACAAGACTAATTCACTATGACGTCATCATCAGTGACCTTCAGATTGGTAATTGCATATTGCCTTTATGTGTACTCTCAACATCTCAAATAAAGACCAAACCCATTATAATATAATTCAGAGATGATCTATGAATATGAATCATTCCCCTCTCTGTACTACCAATGGCAAATTCCCCTCTCTGTACTACCAATGGCAAATTCCCCTCTCTGTACTACCAATGGCAATTTTTTACTAAGTTTCAAGTGCCCTTAGAGAATACCATCGTCCACTTAGGCACACTTCTGAGCGCCAGTGGATGTCATTCTTTCTCCTGTCTTCATATCATAAGTGCTGATTTTATTTCTGACCCCCCCCCCCCCTCCAACCCCAAAGTAAATACTGTTACATCTTTCACTTTATATTAAATAACGATATTCGAACTGAATAGATATATTCGTCGAAATCAGGGTAGGGATCACGAGACTCGACTCGATCAAATCGACTCAACTCGTTATCGCGTCTATGAAGTTCTACACGAACGTCGATCAAATATGGAATCAAGTACTCGATTGTTCTTAACTCTCTAGTTAGGATAGCATATTCCATATTCGATCAACGTTCGTGAACAACTTCATAGACACGATAACGAGTTAAGTCGATTTGATCGAGTCGAGTCTCGTGATCCCTATGCAGAACTCAATTACGTCAATTTCTGACAGAGACAATGATAATGTTTGAGTCCTCCACAATTCTAACCTACAATCTACATTATGTTTGGATTGACGTAACCAAAAGAAGAGATAGTATTAAAGGTTCACGATGGAACACACACGAGTTAAGCTCAGTAACGCCATCTTCCGAAAGACTATGCTAACTATACAGTAAAATCATTTCACGACTCCATAGTTTATGATGGGAATGTTGGTACCGTATCATGGGACACATAACGATCTGACCATATATGTATCCTGATCGACTGAGATTTTTATGAATATGATTGCGAAAGCACTTAGTCTGAGAAGAAGAAGAGTATTTGCAGTTGATTGAGCAATTTGCGAAATGCGTTCCCAATAGATGACGCTCAGAATTTAGGCGTGAATCAGCAGAAGAAATAAGTTTATCAGACATTTTTATCTAGTCAGGCATTACAACCTTTTGCATGAGGGCTCGTTCATACCCTTTCGAATATTCACAATTTTTCTGCGAATCGACGCTTTTAAGGCGAAAATATTGCGGAGAATGATGAACCAGCGTGTCATTTTTTTGGTAATGTAGTAATATTTAATCCCGATTACTGAAAAATTACAATATGTAATTCATAATTCATTTAAAAAAAAAATCGGATATTCGTAGGGGTATAAACGAGCCTTTACTCTCTGTTTTCGAATGGGAAATTATGTGGTACCATTGTTTAAATAGAAGTGAGATAGTAAGCCAACCCTATGTGATTAATATTAATGGATTCAAATGAAGGCGACATGTAGATGGCGTCAGTGGTCTGTCCTCCAAGTCATGTCGTAACTTCAATGATCTGACCTCCAAGTCATGTCGTAACTTGATTGAAACAATGGTACAACATTAAAATCAGGGTAGCCTGAAGAACCTGCATCAAAATGACGTCAAATATTCATGTTTGTAACTAATCATGCCAGATGACACTTGAGTTTGGGTCCAATACCGATTCCACAGGTACTAACTATCTAACTTCTATTTAAACAATGGTGTAACTATAGATGAAGCATTCAGTATTGGAGCACTGATCGAATACTTTTGATAATGGAACTTTTGACTTCTCTGTTGCCATTTGCAGTTATCTGATTCTGAATGTATGAACACTAGAAAATATCACTAAACCCCATTTGTTGCCAAGAATAGCAATAAATAATTCGAAAACAGTTCAAATAAATACACTACCGCTTAAGGCAAAATAGCTCGATCAGTTCATTGAAATAATTATTGATGGCGCACCCTTTTTGCGAAATGCGTTTCCGCTAGATGACGCTCAGAGTTTAGGCGCAAATCCCATGAGAGACCATAGTATTTCATTAAATTTTCTTTCAAATTTGAATTGATTACGGAAGATGTCGAAAGTTGAAGTAAATTTGTCAGACATTTTCACATACGTAGGCATTCGTCAAAGGCCACATAAAGAAGGCAACTCTTTGTTTTTTATCGGAAAATGATGGAAAGAAACTTTGCCTGCTGAACGATTGAAGCATTGGGGCACTGCACAAATACGTCTATTGTTTGGATGAGTGCTTAATTCTGACGCCATTTCGGTTATTGTATTCTAAAACTATGAACATGAAGGAATATCACCAAACTCAATTTTATGTCCAAAATTCGATTAATTGTGAAAAAACAGATAAAATAGATACACTAGCTCTTATGGCAAAACAAGACCTTGCAACATTACATCAGTTCAACGAAATAATTATAGGTGTCGCACCCTTCGCGCAGGTCACGAAAATGAATTGGTTTATGGACGTTACCTGTTGCTGTTATGGTGGATTTATGCAGCAATCATAAGTCATAAGTCTTAAGTCATAAGGAAGAATATTTGTCAATGATTGGTTGGAATATACGGACCAACCAATCATTGACGAATATTCTTTCTTATGACTTAATACTTATGACTTATGATTGCTGCATAAATCCACCATTAGTAAAATTAAAAAACTCTTAAATATTTTCGTAGAGAATTGTCCAGCAGAAAGTCAATTTGTAATTATTAAAGTGTTTTGAAAGAGTGGATTTATGCAGCACAAATTTACACTAAACTCCAACTTCAACTAAGGAAAAATTAAACTTTGGTTTGTATGGCATTTATGCGAAAAAATTAAGACAATTTACGCATTCTGTTTGGCATTTTTATTCCTATAAAGTTTTTCTTTTTTATCGTAAAACCATAATGGGTATTGGCGAATGAGGTCTATGAACATTCCACCTTCGATTGCCATTATTTTATATTTCTCCACCAATTTGATTTGTTTATTGTACCTATATTCAAACTGATTTGGAATTGGAGGTTACAAAATTGAAACGTTATTTACGTTGTCTTTTAAATATCATTCCGCCGTTCACCCGCGGAATTCAAAATATGTGCCAACAATTGCGCAATAGTGTCAATAATTAACATTAACACTAGAAAGATGAAAGTTGGCCAACTATTAATTTTAATTTCCCTGCATAAAATGAACTATGTCAAATGAGAGGTTCATCTTCTTAGTTGAAGTTGAAGTGTAAATGTTAATTGTAGTTTAGTGTAAATTTGTGCTGCATAAATCCACTCTAAGTCAATGATGCAAAAGTCACCGTTGTGATAAAAATCATAAAATGGTATGGACAACTTGAAAGGTAACTATTGAATTGTTCTTTGCATTTGAGTATTCATAATAATAATAGTGTTTTATAGGGTCATGGAACTGAATGGTATAGAAGTTTTTAGTCATAGAGAAATGGTCCAACTGAAAACCGTCCACAGAAGCTGCTTTCCATTTAACATAAGAAGATCCTCAGAGCTACCCGGAGCGTATAATATGACCATGCGTTCTATTTAGTGAGGCTGCAAGCACCGGTTTACATGGCCCTTGCCCCTCGAGCACCACCCGTTTTATACGTGCATGAAGCACAAGTAGACAAAAGTCAAAACCACGAAAACACAGTTGTTGCGAAAAAGTCAGTGATAAAGTGTTGCTCCGATCTCAGAGGATTGCAGCTCTAGGGCTCAACACCCCTAAATGGAAAACGCCTAAAGAGTAGTACAAATATTAATAGCCCTAGTAAACTATACAGGAAGCTATTAGGAATTAATGTGAAAACGTGAATAAATTAAAACGAACATATATTTTTGTTTTTAATGAATCTTCCAGGTTTTCGGAGAAACCCCCTGAGAAGCAGAGCTTGTGCGAGCAAGGGTGACCCAGGGACTACATCTTACGTAAAAGTGAATTCCGAACCACTTTGGCTCCATGACAGATGGACCTGGGCTGTCTGGGTTCGGAGGAAAACTCTTTATGTTCACATACAAAGATAAAAAGTAAGCATTTCACAAAATTTCACCTAAGGAAAGGAGAGGTTTAAATACAATCTTGGAATATTTTATCACTTCCGACATTTATTTATTTACGGTTGGCTCCATGACAGATGGACCTGGGCTGTCTGGGTTCGGAGGAAAACTCTTTATGTTCACATACAAAGATAAAAAGTAAGCATTTCACAAAATTTCACCTAAGGAAAGGAGAGGTTTTAATTTAATACAATTTTGGAATATTTTATCACTTCCGACATTTATTTATTTACGGGCAAGCCCAATTGAAGTATAAATTACAATTTTAAATTATAATTAACAAAAAATGAAATGTAAAGCTGAAATGCAAATTACAATATGCTGGACTTCATTTGGTAACTTATTGTAGAAAGTAATAGCATTGTCCTATGGGGAGTTTTTTATAATTTGTCATTTGGTGTAGTGGGACTATCGGAAAATCACAATTTCTTGAATTATGGTTGTGTTGCTGTGTTCACAAATAATTTGGGGTATTGCTATTGTCTTTGGGAACTTAGAGAGAAAAACATGAAAAGAGACAGTGTTGACATAATTTGAACACATTCAAATGTATAAAATTTGTTGAAACTCACAGATTTCGGTACTGCCAGGTAATCAATTGAAAAACTTCTATGTGTGTGGTTTACACTACATGCCACCACTTGTAATATTCATATTCTTAAAATTCTTTGGAGATTCTACGTGATATACAAATATGAACAACATAAAATGTTTTTTAACAAACCCTGAAATCAGATAAAAAGAGAGCTGATGAAGGTTTTCAAATAATTTTTCGAAGAATCTCATGTTATTGTCAAACTTGTGATATTAGCCTTCTGACAGATGTTTAATTGACTTGTTTCCATTATTTGATAGTTGAAATATATTGTAAAATTCTATCTTGGGTTAATGCTAAGTATTGGTTCGCTATTTTACAGCAACTTACAATGCCTAATTTGAATCTTTAATCTAAAATTGGAACATTATATTGTTATAATAATAATAATAGGTTTTTTTCTTGCAAACTCTTCATTTCAATGTAACAAATATACTATACTGATAGGATTGAGAGTTGTATCGAACGACTCAGTTTTTTCAGTTTCCAAACCTGTGAAATATCTGATATATGGGATAGTATTTTGGAGAGTTTTCTGTAGTCATAATTTGCAGACTATCCTAATTCTACAGTATGCTCTATGTTATTTATACAAAAGTATTTGAATGCCAAAATTTTATAACACAAATCGAAAACAATCACGTTTTCACTAATTTTTTCTTTCATTTCATGTGGCCTACTCTTCACTGATGAAAGAATTGATTCTCAGGAGTACTCAGGCTGGGATGCCCTGGAGCACAAATAAACGTGCATGGTGTCCACTTTCATCTTGGATGATGTATAATATGTAAATTATATTTTGAATATGCTGCATTTTTTTGTTATTACATGTAATACTGGTTGCCTAATCTCAGTATAGTAAATTTCAATACAAGCTTTGATTACATTAGAATGTGAAAAAATGTTAAATTAGAAATATACACGTTATTTGGTTCAATGATGTGCATTTATTATTATTATTACAAGTTATTGAGAATTTGAAGACTATTGTCTATGGGTAGATGTAGTGTGTAATTCTTAAAGAGTAGTTGGTACTGTCGTGGGGTTTTCCTTTAGTTGAAATAGCAAATACATTACCTTTTTTTTTGTTAAGTAGACTGTGAAAAAATTAGAAATATAAAAATTATTGGGGATTGTAACTACCATTTATTCTGAAATTTAACCACCTGCGAGAAAACTGTATTAAATTCTCTATGAGATTGTATATTTATTAAGCAGTGATTTTTGAAGGAAACATAATAGTTATACTAGACTGAATCAAAGATATACCGAATTTTTTTGTGGATTTTAATACGTCGAAAACATGTCACAATGAAAAACAACTTGCTTCAGTGTTTTTAATCAAAATGTAAAAAAATTAAATATACAAGTCATTGAGGATTCAGATATGAGAACTATTGTCTATGGGTATAGAAATGAGTTACCTACTTGGATTTAAAGCTTCTTTTGATTAAAAATTATTGAATAAAATGTAAATTCAAGGAAATCTATACGAGTATATGAGGGTCAATTTATCAATTTTACTTGACAAGTCACTACCAATAAAATTGTGGAATATTTTACCATTCTACACTTGTATAGATTTCATTTTCATACTCTAGAAGATTAGAACATCCAATAGACTTTGTCAAGTAGGAAATGGATTTCGAAATGACAAGTAGATCTCTTACTAGGATTAGTTGAATTGTTCTTTGCTTTTCGCCTAGCCTTGGGAAATTATTCGATTAAATCCTTTATTAATTTATACTTTTTGAGATGTGTCGATTAGACAGAGGCGGGTGAAAATATAGAATAAAATAACGACTTGAGATCAACCAACTACAAAGAACTATAAGAACATGATTATCCCCCTGAAACCATTTCTAATTGTGGATTGTTCAAAAAAATTGTGCAAGCCTGATTGTGTGATCATAGCGTATTGCCTATAGAATGTTTCATAGGCCGGTTGATTATTTCTTCTTTGGATAGTCAAGGTACGCGACAGATGCCGCAACTATCAGGCACAGTAGCCAAAATCATAGGAATTTTAATGTGAACGGTTTTTGACGAAATAAATGAGAGTAGTTCGAATTTCACTACTTTTGCGATGGCATCTGATTTTGAGTAGCACAAGAATACAATTCATTTTAAATCGTTAGGTGGCGCCACTTGTAAAGACATTTGAACAAGTTTATTTGGTTTCAAAAGTTTTGTTGTGGTTTGCAAATTCGTTACTAGTTGGAAACCGCACTGAACAGTCTATGAGGAGATGCAAACTAATCTTGGACACATGATTGAACAAGAAATATTTTGCGACCTCATTACGCAATCTTTCGTAGAATACACTGAATTATTCCAGTTGAGTAGAAATCTACCACATGTGGTTACCTTGCTAGTGACTGCTATGAATAGTTCGATTTATTGCCACAGATTGCATATGTATGGCTGTATGTACTCACGGTAGACAGTATAGTTATCCATTATAAGGCTTCTGGAAAAAACATGTATGTTTGTATAAGACACGAATGGAAGCTTGTACAGTGGTACTCACCATATCAGATTGATATAAAGAGTTATTACTCCTCGGCTCATTGCTTAGGATTAGCTCTCCATTTATTCGTTGTCTATACAGGATCAGAATTTCAATTAGCATGTGATTGTTGAATTTATTGACCTAAGTGACATGAGTGCTAGGCATGCGCAGCCAGCTGATGACACTTTGTGTTGTAAATCAACTATTCATATCGCTTTTTCCTATTTTCACTGGTGGTGGTAGATGGTTAGTTTGTAGGTAATTGTATTTGTAGGTAATTTTAATTGGATCAGCATGGCCATGAAAGTAGTATGGTAGGTAGTATTGAATGTTAGTGGAGTATTGTCAAACATTCAAGTCACTACGAAATTCAAGAACCTTCAACAATTGTTTAAATAGAAGTAAGTCTACAATTTCAATTATTATTGGATTCAAATGATGGCGACATGTAGATGGCGTTAGTAGTATGGCCTCCAAATCATGTCATAACTCGATTGAAACAATAGTACAGCATTTAATAATATTAATTGAAATTATAGTAGTTACTTCTATTTAAACAATTGTTGAAGGTTCTTGAATTTCATATAAGTTATCCATAATCAAAAAAAACTTTTGTGAATGTGCGGAAAAAGTTTCAATAAAAGTGTCATAGATGGCACCCGACTCTTTATGCGCTACTCTGCTGAAGGAAAGCGCACTTTTGATTATGGATAACTTATATAAAATTCAAGAACCTTCAACAATTGTTTAAATAGAAGTAACTACTATAATTTCAATTAATATTATTAAATGCTGTACTATTGTTTCAATCGAGTTATGACATGATTTGGAGGCCATACTACTAACGCCATCTACATGTCGCCATCATTTGAATCCAATAATAATTGAAATTGTAGACTTACTTCTATTTAAACAATTGTTGAAGGTTCTTGAATTTCGTAGTGACTTGAATGTTTGACAATACTCCACTAACATTCAATACTACCTACCATACTACTTTCATGGCCATGCTGATCCAATTAAAATTACCTACAAATACAATTACCTACAAACTAACCATCTACCACCACCAGTGAAAATAGGAAAAAGCGATATGAATAGTTGATTTACAACACAAAGTGTCATCAGCTGGCTGCGCATGCCTAGCACTCATGTCACTTAGGTCAATAAATTCAACAATCACATGCTAATTGAAATTCTGATCCTGTATAGACAACGAATAAATGGAGAGCTAATCCTAAGCAATGAGCCGAGGAGTAATAACTCTTTATATCAATCTGATATGGTGAGTACCACTGTACAAGCTTCCATTCGTGTCTTATACAAACATACATGTTTTTTCCAGAAGCCTTATAATGGATAACTATACTGTCTACCGTGAGTACATACAGCCATACATATGCAATCTGTGGCAATAAATCGAACTATTCATAGCAGTCACTAGCAAGGTAACCACATGTGGTAGATTTCTACTCAACTGGAATAATTCAGTGTATTCTACGAAAGATTGCGTAATGAGGTCGCAAAATATTTCTTGTTCAATCATGTGTCCAAGATTAGTTTGCATCTCCTCATAGACTGTTCAGTGCGGTTTCCAACTAGTAACGAATTTGCAAACCACAACAAAACTTTTGAAACCAAATAAACTTGTTCAAATGTCTTTACAAGTGGCGCCACCTAACGATTTAAAATGAATTGTATTCTTGTGCTACTCAAAATCAGATGCCATCGCAAAAGTAGTGAAATTCGAACTACTCTCATTTATTTCGTCAAAAACCGTTCACATTAAAATTCCTATGATTTTGGCTACTGTGCCTGATAGTTGCGGCATCTGTCGCGTACCTTGACTATCCAAAGAAGAAATAATCAACCGGCCTATGAAACATTCTATAGGCAATACGCTATGATCACACAATCAGGCTTGCACAATTTTTTTGAACAATCCACAATTAGAAATGGTTTCAGGGGGATAATCATGTTCTTATAGTTCTTTGTAGTTGGTTGATCTCAAGTCGTTATTTTATTCTATATTTTCACCCGCCTCTGTCTAATCGACACATCTCAAAAAGTATAAATTAATAAAGGATTTAATCGAATAATTTCCCAAGGCTAGGCGAAAAGCAAAGAACAATTCAACTAATCCTAGTAAGAGATCTACTTGTCATTTCGAAATCCATTTCCTACTTGACAAAGTCTATTGGATGTTCTAATCTTCTAGAGTATGAAAATGAAATCTATACAAGTGTAGAATGGTAAAATATTCCACAATTTTATTGGTAGTGACTTGTCAAGTAAAATTGATAAATTGACCCTCATATACTCGTATAGATTTCCTTGAATTTACATTTTATTCAATAATTTTTATTCAAAAGAAGCTTTAAATCCAAGTAGGTAACTCATTTCTATACCCATAGACAATAGTTCTCATATCTGAATCCTCAATGACTTGTATATTTAATTTTTTTACATTTTGATTAAAAACACTGAAGCAAGTTGTTTTTCATTGTGACATGTTTTCGACGTATTAAAATCCACAAAAAAATTCGGTATATCTTTGATTCAGTCTAGTATAACTATTATGTTTCCTTCAAAAATCACTGCTTAATAAATATACAATCTCATAGAGAATTTAATACAGTTTTCTCGCAGGTGGTTAAATTTCAGAATAAATGGTAGTTACAATCCCCAATAATTTTTATATTTCTAATTTTTTCACAGTCTACTTAACAAAAAAAAAGGTAATGTATTTGCTATTTCAACTAAAGGAAAACCCCACGACAGTACCAACTACTCTTTAAGAATTACACACTACATCTACCCATAGACAATAGTCTTCAAATTCTCAATAACTTGTAATAATAATAATAAATGCACATCATTGAACCAAATAACGTGTATATTTCTAATTTAACATTTTTTCACATTCTAATGTAATCAAAGCTTGTATTGAAATTTACTATACTGAGATTAGGCAACCAGTATTACATGTAATAACAAAAAAATGCAGCATATTCAAAATATAATTTACATATTATACATCATCCAAGATGAAAGTGGACACCATGCACGTTTATTTGTGCTCCAGGGCATCCCAGCCTGAGTACTCCTGAGAATCAATTCTTTCATCAGTGAAGAGTAGGCCACATGAAATGAAAGAAAAAATTAGTGAAAACGTGATTGTTTTCGATTTGTGTTATAAAATTTTGGCATTCAAATACTTTTGTATAAATAACATAGAGCATACTGTAGAATTAGGATAGTCTGCAAATTATGACTACAGAAAACTCTCCAAAATACTATCCCATATATCAGATATTTCACAGGTTTGGAAACTGAAAAAACTGAGTCGTTCGATACAACTCTCAATCCTATCAGTATAGTATATTTGTTACATTGAAATGAAGAGTTTGCAAGAAAAAAACCTATTATTATTATTATAACAATATAATGTTCCAATTTTAGATTAAAGATTCAAATTAGGCATTGTAAGTTGCTGTAAAATAGCGAACCAATACTTAGCATTAACCCAAGATAGAATTTTACAATATATTTCAACTATCAAATAATGGAAACAAGTCAATTAAACATCTGTCAGAAGGCTAATATCACAAGTTTGACAATAACATGAGATTCTTCGAAAAATTATTTGAAAACCTTCATCAGCTCTCTTTTTATCTGATTTCAGGGTTTGTTAAAAAACATTTTATGTTGTTCATATTTGTATATCACGTAGAATCTCCAAAGAATTTTAAGAATATGAATATTACAAGTGGTGGCATGTAGTGTAAACCACACACATAGAAGTTTTTCAATTGATTACCTGGCAGTACCGAAATCTGTGAGTTTCAACAAATTTTATACATTTGAATGTGTTCAAATTATGTCAACACTGTCTCTTTTCATGTTTTTCTCTCTAAGTTCCCAAAGACAATAGCAATACCCCAAATTATTTGTGAACACAGCAACACAACCATAATTCAAGAAATTGTGATTTTCCGATAGTCCCACTACACCAAATGACAAATTATAAAAAACTCCCCATAGGACAATGCTATTACTTTCTACAATAAGTTACCAAATGAAGTCCAGCATATTGTAATTTGCATTTCAGCTTTACATTTCATTTTTTGTTAATTATAATTTAAAATTGTAATTTATACTTCAATTGGGCTTGCCCGTAAATAAATAAATGTCGGAAGTGATAAAATATTCCAAAATTGTATTAAATTAAAACCTCTCCTTTCCTTAGGTGAAATTTTGTGAAATGCTTACTTTTTATCTTTGTATGTGAACATAAAGAGTTTTCCTCCGAACCCAGACAGCCCAGGTCCATCTGTCATGGAGCCAACCGTAAATAAATAAATGTCGGAAGTGATAAAATATTCCAAGATTGTATTTAAACCTCTCCTTTCCTTAGGTGAAATTTTGTGAAATGCTTACTTTTTATCTTTGTATGTGAACATAAAGAGTTTTCCTCCGAACCCAGACAGCCCAGGTCCATCTGTCATGGAGCCAAAGTGGTTCGGAATTCACTTTTACGTAAGATGTAGTCCCTGGGTCACCCTTGCTCGCACAAGCTCTGCTTCTCAGGGGGTTTCTCCGAAAACCTGGAAGATTCATTAAAAACAAAAATATATGTTCGTTTTAATTTATTCACGTTTTCACATTAATTCCTAATAGCTTCCTGTATAGTTTACTAGGGCTATTAATATTTGTACTACTCTTTAGGCGTTTTCCATTTAGGGGTGTTGAGCCCTAGAGCTGCAATCCTCTGAGATCGGAGCAACACTTTATCACTGACTTTTTCGCAACAACTGTGTTTTCGTGGTTTTGACTTTTATCTACTTGTGCTTCATGCACGTATAAAACGGGTGGTGCTCGAGGGGCAAGGGCCATGTAAACCGGTGCTTGCAGCCTCACTAAATAGAACGCATGGTCATATTATACGCTCCGGATAGCTCTGAGGATCTTCTTATGTTAAATGGAAAGCAGCTTCTGTGGACGGTTTTCAGTTGGACCATTTCTCTATGACTAAAAACTTCTATACCATTCAGTTCCATGACCCTATAAAACACTATTATTATTATGAATACTCAAATGCAAAGAACAATTCAATAGTTACCTTTCAAGTTGTCCATACCATTTTATGATTTTTATCACAACGGTGACTTTTGCATCATTGACTTAGAGTGGATTTATGCAGCACAAAATTTACACTAAACTACAATTAACATTTACACTTCAACTTCAACTAAGAAGATGAACCTCTCATTTGACATAGTTCATTTTATGCAGGGAAATTAAAATTAATAGTTGGCCAACTTTCATCTTTCTAGTGTTAATGTTAATTATTGACACTATTGCGCAATTGTTGGCACATATTTTGAATTCCGCGGGGTGAACGGCGGAATGATATTTAAAAGACAACGTAAATAACGTTTCAATTTTGTAACCTCCAATTCCAAATCAGTTTGAATATAGGTACAATAAACAAATCAAATTGGTGGAGAAATATAAAATAATGGCAATCGAAGGTGGAATGTTCATAGACCTCATTCGCCAATACCCATTATGGTTTTACGATAAAAAAGAAAAACTTTATAGGAATAAAAATGCCAAACAGAATGCGTAAATTGTCTTAATTTTTTCGCATAAATGCCATACAAACCAAAGTTTAATTTTTCTTAGTTGAAGTTGGAGTTTAGTGTAAATTTGTGCTGCATAAATCCACTCTTTCAAAACACTTTAATAATTACAAATTGACTTTCTGCTGGACAATTCTCTACGAAAATATTTAAGAGTTTTTTAAATTTTACTAATGGTGGATTTATGCAGCAATCATAAGTCATAAGTATTAAGTCATAAGAAAGAATATTCGTCAATGATTGGTTGGTCCGTATATTCCAACCAATCATTGACAAATATTCTTCCTTATGACTTAAGACTTATGACTTATGATTGCTGCATAAATCCACCATAACAGCAACAGG